>JAOUZG010029841.1:368209-533960 GCA_026289955.1 Argiope argentata | reverse complement strand
AGTGTATAGAATGTATCTATATATAGAATAATGTACTGTACAATGTGTAGAATGCAGTAAAATGTAGAATAATGTATAGTACTGTGTATATTCCTCAAAATAACGCACAGTATATTTACAATGAAACAAAATGAAGTGAATTGAATCACAATTGCATATTTGATTGTTTTTTAAATATTGTTTAAAACAGTGATGTTCATAAAGGAAAATTTCGGTTATTTTTCGATAACTGTAAAAGAACTATTCGTTGAAAACAATGAAAAAAAACCTGAATTTTTTTTTCTATGTTGACTTTTTTTAAATGAATTATTTCTCTATTAGGTTCGGAAAGTATTTTTTTTTCCTAGACAACCTGTCTAATGAAAGTATTAATATTTTTTTAAATATATATTTCTGTTTATTCTTTCACATTCCGTTTGTTCTATTAATTAATGGAAATTATACTACTAAAATTTTACAAAGTAGATTGTTCTTTAATGGAAAGCACTACAATAAATAAATTTAAAAAAATCAGATTATGTGAAAAATTGTCTTTTTTAGCATCTAAAATAAAATAAAATGCTATGAAGTTTCGCATATCATTTTTTATATATTTTTATATCATTTTTTAAAGATGCCATTGATTTACTTCTGTTAAAAAAAGCATTTCGAAACAAAAATAAACTATTAAAGTTAAGAGTTTATGTAACTAGTTTGTTAACAATTTGTTATTCAATTTAATTCATAATATTTATGGCATGTTCAATAGTATTATAACATGTTATCTTTCCGTGTATTTTTATAGCAGCTGATACGTTGAATATGTCATTGAATGCTCACTATTTTTTCTTTGTGAACCTTAACTAAAAGGTGGATTCAATCAAACCTTGTTTTACGAGTGATTCGCACAGCAAGCTAAACAAAAAATATAAAAAAAGTTACTCGCTTGATAAACATTGTTTCGCAGAGAAAATAGTCGCCATGGCATTATATATTGGATTGGCTTCTATCAAACTGTGTTGATTACGTACTCAACACAGACAGATAGAAGCCATTCCATTAAAATTATTGCATCCATTGAAAGAGGGCATTTATATCTACATGGATGAAGATTTAGCCGGATAGAAATGTCGAAAGAGACTACGATGGTTTTGGGAAAGTGTTTATACTGCATTAATCGACGAGATTTTGTCTCTTTCTAAGATTATAGTACTACAGGTGGATCGCAAAGACATAAATTAGTAGGTAGAAGAACATAACCTCAATTTAAGTAGAACTTATAGGTCTGCATTCCTTTTCATACCAAAACGCTGCTGATGAAATTTGGTTAGGAGATGACTAAAGATTCAACGGAACATCAAATTTCCAGTTAAGTAAGGGAGATGCGGAAAGTATGAGAAATTATTACTCATTTCCCAAGTGATACGCATAATAACCAAAACAAAATGTAAAAACGTTACTTGCTTAGTGAGTGATGTTTCGCAGAGACTATCATTTATATAGTATGCTGAGATGCATCATCCTAATATGTCAGTAGTTAAGCGCAAAATAATTTCATTTTACAGTTGTATCTCATTTCCACCAACTTTTGAAAAGTAACTAAAGATAGTTGGGTTCAGATAGTATTCTTGTGAAAATAAACAAGCCGTATAAAAAAAATAAATTTACTTTATTATAAGTTCATTTAAGTATTTATTTTTTTCAGAATGATACACTTTCTTCTACTTAAAATGGATTCCCGCGGAAAAAAAATTGTTTCGCATTATGAGTAAGATTCAGAGACGAATTTTCCTTTTTAAGAGAGATTCCACTGTATTTTATACTCAATACTGATTTGAATCCCAGATACCAAAAGAAAAATAAGTTTCCTGTCGTGCCCATCAAGCATTGTTTAACCTTTAATGTTTTAATTTTCCTTTTATTCTCTGTAAATATATATGGAACACATTTTATTTTCCTTAAACTGATTGCTTTCTATATTTTAGGCTTAGATTATTTTCGATTTTGATTCTTCCAACATTTAATTGACAGATCTCATTGTTTGATTGAACCATGTATGATATTCTGATAATTAATAAGTCTATAATCAACAAATATTAATTGTCAGGTTGATATTTGATCATTTTAAGCCTTTCCTTTTTTTATTGAATTTTTAAATTTGTGATTTTGTTACAAAGGGATGTGATATGATTTGTTACATAGTGTTCAGAAACTTGCTAAAGGTCTAAAATGTTAAGCGGAAAGAAAAGAAAGACAACTAGTATTGTAAAATATGCGAGACACCATTTCTACTGGTCTAAATTTACTCCTGATCCACTTAAACTGTAATTGCTTATTGTATGGTCTTTTTAATAGTCACGACTGTTTTAATTTAAACTTATCCTTAAAGTTTAATGTTATTTATTTAAATGCGATAAACTTTTACTTGTACATGTTTATATTCGTTTGTCTATTTTGTTGAAAACTAACTCAGTAGCTTGCTACAATAATATTTCTGTTTTGTATTTTCTTCCCATGTATTATGGCGATTTGGTTGGGCTAATAATGTGAATATGACACAGGGACAAGACAAATGAAACATTTTCTTTCTGTATCTTATGAGCAATTAAATATTTTTCTCGATTAAACAAAGTAATATAAAAATACAAAACTTCGTTGCTCTCGTCTGTATGGACTCTTTTGCATACCTCTCTGAAGTAGAAGATGGTCAGCAGACATCTGTCGCCTCCCCCCCTCCTTTTCCCTCAGATGGGTACGCTGATTGGGTGTCTGTAATTGGCACTGCGCGGACGAAATTTGCATAAGGGCCGCTTACAGGGTGATTAGGCGTATTATTTCGGAGTGTAAATGTGAGCGCGTAATGAGGGACCCTACGAAATTATGAGCTAGTAATTAGAGGGAACCATTTCATCTATATTGAGCCCAATGAAGAACAGCACATGCAAGTTAAAGGGGGAATGAGATAAGGGGGACAAGTTGGAAGGGGAATTATACAAAAAGGAATGCAATGGTCAATAGAACAGTGGGTGTTAGGGAACGTTTAGATAATGAAAAGAGATATTACAAATTGTAATATAAACTAAAATATTTGAATTTCTCTTGTTGACGGTACAAATACAGTACCAATAAAAGTAAAAATTTTTTAGGATTTCAGTACTTCGGGTTTTTTAAACGCTAAAATTCTATAAACCCAGGAAGACATTCATGCCGGCGTCCTTGCACAGAGGTAGCGCATCTTCCTCGTGATTAGGGCATCCAGGGTTCGAATCTTGGTGAGGACATGGTTGTTCTTCTATGTTCTATCAGTGAGGCGTGTTAATATGACCCTCTACAAAAAGGAGTTGTGCAAGCAAATGTGAGGAGTTTGTAGCTAAAGTCCTACGCTTGGCCCTAATTGGCGTTTTTTTAAAATAAGAGACGCTTATCTCGGCTTAAATCTGCCGATCAGCGGGCTTGTCCATGGCAAGTGCCATTAGTAACAACAACAACAACAACAGGCATACACTTAAAATAAATGTCAAAATGGAACTTTAAGAAATTTTAGGATGTTAAAACGGACCGGGGTAACCTGGTGGTAAGGTTTGGGATTATTTTAGTTTCGAGATCCGATTCCTTTGAAGAATCGTCGTGTAAGGGGTGTGTGTTGCACGTTAAATCCGTAAGGACGAACATCCGTCCCTTCCCTCTGTTGTGTTGTGGTGTACATAGGGGTTTGCTAGCTCAAGTGTCGTCTTTGTCACCTGACCGTGGTTAAAAATTGTAAGGTACCTCCCAAAGTAGCCCTGTATGGCTTTACAACGGAACATTAATATAACTAAGCAAAAGATGTAAAAATATTTTCTTGTTGAATTTATTGATTGATATAATAAAATTATTTGAATAATTTAACTATCCACATTATCATACTGACATTGAGGTAAGTGGCATATGAAACATGATGTTGAATTTATCAGGTGAATATGTATCAGGTGAATTTTCGAAGCAATAATAAATTATTTTATTAACCTATTTAATTATATATTGATAATTTAACAAATAAATATTAGTTACCCTTATAAAAATTAAATACTCCAGAGTTCTATATAGTCTATAAGTTACATATCAACATATTTCATAATTTTTTATCTGGATTAATTCGAGTGAAGTAATTACTACTGAATTATTTTTATAGCGTTGCAACGACAGTATTTCAATAACAATGAAATTCACAATTACTTATGAATAACTTATTAGTTACAAAATAAGTAGCTATTAGAACCAGAAAAAGACTAACCTAAAAATAGGAAAATACACTTTCTGAAGTGATTAATCAATAAAAATCAATCTGTAAAGTAAAACTGTAAGATGATAAAAACTAAAATATATTGAATTTTTAATGTGATTACCACAATAAAGCTAAAATAGATATCGCTCTTTTCTATGTAGTATTAGTATAAGAATTAGAATTGGAATTTTAATGGTACAAGAACCAAAATTGACAATTCAGAGCTGAAAGAAATGGAATGTTATTGCAATTGTTGATTTGAATAGCAGTAGTTATTATTTTGAATAAGATTATATTAATTACAATGATGAAGAATAATAGTTGGATTATTAATGTGCACCTTCCACCCCCACCACCCAAAAATCTGATTATCTCTTCTTAACAGATCCATCGGAAGCCTCCTAATATTATAATTCAAACGTTACCATTTTTCAATAATAGTATTTCTTTGAAAAAGAATAAACCAGAAAAAATAAGTTGAATACATCAAGTAAAAACGTAAAATTTCAGGCTTTCCAAAAGTTTTTGTAGAATGCTAAAGTAAGTTTTTTGTCATGAATATGAAGCTTTTTTCCAAGTTTGGACTTTTGAAATAGTTCTTTGTAATCACATGTAACAATCGTATTTTTGAGATATTTTTATTCTTACTGTTGCCATTCCTTTATTACAGAATACCGAGCAAAAACCTATTCAAAGAAGACCTCTGCGATACAAAAAACGGGTGGGGGATAGCCCTTGATTAGGGCAAAAGATAGAAGAGCTAGCGTCCATCTAAAAGCACTTAGTGGCTGTATCCCTCCATGTTTATTCAGGTTGGACCAACGTTGTTTCTCATTCTGCAGATCGATTGACTCCTGCGGTCGGCACCAGGTGGCGCTTCGCCGGGTCATCGATTAGAGCGAGTGAAAAGGCCATTTTTAGGAGGATCTATCCGTGGCGTTTATCCACGCTCTGCGGTAAATCTCGGCTAAGGATAAGCACTTCTTCAAGGATATTGGGGATGTCATCGCTCGGAAGAAATTGGCTGCTTAGTCATTTCGGACACGTTGGTCCGGAGGATACAGAGATGGACAGCAATATCTTCCGATACTGATGGGGATTCGATTATGAATCGAAATGATTTGTGTGGCATGTATTGAAAACATGAAGGGACAGCAAATTGTTTAGTATGTAACATTCACGTGGGGAGCAAATTTAATTAAAATATTTTTTTATGTTGAAATGCTAACCTATGTCAAGTTAGAATAAATTTTGAAACTTATATAGTAACAGCTGGACAGAAATACAACACCGGTTAGAAATTGAATTAATTGAAAGGATTTCAGAGTTGTGACAAAATTAGCAAAGAAAATATTTTAGAAAAGGAATCTTGGACAATAAATTTCCAACATTATTATATTTGTCCTTAGTTTTATTTTTTTTATTTTTCCTACATAAATTTACATCAAAAGGCTTGAATTTTCTTGGAAAAGTAGGAAACGAATTAGAAAAAGATTTTAAACGATTAAGTAACTGTAAACACCACGATGGTGCTTTTTTTCCTTATTAGGGATTGCGAATTAGGGATTTTCAAATCAATTTGGGAGTAGAGGAGCTAAAAAAGGTTATTTCAGTTTTGGTTGTAGTGTTTATTACAATCTAAACTATCGATACTTTACAGAATACAAAATCTATACTTTAATTCACTTCTGAAAAGCACAGATATTAAGATTCCAAATTACTTACTTTGCAAAAAGTTATAAATTGTTACGTAACAATCACCAATCTCAATTTTACAAGTTTTATGAAAACAAGAATGTACTGATTTTTTTTTAGAAACTAGAAAAAATAAGGATTTTTTTCTACATATAACAAGAAAATATGATACTACATGTGGGGAAAAAAGGGGAATATTCCTAATTTGTTTCCACAAACTCAACTTTTTTAGATCTTGTATAGTAAAAAAAGTTTTTGGTGTTAGAGCTAAGAAATAATTAAAAAGTGTAACATAACTCTTTAAAGAACCTTTTGGTTTAAAATCGTCATTAAGTTTTAGTAAATTAAACTTTTTTATCAAGATATCTTTAATTTAAATTTAGCCCCGAGATCATTTTTAAGTGTTTTTAAGCTTTAATTTCACAGGGGGGCTTTAATATATTTATTCAGAAAATTAGCATATCTATGAAAATGAACAGAAAGAAAAAATAATTTGACATGAAGATCAAAAAAAGCAAACAAAAACTAATATTTTATATTATTTTTCTAATCAAAAGAATATTCTCACATATTTTTTGATTTCTCATTTAGGACGTTATTCAAAGAGAAAAAGTTATAACGGTTTAAAAAAATCGCTTCCAGATGTGGACGAATTTTTACGTTTCAGACCTCCGAGTCCTAAAAACACATTTCATATTTATATCTCAATACCTGTCTTTAAACATTATTGCTCGCATACACTTTGAGCTAGATACCGGAAATTTGGTATGTGTCTTTGAACCTAATTTGTAGTTCTCTATATGATTAAATATTAGTTAATTCAATAATTTCAAAACGAAAGATGCTTGATGTATGAAATTCGGTGTTTTTTTTACATCTAATGTGTAGGCATTCACCAGATTATGGAAGAAATAATTTAAGTAACTTTATAAAATTTTATAAACGAATTTTAGACTATAATCGTAGTTTTATGACAAATTTTAATTTTCTATCCATCGGAATCGAAATAAAGGTACCCAAAAATGCATTTTTCATTTTCTGGTTATTGTATGTTACCCAAATTGAAGCGATTAATCGCTAAAAATAGCGCACTAACTGTTTCTTTATTAATTATTTTTCGCCAGTGGTATATGCTTAATAATATCTATTTATTAGAGTAAATGAGCCCGTTTCGGAGAATCTACTCTTTTTGGTGACGGTTTCATATTCATTTTGAAAATATTCCTTGAGCTTGATAAGAAATACATTTTATGCAAAAAGAGTAATTTTTTGTCGTTAATTAATAAAATCATCATTATTAAATGCTTCTTTCCGTACGATACATGTAGCTTCAATATCAATACTATAAAGAAAGTTCCATCAATGATGTTAGGCGTTTCTGAGTTTCATATCTTAAATAAGCTAAGCATTAATTTTTATATTATTCTCTAAGGATTCAAATTTAACTAGTAGTTACAAAGGCCAATATCACGTAGTAGTTAAACGCATTATTAACCCCGAAACTGATGTAATTTCAAATGATTGGCTAGGGAAAGCGCGACATAGTGTCATCTCGTATTTCCAAACGTCATGGGAATCATAACATTTATTCATTATGAGAATTTCAGAAGCAGAATTTCGAATGCAATAGGGCAAAATCAGTTTCGTTATCAATGTTTTCCAAACCGAAGCCTGTTCTGCTGTACAATATATTGGTAAAACTTTCTGCGCATTAATTAAATATAATGGGCATGGATTATGACTGCAGGCTAGATAGATTTGTTCCAAAGAGTTGAAAGGAATTAACGTTTTGGGGTTGGCAATTTTAACGATGATGTAATTTAAAATTGAATAATTGGGATAGAGAGTTTCAATTATTTTCAAGAGCACAATTACTTAAAATAAATTATCTATCATTATGCTTTAAAAATTGCAACTAACAATATATAAAACATTAAAACATTTAGATATTTTTTTAAAAAAATACATAGTTCCAATATCCGTATATGATCGGAACAAAAATTAGTTTTTATTCCTACAAATACCAATTAAAATGTTTTAGTGCCATTTTATTATTTACCATACTTTTTTCATTTTCTAAATCAAAATATGCTAATTATTATTTCCTTTTTCTTATATCTTAGCCTTTTTTTTAAAGTAATTTTTAAAAAATACCTTTTAAAAATGTAAATTTCTAAAGTAATGGCTATTGTGCCAAAAAGTCAAAAACAAATCAAGTCAGTTATCTAACAAATCAAGAATCCTTGAGTCCATAATATTTTTTTCTCTGCTTGTAGGATTATGAAAGAGACAATCATCTATTCAATCTCTATAAATTAGACATGTATACTAGACATGAAATACTCAGAATATGTTTGGGACAAGTTATGGAACTAAGTGTTAGGCTTCAAGATTTTGATGAAGGAGTAAATCGTTCCTTAAAACAAATTTTTTCATTCATAACATACTTAGAGATCAATAATGCGTTTAGTTCAAGTACAGAGAATTGCTTGTGTTAAGTAAATATTCTTTCCTATAAGCAATGATGAATTCAAAATTGCGTAACTGAGAATTCATAATAGAATTAAATTAAATATTCGATAATAGATATATGAAATGATTAGATTCAATCGCTTTAACATTCTTAGATGCCTGTAAAACTTACATTACGCAGCAAATAATTGATGAAAGGCTGTCTGCAATTCAATTCGAAATCCTTTTATAAACGATTTGAAAATTAATAAATAATGGTATGAATTATTCATCTAAAAAAATCAGAAAACCGATAAATTATTACCTGAGCTGTGCAGTCAACTTTTGATAAGATATGCAAAAACTAACAATGATTGCCCATTTTTGATAAACAATTTTAAAAGCTATAAAAATTTCTAGTAATTTAAAATAAAACTAGATTAGCTCTGGAAATGGCAAAATTTCTTTTTTATAAGAATTGTAATAAGCTCGTTAAAACATTTTTTTAAAGTTTCAGTTTTCATTTTTAGAGAGTATATGTTTAAGTTGTTTCTATATTAAAAGCATTGAAAATAAAAAGGAGATACTCACCTGAAGTGTTAAGACAATAACAAATTGACAATGAGGAGCAGAACTATTTCTAACACTGGTAGCCAACTTCCTTCTCTCGCTCGCCACGTCCCCGATATGCTACCTGTTGAATAAACCTATTTTTAGCATTCAGATAATTCATGTATTTAATGCAAATATTGAATCGTATTATAAAATGTATATTTATAATAATGCATATTTTTGTAATACTAACATGCTGTACCTAATGGTTAAACAAGCAAAAATTTATCATTATGTAAATACTGATATTCTATATACATTATGAATTCATATTGTGATAATTATAGAGTTCTTATCAAGGTGCATTTAAAGATAGATATTAATGCATAAATGTTCAAATAGTGTCATTTTTGACACCACCTAATAATGTCAAAAAATGTCTATTCGAACCTTTATGAACCAACCATTTGAACGTTTATGCAACAGCATCTATCTTTAAATTTATCTGGTTTTGAATCATGCATTTATAACAATATGAATTCATAAAGTATATAGAATGCAAGTATTTCCATGACGATAAGTTTTTACTTGTTTTTCAAACTGCAATTGCAATATATTTAAAGATAAATTTTGTCGCATAAATGTTCAAATGATGAAATTTTTTTGTCATCTCTTAATAGTGTCAACAAATGTGACCATTAGTCAATAAGTTGAATTATTCATTAGTATAGTAGTGTTCGTCATAATCTTGCTTCTTAATTTCATAATTAAGGGATGAAAATATGATTGTAACTTCCAGATGGAAAACATGCATCTGACGGAGGAACCATGTAAAAAATTATGTTTAAAACCTGAAAAAAATATCAGTAAAAATTCGTTAGGTTGATACTCATGTAATGGGGCACCACATGAGCAGTGGTCCCACACTGTTTGAGTCATTTCTAATAAGAAAAACTTTGAGAAGTTTTCGCGATAAAATCAAATCTTTTCATGTAAATTCTCCATTTTTGATTTTTAATGAACGAAGTATACAAAAACCATTATAATTATTCAAAAAGATGAAAATATTTTGATGAATATCCACGTTTCACTCCTCCCCGAGTCGAAATAATACATTTGTTAAATTTTTTTGTCAATTTGTGAACACAACTTAAAAACACTTTAAGATAAAGATAGATGAAATATAGTATATGACAAATTTGTAGAATTCTCTCACATTTCCATTGGAACTCTATGAAAGAAAATCTGTCCGTCCGACTCTCTAAGAAAAGAGCTAGATGAATAAAATTTGATACCGATTCATCTTCTTCAGAGTAAATCGGTATCAAATTTGAAGTTACATTTGTCATGTATTTTCACATGCCCGCTAACATTATATCTCCAAAACGAAAAGACCGTGAAATTAAATTTAACATATGATTTTGTGACTACAATTGCAGCTCTGCGTCAAATTTGGCTTCAGTCGATTGGGGGCAGATACGACACAAATAAATATTCAATTTACTTGTACGTGTATTAACTTTAAATCGCTGATTATCTGGCAACATATCCATCAAAAATGCTTGATTTTGCCAAACACCGATCGTTTTGAGTAATGCTCATTTGTGTATTTATTTTCCACAAATGAGCATCACTCAAAATTCTCAATTTTATACAAAAGGGGAAGAGGAAATAACTTTATGAGAGAATGCGAGAAAAGGACTCCCACTTGCTATATTTGTTAAATATTTTCACCAAGCATATTGTTTCTTTGTGTCATCTTTGTATCTAATGAGTCTCTCACCATTTTCTTTTCAATTTAGTGGTCTCTAGTTTTCAAAAAATGTTAAAAACGTAATGCATTATATGAAATAGGAGGAAAATCCATTGTATCAAAGAGAATAATTCTTTAGTTATTTTTTATTGCTTTCTTTTTGAGTTCTAAGAACATTCGGTCAATTTTAAATATTACCTTAATAACTCTATATTGATTCCTAAATTATGTTATTTATCTTATTGTAAAGCATTTCACATCGGCTGGAGAGAAATAAAAATGAAGCTACATAGAAATTATTTCTTTTAATAGATAATGCAATCAACGAAAGATGATTTTAGGAGAAATAAAATGTTACACTCTAATATTATTTTTTAATGCATTGCATGGGATAGATTTTAAGGAATTTAATTACCTAAAAATATTTTAAATATTATTAATTATTTGTTAATCAATTCGGAAACCTTATATCATTCGATATTATTTCAGGTTATTAATATATCAGTAAAAAAATAAGAAAAACAATACCATTAATGAATTCTATATAAAAAAGTCAGACAGAAATAATGAGTCAATTGGAATATTTAATACAATAATAGATTTTTAACTAAATCTTTGCTAAGTAATACACCATACTATTATAATATTCTTATGAAAATTCTTATTATTTTAAAATATATTACTTTCTCTTTTTACATTCAATAGGTATTTTTGTTCATAGAATGAAAAATATATTAGCTTTAATCTTTGACTTTCTTCGTAACCTTTTAGTCTCTTTATTGGCATCGTGAAATTTTTTCCTAAAATGAATAATACAAATTCAAAGAAATAAGTTTCTGAAAGTTAACAGACTAGTCAGTTCTTTTCATTAAAACAATCCTTTCATATCCATGTGACAATTATTTCATAAATTGTATTAGCTATTGAAAATTTAAAATAATCTCTTCGAACATATTCAGTATTAGAATGTAAATTGTTTTCTCTGAAATGGCAAATATAAAGAAATGTTAAAAATTTACCACGCTAAAAATGTCAAATCTAAAAATTTAGGATATTCCTTAATTTCAAGTTTTCACAAAAATTTCTAAAAAAAATATTACATTGAAATAAAATTGAAAAATTAAAAGAAAAATTAAGATCTCAATTTTCATACCGCTTAACAAACGGCATTGATTTGATTTAAATCTAATTGAAAAATTCTATATTTCATTCAAGAGCACAATGAGCTGTCAAAATAATATAAATCATCTAGCTACAAATTTAATGAATGAAAATTCGAAATAGCAGATTCATTGAAAAAAAATTTCCACAAATCTCATTTGGCTATTAATATTGAATTCTTCCTCAACAGTTCTTTTTGGCGTATAAATTTAGACATCAGATGACTTCGAAGTACGTCTGGAATTCCAAAACTCTAAGCGGCCACGTAAAACAAGATAAGAAAAGGAAGAAAAACGTTCCAAATCTCCGTTAGGAAAGAACTAAAGCACAGGAATCCTTGCGTGGAATGTTTTGAATTTTTATGGCTCGGAATTATTCCCAGGCGTAACAATAGATGGCGCTTGTAATATGATTTTTTTCTCTTCATTTTCTCTGCGCAGATCGGCCATCTTGTTCTGATCGTAAAGGATGCTGGGAATATTGTTTTGTTTCGGACAAAGAGCGGGGAAATGACGAATTCTTCGTCAAAAGGGGAGAATATATTTTTTCCCTTCTAACCCGCTTTGACAATAAAAAATAAGAAGTAAAACTAATAACTAGATATAGTCTTTCCATTAAAGAAAAAAAAAGGTTTGCCAATGAAATACTCAATAAGAAGTATGAAAGGCATAAGAAAATTTTATTTCCATTTTGTTCTTTAGAAATGTGTGTCTTTATCTCGATGTTGTTTTAATGTTCATCAGAATTTTGTGAAAACCAGAAATAATCTAGAACTACTATTTCTCTTTTTACAAGAAATATTTCTAATCATTTGCAAAGATTTTCATGCAGCACTTAATTAACGAAATTATTTGACAAAACGAATAATAATAAAAAGATTAAAATAATATATTCTGCGCATATTTCAATATAATTTCTTGAACGGCCAAACACCACATGCTCGTGCAAGTTAAATTACAATTTTTATTCATTTTAACGGTTTCATTGAATGAGTCAATTTAGTACTGCAAACGATCCAAAAAAAAATGTTTGCCCCGCATTTATTGTTTAAAAAAATATTTCATTTCATATAATAACGTGCTCAAAATGACATTTTTCTAGGTTTCATTGGTTCTAATAATTAACTTATTTTTTTAATCAGAGCTTTTATAAATGCTACGGCAACACGTTATTAAAAGCTGATTTTTTTTGAGATGCTCGTGCAGATAATAAAATTTCAATTTTTCGCCTGCGGGTTTTTTTTGGCGCCGCAAACCTCATTCCCAAAACATTATCATGTTCTGACATGATAATAAGGCATCCAAAAATAACAAAATATTTATAAATTTTATTCGTCACTTATGTAATTTTCTTTTTAATATTTCATGAATTTAAAAAGCTCCGACAGAAAAATAAAATAAAATAGCTAATATGATTCATTTGCACATTTAATTATTCAACTGTAAAAATATTTCACATTGCATCTAGCACAAATTTTTTTTGCATAGAAATAAATAATGCACTCATTTGTTCTATTCAAAAATGAGTTTTGGAGAGACTATTATAATCATATACTTTATTAATCAGCATTTAAAGATACTAGAATATACATACATTTTAAAATTTTAAATTAATTTGATTTTTGGCACAGCCAGATAGATATATGGGCTATTGGAGAAACATCACTAATTTTATTCATAGTCAAATGACGTAAAATAATAAAATTTCCGAGTTAAAAGGAGAGTAACGGTTTTTAGTCAAACGATAACTTTTTACTTGATATTTATCACATCTGCAGACAATAAAGACTTATGAGTAAATATTGTATAAAAGATTCAAAAGCTCCTCCTCAAATAATATTTTCTTTTATAAAGCAAAATGAAAATTAATAAACTATTTTGTTTCATTAATATTTTAATTTTTTATCATTCAACATCAGAAAGGAAACTAAGCATTTGAAAAAAAAATTCAACTCTCTCTTATAGTTGCTACTCAGAAACTAATTATATTTGGCCCTTGTCGACAGCTTGTAAAATCTCAGTAATAGTCGCTTTCCATTCTTATTGGTTGTTTGAATTAACCTACAAGTTTGACCTGAAATACCTTTTAAAGATTCCTCATATGATACCAAATCTGTGAATCCTGAGAGGAAAATGATTAATTTCAGCTTCACTCATTTTCAAAATATTTTATTACAATCATATTCAAATAAATAACACTTTTTTCTGTTTAAATTTAGCATTTTTGTGATGAAAATGCAACACATCCTGAGTAGATGCAGCCCTAAATATTTAGAAAATTGTCGCAAGCCATTAATAATGAGTTTTGAAGGAACCGCTTTCCCTATTAATAACGAAATAGTAATCAGAATGAAATCAGATAGTCTCCTTATTTACCAGATATTTATCCATGGGATTTTTACAATATAAAAAGCATTTAATGCTGAGAAAAATATAAAACCTCTTGTTTTCCTCGTAGTTTCAAATAATTTATTTATGAGCAAAAAATGAAAGAAATGTTTTTATCTAAATTTTCCCAAATTCAAATAGTCCACTTGTAATATTTTAACAATTTCTTCAAAAACGATATTCATTTAAAATTTCCAAAAAAATTTTTTAATAAAAAAAGTATTAAATATTTTTTTTAATTTCAGATCAGTTTCATATATAAACAAAAATTCACTATAAATATTTTGAGAGTTTTGAAAAATATTATTCGTAACTTACTAAATAAAATAAAGTGACAACTGAATTAGTACTGCTGTCTATATTGGTGATTTTAAAATTCTATTATTTAAAAAAATACCTTTATTAGACAACCTTCTTTATACAAGTAACTAATCTGAGTATATTGCAGATAAAGTCAAATTACTTTAATAAATGTTTAGCAATTCATATGTATTATAATATTAGTAATATATAAATATGCGCATTATAATGAATTTTTCTCAGATCAAACTGTTTGAAAGAATCATTGAATTTTTCATATTTTAAATTGCACATTTAAAACACCCCGTGATATTACGAACTTTTATATTGGAATGGTTAAAAGAAATTGAAAATGGGAATTAAAAATGGAAAGTCGGTTGTTCCCGTTTAGCTTTTCTTTCAGACTAATAATCGCTTAATTAAATAGGAGCATTATAGACATTAATAAAATCCATAAAATAAACCGACGAACGTTAAGCTTAATTAGTTGAGAAATGATGAAAAATATTGATTAGAAATTTTTAGCAGATTCCTCCTGTCTGACACATACTTAAACGCTTTTGCTCAAATTCAATAAAATATTTTTCAGCGTTTACTTCTTCCTTAATTTATTCCTGGGGGCAATTAAGCTGTCTATATATTCATCAGCTCATTATATAATCTTTTTAAAATGCCTTAGCTAATCTATTTTAACCTTTTCTCTGATATTAATAGCCTTTTATTTAATCGCGGAAATCTAGTCTTTCAACTTCCCCTCCCTTTCTTACTCGGTCTAATATTTGGGAGAATAATCACAGGGCACGCCTTTAATATCTTTTATATACATTTTCTCATATCAAACGTGTTCTACTGGCTTCTTTGTTTAATCGTGACTCAAAATAACAATTCTAGAAGTTTTAAATGTTTGAAAACGCTTTATATTTTTTAAGAGAAATGGGACATTGTCCTAAAAAAGCGTGCCCCTACTTATGGCGAATTGCAACATTATATATATATATATATAATCAAGGACCACGGTGGCCTAGTGGTAAGATATCGTCTTCTAGATTCTAAGGGATTCAGGTTCCACCAAAAAACTATCATGTAAATGGTTCTGAAAGCTAAATTCGTCGGAGTCCTTTTTCTGGTATGGTGCAGAAATTTAGAGAGGGTTTTGCAAATTTAGGTGTCGTCCTTGTCACCTGACTGTTATTCAAAATTACTATGGCTGTTTTAAAATAGCCCGAATGATGATTTAAAAGCAGGACGTTAATGTAACTAAACTGAAAAATGTATACCACAAAATGTTTACTTTTTCCATCAAAACTAAATTAATGCTCATAACCGTATCAATGCCCAATAGGATGTGAGCGAAAGAATATCGCACAGATTATTAAAACTATAATCAATTCTTGTGACATCCGAAACACGTAAATATAAATAATTAGGTAATAGACTTCCTACCCGCTGTCTGTTTGCAGAGAATATCAAAACAAAATAGGACACGTCACATGCGCTCAATCGAATAAGTTTTAAGATCCTTTAAACGCAGTCTTATCAAAAATAACTATTTGCAATGTTATCGTTATTACTTTTGATAATCATTCGGAATATAGATATTAAAAAGATATGTTAAATGTAAAGGCGCATAGAAATAGAAAATTTGTTTAATTTTATAAGTATATATTTGACTAATTCATTGTTTCTTTTTCTTATTTCTTGATACATAATTTCAAGTAAACTCTCTTTAAAGGATATATTTGTATAGTAGATTTTCAACTTTTGTGAGATATCATATATAAAATATAATATAAATGTATGGTGAAAGCGTTTCCTCCATAAAAAATTATGTGGAAAGATTCGGAAGATAAGAGTTGTTAAAATTATTCATTTTAGTTACCATGTTAGCGGATACAATTTATTAATCGGTAAATCGGTTATTTTAGTAATACATTACATCAGAAGTATTGTAATATATTACGAAATCAAGGATAACGATATTTTTCACTATTGACAATTAATAATTTGAAAACTAAAATTTCATTTATTTGGCCTATAGTTCGTCAAAAGCCACAGTCCATCTCTGCTTCCTATACATAATCTATTGAATAAAGACATTGATGCTTTGAAAACATGAAACGATGGATGATGTTTTCTCGTGGTTATTGTTCTACAGATGAAATCTTAACCGAATTATTTGAACCTGGTAAAAGAGTTATATGATTTCAACAACAAATAGTCCACAATGGTCGTTGGATTTCTAGAAGCTTACTAGGATTTTTTTTCAAATGCAAACATAAAATATAAGCAGAAGGCAAATTAGCCGAAATTATACTGAATTCAATTATCATCTAGGCATTCTAAGAAGGATTTTACTAACAAAAGCTTTCACACTTTTTCTTACCATAAATATAAGATATAGTGATTTTTCTTGGTATGCTAAATATATATTAAAACTTCAACTCTATTGATTTTTTTTCGTTGTCTTATTGTTATGTTAATGTTGTGTGAATATTTGAAGCAAAGATGTTCGATTAGGCACTTGCCCCCTTAAGAATTTGATCACAACTCAAAACTATTAATTATGTCTCAAATTAACCTAATGTTGCTTCAAAACGCGAAGTAAATATAATTCAATTATATTTTCTACAACTTGAAAATGTTGAAAGTACTCCGATACACTGGTTTCAAAGTTTTAATTTGAAAAGGTTATTAGTTGACTTTGTGTTACCCTAATCTATCAATTAAGAATTCAATAAAAGTAAGGATAATGTTCTATAAAACACCATGATTCGAATTTTTTTTAATTCTTGCACCGATTTCAGTCTAAAGTTTCAATGTCTACTTTAAGCTACTTTTTTAAAAAAATTGCAATTGCTTTTTTATTAGTCTCATAATTATTTTCCACTTCTTCATGAAGTAAATGAGAACAGGTTTCTTTGCAGCTAAACTAAAGTAAATGCTCTCTGATATCCTCTGATGAATCTTTTTCTTAAGGTTTCTTACATTCTTACCGAAAAGTCTCGTCTTGCTTTGCACTGCTCAGCTGCAAGCTCCTTTGAGCCCTCGGAGAAGTGGGGCGCAGCTGCTTCGTCGACCTTCCGCCCCTGGAGAACCCTTTAGACACGCAATTAACTCCCCGCCGCCCTCTGTTATCTGGGGCGCATGCATTGTTGCTTAAAAAGATACAGCGGGTGCGTGCTTGCGTATACACCTAGGTGGCCCTCGCTCCTTTTCATTTTCACGGGACTATAGACGATAATGGGTGGGTGGGTGGTGGAGGGAGTTTCTCACAGAATCGACTGCAGCTGCGGGGGAGCATCCTTCTTTGTGAAGTGATTCATATCAGAAAGGTGTCAAAAGACTTTTTTTTGTTCCATCGCATGTTTCGGATTGTTATGGATGGGGACAATGAACCAGATATGTATTAGATTGGACTGAGCTGCTTGGTAATTGTTTGAGTTCTGAAAAGCTCCTGTTATTGCTGTATTAGAATTCATGTATTTAGTCTGCAGCTAACAATGGTACAAGAGTTGATCAGAAAGAAATTATATTACATTCCCTAATATTCGTCCTAATGTATCTTAATGGTTGGCCGGAGTTCTATGAATTTATTTCTTTGCTACAAGAAGACCACATTTTTACACTAAAACTCATTATTATAATAATTACTTTCTAGCTTCTTATTGAACACTAACCCTTTATTTATCTCAAATCAAGTAGAATATGAACGCGTCCCGATAAATCATAGCAGTTATTGCTGTCACGTTAAATTTAGTTGCTGTAAAATGCGTAATCTTTTCTTAGTTATTACACCTTTTTTTTTTCGATTACCATCCCCTTTGAAATCTTCGCTGTGGTATACTTAAGAAAACATAAAGCATACCCCCAAGAACAATTTACGAATACTATACGTAATCTGTCTTTATAATCAGGAATAGCGGCAACAAATGGGGTCTGCTACAAACTGATGAAAGAAAGAATAGCGAGGAGGACGCTGCTCTTTTCTTGTCACAATTTTTATTTTGCTCACGGCACATAAGAGGATCATAGCAGACATCCGTTTTTAATGTTGTCTACATACCACCTACTTTCCCATTTTAATTGAGAAAAAACAAAGCTAGGTCGGATAGTACGGAAGCCAAACAATCTCGAACCGGATACTCGAGTATTTATTGTATATGATTTTTCGATACTAGACAGAAACTTTAACTATCTCTCTTTATTTTCTCTTGCAATAAGAAATAGATAATTTTATGAAATTTTGATAAATGTTTGATTTATTAGATATTTCATTGGGGGGGGGGGGATTGCGCTTATATACCCGTTTTTGAAAAACAATAACTGAAAAATTCAGGGATATGTAAGTATAATAAATGTGGCATCAAAATGATAAATTTGATGCTTAGACAAAGCAAAGCATTCCTACAAAATCATTCATTGTACCACTATGATTTATGAAGTTTTGACAATTATGTATAAATATCTCAGCAAGTCTGAATAAGCACTATTTGACTTTTTTTTTATTTTCACAGATGAACTTGCTCTTTTATGATGACTTTTAAATACTTTTAGTGTAATAAAAGAAAATTAATTAAATATTCTGGAAAGATTTCAAAAAAGTGATTCCCAAAAAACCTTGCAGCTAGGAAAACTAATACCGAAGCGTTTTACATTTAGGGGAAAAACACCTTAAACTAGACATAATTTAAAATGATCGACGCAATGAGGCATTTTATTCTATAAAACCCTTTCTTATACTCCTTATCACAAAAATATATAAATTAACGAAATACTTTAATCATAATGAAATGTTTCTACTGAAGCATATCAATAAATTCATTCAAAATATTTTCTTTGAGCCTTCAATATATTTCATCAACCTATTAATTATATGAATAACTGAAAAGGTTCTTGAGTTCGATCAGTATTTCTAATTATCGCTTTGTAGAAACATTAAATTTCCTTTGACATCGAGTAATTTGAAATTCATTATTTATTGATTTCTGAATTGTTGAAAAAGATGGTAAAACTTAAACATTTTACTACATTCTCCTTAATAATATAATTCATTTCAGGAATATGCTATTTTATTATTTTACTTTAAAATCTGTAAAAAAAACTTAGTTTTTACTTTGTCATTTCCGTTTTACCATATAGAATCCCGGAATGGATATTGTTTTCCTGTTCACAAAGAAAGAAAAGAAATTATATTATAATTGCTAAAAAAAATTGAATTCAAGATTATGAATGAATCTCCATGTTTCAAAACTCCCCAAAGGGAAAAAAATCAAAGGAATAATTTTCTTAATTATGTCTGTCTGTCTGTCCATGGTAACTAAAAATATTTTGAGAATGAATCTTGAAATATAGCATATTGATTTTATCCCATATATATAAACTTAAATTTTATACAAAATTTATTATAAGAAAGTCCACCTGTAAGACTGTATGATTTCAAGGAAACAAGATAGCGACAAGAAGTTTTTGCTGTTCTCGTGTTCCACTTTACAACGGAGGTAAGGGTGCAGTAGCTTTTGGGGGTATGAAGCCCTGAGAATGCGAGGGCAGAAGTCTGACTTCTAGCTCACACACGTCAAAAACCATTTTTATGGGGCGGACTTCAGTCATTCGTACAAATATCATAATTTAGATCAAGAACAGATTATTAACACATCTGACCCAGTACCTCCAGTTATAATACTCTCGACGTGGGGGACTTTGTGACCACGACAGATTTAACGTGTGCCAGCCACACACACACTTGGAGAGTCTTCGGGTGGCGAAGTTCGAACCCACAACTTAAAGAATACGAGTCCAAAGCTCTACCATAATATTGATAATATTCTCGACATGGTGGACTTTGTGACTATGACAGATATAACGTGCGTCAACCACCACATGCACGGAGAGTTTTTGGATGGTCGGTTTGAACTCGAAGTCCAAGGGATGCAAATCCAACGCTCTATGAACTAGACTATCCACAAAATGTAATGAATGAGAATGATATAAAAGGGTACAAATATTTAACAACTAAAATATCGATACGCATAGCATATGAAACTTAATTCATCGATATGTTGACAATTTTTCTTATGTATTCTCAAACCCATAAATGCAGATTACTCAAATCTGCAATGATTTAAAAAATGACATGTATATATGCAATCTGGAGACTATAATTAAATTCTATGCAAAACTCAGTTTCAGTCGGTTTGGACAAAAATTATTCATAATACATTTGGTGACTTTTATCGATTTATCGCCAAAGATTACATGAGAATAGGCTCTTTTGTAATTATATTCACCAAAGCATAGGCTCAAAAATTTAAAAAAAAAGTAAAATTATTATAGAATATGGGAAATACTTTAAGAGAGATCTCTCTCGCATAATTTTAATTAAATTTGTGAAATTTTTATTCATTTCCTGCATGACGTACATTAGGAAATAGAAAATAATTCAGTCTGGTTCGAGGGGAAAAAACTTCATTTCATAATATATTTAAATCTAACTGGAGCTCTGATAATTAGCAAATGCATTAATACTGCTGGATCCAAAAACAAAAAATAATTTAATATTACATATTTATTTTTATTTTATGTTCCGCAATGCACCAAAATAATTTAAAATAAATGAAATTCAGTCATTTTTTTAAAAGTCGACTTTGTTGGATGTTTCGCTGCGTTTTGTCAAAATAATAGATAAAGAAAATCTCGCGATCAATAAAAAAATACGCCCAAGTAGTCTAGGCAAACGGAACAGAAATAATTTGCAGACAGAAGTAAAGAAAACAAGTTAATTGCTTTTAATTTATTGAATTGAATAGTAAGACATTAAGGAAGAAAGCGAGACATTTCCACCATTTACAAATTAATAAACCTGGTTTGATTTATTAACCGTTCGTGTAATTTTCTATTACCTAATTGTGAAGTGCCGCATATGCAGTAATTTTTTTCATTATTTGATGGTATTATAAACCCAAATAAAGAATTGTTTATTTTTAATTTGTTAAATTTAACTCGAAGAATGTGGAAGGGAAACATTTTTTATACTAATGCATTTATAAACAAGCTAGTAATGCGTTAATTGCTTTTTAAGGAATGTTCTATATTAATATAAAATATTGTATTTGCATTATTTTCATTTATATCATTATCATAATAAAATGCTGCAAAATCCATTAGCAAAATTTCTATAGTTTTATGATTAAATGAAACTAATTTAAAACAAAAAATACAATACAATACACTAAACTAAATGCCCTTATAATATAGAGTACCTTATAAATGAATTATGTAAGTACTTTATACAGGCGTTACAAAATTCGACCGGGGTGATTGTAGGCATCAAGAAAATAAAAATTCACCATACACCTTAGGGTCGCAAATGGTGTTTAGTAAGTGAAAATCGCCAAAATATAGGGAGTCGGAAAACTGTTGGAAACTGAAAAAAATTAATAAAAAAATAGCAACTGCTATTTCATCTATGAATTCCCTTACCGTGAATGCACATTTTTAAAAGTGTTTTTTTTTCATGCTGGTAATATGCGGATTTGGGGGTGCTCTAGGGGGTGGTAAATTACTAAAAACGGAAAAGTAGTTTAGAAACCATATTTTCAAAAATATTGAAACTTGAAGAAAAATAGAAGTTTTAAAATCTAAGGAATTTTATATTTTGTAATTTGTTATAAGCGTATAGTTTGAGAACTGGAGAGTTTTCAAGATATACAAGAAAAACTAATAAGGGAAACAAGAAAACATCGCTGCAACAACAGTTCTACTTTTTCGTTTCCATTAATTTACTCCCCCTTTCGGGTAAAATAAAAATGCTTTTTTTTATTATAAGACATCGGACTTTTCATCTTGCAATCCTAAATTGAATTTCGAATTTTTCTTTTCACAAAATGGATAACCTGAAATTTCAGCATATGAAATTGTTACAATACGAGGGAATAAAATTTCAAAAAATCTGTTAGTATAAAGGAATGTTTTCTACCCTTTCACAATTTGAGTCAAAAATCAGTGGGTTTACACCTATTTTTCCACGTTTAGGACAAATCCAATCATCACCATATTATAAGTTATTATTACGAATCTATACCTCATTTACTAGTATTGTTAGCATCTTCGCTAGAAAGAGAAATTTATAGAAACTCTTAATGAATGCCGAGACAATAATTTCTGTCTAGACGAAAAAGTTAGCTACCATTTGAGACTAAAAAAAGTTGCAAGAAATTGGAACCTATCTCTATTAACAATAGAGATTTTAAAACATTCCAAGAGAATTCTGTGTCACGTCAACACCTTCTCAGAAAACCTCCGCTGAAGTCCAAAAGGCGATAAACTTTTATGTGTTTTGAATGCATAGCATAAAACTTTTATGCTGAGCTTTATCTTTTTCCCTATCAAGAAATCGCTGTCTTATTAAGAAACAACTACAATTATTCGGTGTTAGATAATTTATGTTTCGTATTTTCTATGATTTTCTTGGAATAAAGCACAATTTTTAACTGCCATACACGTACATCATTGGATTACCACAACATAACAGTATAATTTCATAATAACAATTTGTAGGAAAATAGAGATTAATTTTCCCATAAACAAATTCAACGAGGGAGCAATCCTGATGAATTTTCATTTCGATCGTCACATGAGCTCTTAAGCTGTACTTAAAAAAAATTGCAATCGAAACATCTGTATCACTTTCTATACAACAGTTAATATGACATTCAATCAATCTACGTGCGAAAAAAAGGTCTAGTAATTGTGTTTCAAAGCGCAGACTATTCCGCCAATTTGTGATAAATTTCTTAACTGCCTCCACCTTAAGGTTATTCATTTGAAGCATCTCAACACCAAAAACAAACGAATTCCAGGAACATTCGAGTGATTGCTTCGAACATCACACAAAACAAAAGCGAACCGGCAAAGAATGACAAACATTTCATAACACAGAAGAATTAAAGAATCAAAAACAAGAAGGAGAAAAATCGTCTGCAGCGGGGCCCGATTCGAAAATTGGATTCCGGGGCCCTAAATTTGAGCGTCGAAATATTTGTGTCCGAGGAATGCGGCGTTGAATTGCTTCAGGGCGTCTCATGGCGCGAAGGGGAATTTCGCGCACGGATACTTCCTACCACCCCCTTGTCTCCAGCCCCCTCCAAGACTTTTCCCCTCACCTCGAGAACGATCTCTTGCTTCCAATTTATCAGTTTCTCTTCCCCACGTAGGTGCGCCTTTGAAGGAATGTTTTCCGTTGAGTGTTGCTCAAGATATTAAATTTTGCTACTTTGGAATGAAAAAATTCTCTTTAAAAATATATACAGATAAACTTTTTTTTTCTCTTCAATGCTGAAGACGAGCTTTTGTATTTTTTTTTTCTTTTCTGCTATAGCAAAATAGAAGAAATGTTAAATTAAAAAGTGGTTGTCTATTCTTAATGTATTTTATTTAATCAAATAGTAATTTATTTTTTTCAAAAATTAAAGTGCAATACATTTCTAAAATATTATTTTGCATGTATTTTAAAAGAATATACATATGAATATCCTGCACTGCTATTTTATTGACTATATAAATATATATAGACTATAAAATTAATATTAATAGCCAATTCATACATATAGTCTCTGTAGATATATATAAAGGAAATCTTCAATTTGAAAAAAAAAAATGAAAATTGTCAAGAAAGGGTTTTTGTTAATATTGCCATTAACCCTTTGCACTCCGATGGTGCCTCTGACTCACCATTCAAGATTGTGCATCATTTTGACGTTTTATACATTTATTTTTCAAATTTAATTATTAAAAACATCTTCATAATGGTTAAGAGATGTATTAATTAATTTTCCAAAGAAACTGGACTTAAAAGAATTATGTATATTTATTTTTATAGCAATAAACAAATCTTTGTATTAGGTGAATAATTTTGAATCTAATTATTTTTCGGACGGAAAAGAGTTAAAATATTAATATGCATAATGTCCAGATACCCATCAGAATATAAATAAAAATTTATAATAATTTTGTAGAGAAAGGAGACAAAATCATAATTAGCATCATTTTTTAAATATTGATTTTAAGCTGAATTTTTTAATATTTTAAGAAACATTATTCGGTTTGGCATTAAGAAAATATTTTTTTAAAAAATATTGAAAAATACTTTATCTATCTTTAAAAAATCTTTTATGTTAACTGTTATTATGCGCATGCGAGTTCTAACTATATAAAATGTAAATTTTGTCTCCACGTAATCTTTAATGCACCATTAATAAAATTAATCATGGTATACGTTATTTTGAAAAGCAATTGAAACTTAAGATTAAATATAAATTTATTTGAGAGAAATTAAAAAAAATCACTTAACTAATCGCGAAAAAAATTAGAATATATTTCCTTTCTTTTAAAAGAACTAGAAAAAACTTAATTGGATTAATTGATTTTTAAAAGGATTAAAACTTAAAGATATATTTGAACTTTAACTGTGGGGGAAAAACAATTCAAACGCAAGACAAAGAAGTTGAAAGCAAGCATGTCTGGGCAAAGATCCAGCCTGTAACCATAACTGTAATAATTAAGGTTGAATTTAAAAATGAAATGAAAGCAGACAAATTATTTCTAAAGCGTAACCCGCCTGCGAATTTCGCAATAAAGATGAGAAACTTTTAGTATTTTTCCGTCATTACCTGAATTAATAAAGAATTTAATTAGCAGCATACAGTTTTACTTTGTATCTAATAAAGTTAACCAAACTTAATTAACTAAAATAAAAATAATAATTTCAAACATCGCATTCATCACCAATGTTTCCTGTATCAAATTCATAGAAATGTCTATGTAATTGAAAGAATTCGAGCATGAAACTTAACTTAGACAAACGAAAGTGTTGGTAGCTTTAAGAAAATTTTGTTAAGAGTTTTTATTTCTTTTCTACACAGCTACAAGTTGAATGTCTAGCCATGTATCAAGTTGTTTCAATTATCTTTAGAAGACATTCCACTATAAAAATGTAATACAAAAGTTAAATAATTTGCACAACTTGCTATAAAGATGTTGACAAAGTTTCCACCGTAAGCTTCGACATCTTAAATGAAACAAGTACACCGCCAAGAAAGATACATAATGTCATTCTTTTTCAAAGTGAAGAAAAAGTGGAGATCCTTCAAAGATAAAGTGGAAATCTATCTATCAACGTCTTAAGAGAAATAATTAAAATAGTGGAAAACCAGAGTAATTGCGGCAAGTAAATTAGATTTAGACACAAAATGTCTTAATTATATTTCTTGATTCAGTGAGCTCAGCAATTAACTCGATTAGCTCGGGAACTTTGAGAGAAGAATTATGATACACAGGGAAATAAGAAGGTTTTCAGGTTTCTAAGTTTCTCCGCATTAATTTGATGAAAACTGCTTCCATTAATTAATGCAGGAAGTTTTTACCAAAAAAAGGGACCTTCATTTCGTTTTTAAACACGAACAATTTTGAATGTCACTTATCGTTTGCCTTTTAGTTACAAATAATTATGTGTTTATTTTAATTCAGTTTATCCAGTACTATAATTAGAACTTTTCTTGTATAACAGATTTTCGGAGATTTGTACTTACAAACAAGAATTGATTTAATTTCTGTGTACTTTTCCGTTTGCCGGGCGAAAACGAAAAATCACCAAATAATGTAGAGTTGCATCAAATAAAATTCGTCGAAAGATAGCCAAATAATGTAGAATTCCATTGATTGTTTTGTCATTCGCTTTGGTTGGCGATTAGGCTCGCGCCTGGTTTATATTTGGTGACATTTGCGCCAGGCTAACGGAAAAGTACCAATGTCTATATATTTAAGATGTAAAATGTAATCTGCCTTAATTTGCAAAATATTTTTAAACTCAATTATATAAATAAATTATTTTTTATTTTTCGATATAAATTATTTTATGGCAAACTATTTTAAAAATTGATTTCGATTTTTGCTTTAGCTAGAATATATTAATTAGAAATCGCAAATATTTGGTTTACTTTTATATATCAAAGATATTTATTTGCCTCAAAAGAAAATTTAACAGCTAAATCATTTTATTTAAAATTTAAATCTAAAATACAAAATCCGAGTTAATGCAAATAGACACTTAAAATTATTTATGCAAAATATTAATTTCGCATTGTAAGAGAATAAACGAAAAATTAAGAAGAATATTCTATAATGAAAATAAACGAAAGAGGGAAATTAAAATTAATCTTTCTATTTATCACGAAAAATGTGCTAAACCTTTAACAGAAAAACGTTGAGGTCAAAAGTTTTTTAATCGTGAGTTGAAAGAAGAGATTGCTTACCTTTAAAATATCTTTCTAATCATAACTGAATAAACTACGTTAATTAATATAAAATATTTCCTTCAATTTAAATTCGTGAAAAAATGTATAAATCAAGATTTAGTGTTAGATATTTAAACTGATACTGAGATATTGCTTCAAAGCCTGAAATAGGAAAACAACTTGTTAGAATGATCCGAGACAATAATGACTTAAGTTGTTTTGAAATAATTCTTCTTTTACTACTGGCAAATTGCAGAACACACTTACTGACAATTATTTTGCATGATTCGCGAAATTATTAGTATTCTACAAATATTTTTACTAAAATATGAAACTACAATTTTCAAAAGCGATACATTTTAAAGAATTAAAGATTACTCTTTTTGTTAATTTATCATAGCATAGACAACTTTTCTTACTAGCAAAAATTTCCTTCAAAAAACATAAAATTTGTTAATGCAATTAAAATTTATTACTATCCAAATTAACGGACTAAATATCAAAACTCTCGCGTTGAAACCCAACTCAAAGGTTTTCTTGTTATTACCCTAATTATTATAAAAGATTAAGCAATAAAAATGTTTCGAATTTTTTTCCAGATAAACATGTAAATTTTTTACTCAGATAAAATGTTATATAAATTTTGGATGGATAAACCACAATAATTCCAAAATGTATGCTTAAAAAAGAAAATATTTGGCTACGAACACAAAGTCAAACCATTTCAATGATAAGTTTGAATGATGGTTTTTCGTTTCAAATGATTTTATGAAATATGTTATTAATAGTAATAGATAATTTTAATTAGTAAAACTATTCCATTGTTAGAGAAATATTAACATTCAGTCAATTATTTTGTATAATCTTATGGTATTTGCTATTCCCCATTTCCATGGAATTTAATCAAATGCTCTAGTTGCATACATTAAAAGAAATGATTTGATACTACTATTGTGCATTGTTCTTTTGCGTTGTACATCCTAATCAAGCCTTAAAAGCCTTTAAACATGAGAAATGTCTTAACAAATAAGATTTTTTTAATATATTTTTTTTGAATTTGTGAAAAAATGTTAATGGAAATTAGTAGAGGCTAGATCCACAATAAGACGAAAAAAGAAATATTTTACATATAATTTGTTAGTGATGGTGGAGATGGTGACGTTTTTAAAATTTATACAGTGAGATTGAACGAATAGAAATTTTCTTAGATAGAACCGATAGAAATGTCTCTAATAAATAAATTCGTTAAAATAATTTTACAATCAATAAGATACATATAAGATTTCAGTATTATGGAAAATATAATACAAACAAATACTTCATCTAAAAATTCAAAATTTTATAATCCCCATAGTGGTAACAAAATCTTGGTATTAGAAAAATTACAAATATTTTCATGCTCTTTATTAAATATTCTTTAGATTCATGGTTTTATTAAATAAGAGGAATCTTTCTAATTCCATTGTCTTCATTCAATTTAGTGGCAAAATTTTTAAGATTTTAAAAATTCTTTTAGAAATTTACATTTAGGGAAAAAAAACCATACAAATAATTGATTCAATAACCTTATTTGTCAAAAGATTAGTAAAATTGTAAGATATACATGAAGAGAAAAGAATTTAATAATATCAGATTTTAAAAAATAATTTATAAAGAGTTATAATAATCTTCTTTGACTGATAATCATTAAATTTTATACATTTTTTTTTTAAATTTTACATAGCACTCAAAGTACAAGATAATAATTTAAATTTGTGTTTACTTTTACTAACATTATATTAATTTAAATTTTATGGTTATAATTTTATCAATTATAACATTTATTTCCTATGTTGCTATAAAAATAGATAATCACATTTCTTTATATATATATATATATATATATATATATAATATAAACTACATTGAGAAAATATTGCTGTTATTAATTTGCACTATCCGAAATAAATAGATATTGAGCATCTTAGATATTTCAACGTTTTAATTCTGCTAAGAAACTTTACTCTTAAGAAATTTACCTTCTATTTTCGCTATTTCATAACTGTATTCCCTATTGACTAAATAATAAGTGTCTGGGTTTTTTTTACCCAAATAGTTTTACCTAGAAACCTGATTACATTCAAGAACTCTCATGTTATAAGGCCCTGACTACTATAAATCTGCCGAGGAGAAAGGTCTATACACTAATTTAGTTCATAGATTTGGAACGGAAGGTATCGACCCAAAGTATCCCTCGTAATCTGACCATATTCAAAATTACGAGAATAACACCAAAATAGGGGACATGTTGCTTGTGAACAGGGTGTAAATATAAGTAAACTAAGTTACTTAAAAATATAATTTTGCTTTTAAGGTGCGCATTTCTAGACCTAAGCAATCGATGAAATTTCTTTTAACGGTTCTTTTCTAAAAAATAATTTGTTTTAAAAATATTATGAGAGAATATTTTCACAATAGTCATTTTTATTAGATCACATTTATTATTAGTCCCTAATTTTTCAAATGACTAACGTTTATCCTTTCAACACCGGGTCTAATCTGGCAAGAAACAACTGCTTTGCTTCCGGCCTGGTGGTAGGTTCTCTCCACCTCGATGCGTATAGAAATGAGGGGGAGGGTGAAGTACTTCCTACCGATGATGGGATTTGATTCCCATAGGGAGGGTTATATCGTGGCCGGTGACGGCCTTTATGATTGAACCTTAATTTCTCCCAATTATGATGCCTTAGTCCGGTAAGTCATATTAACTTTTTGTGTCTTAGTGGCGGGCTGGAGTACAAAATTTGTGATTATTTTTTTAAAACATTAAATATTTTTTGATAAACTAGAGGTGAGTAAATATGAGATATTAATATACAATATTGGGAATGATTTCTGGAAAAATCTGGTAGTGTCGTTCGAGATTAAAGTGTTAAAATTCGGGTCTGACCCAATTGATATTGTAATCTAGTTGCATGAAAAATGACTCATATGAAGACAATTGGGAATTTTTGCAAAAACCCAATTCGGTGAAGTTTTTGCATCGAATCAATCTTTCTTTCATGCACCTCATGAATGAATGAATGGACATGAGGAGCACTACTCGTCGAATGTTACACGCTCTATCTGATTGGACGGGTTATCAAGAACCTTTGAGGGTCGACCCGTGCTTCATTTCCCAAGGGAGGCGGACAATGTAGCGGGAGGTCGAAAAGTGATTCTGCAAAGGGTGGATCGAACAGGCACGCATCGATTCCTCGTAATTAGAAGGCAAGGTCTCCAGCGTTAATTGTTTCGGAGCTGTGGGAACGATCACCCCCGGCAGGTGGCGCTGCCCTCGCATTAAATAAGGGACCATCATTAGGGCGATCCTGTCGTAAACACATCTCGCATTGCTGTTTGTTCTCTGGAAATGAACAGAAGCATTTTCAGTTCCAGTTAAGGGTCAGTCGTCAGGCGTTAGGAAAACGGAAGTTCCGAATCAACTAGAGCCACTCATAACAATTGAATGGAGACTGATTCGGCATGATTCGTTTATTTTGAATGGGAAATGTGTTTCCCATTTGAAATTTCATTGGCGATTGGGCGCAAATGAATTCTAAGCAAATCATCAATAAAATTAATGAATTTCAAAATAATTGCCTCGTGTGATGCCTTTAAAACAACGGTATGATTACAAATTGATAGTTTTAGATTATTAATGCAAGGTATATTTATGAATTTGGTTAGAAATTATTAAAATGAAGAGAGAAATGCATTAATTTAAGCCTTTCTGAGAGCTATTAGAGGTAATGCAAAGATGAATAATCTTAATATCTTGATAACAAGATAAACGTACAATTTTTTTTTCTCACTGAATTTTTAAGTCAATTTTATTAGGCAGTTAAAGTATGAGCTCAAATCAATGCAAGAGTTGAACTTTCCACTAATCAGACCTTAAAGAAATGGTCTTAAATAACCATTTATAAGCTCATAGTTTAGTGTTAGTAAAAAGTGGAGCATTATAACAATGGAAATTAATGTTTTCATTATTGAAAAATATTTCAAAAACAACAAAAATTTGATGGCACAGATTAAAAACTTGAGAATCAGATATCTAGATCGTGTGATTTAGTACCATTGGATTTCTTTTTATGATATTATTTGAAGTCAAAGGTATATGCCAATAAGTCCAGAAGCACGCGGGCTTTGAAAAAATGAATTCAAGGTTTTAATAACAAAATACAATTGTTCTAAATAATCGTGAAAAATTTTGACAAAATAATAAGTATATGCCATCAAATACGTGGAGATCATTTGCCCTATGTGTTATCCCATACATAATCCTATCCTGTGTACTTTATGATTCAATAAAGCATATGATAATTTAAAGAAAAAAAATGTGGTTTTTTAAAATTTAATTTAAACTTTGTAATAACATCTTGCGTTTTATGATAACATTTAGTATAATAAAGAAGGAAAAAAAAGGAAACAACAATTTTTTTATTTTTTTGCAGATGCATTATTTAATCTATAAGCAAGATTTACATAAAATTCTGTAAATGATTAATTCCATAAATAATATCTTACATGCTAGGAATTTGCTATTTATATCAACTTCTAGAATTTTTTAAGGAAATAATTACTTTTTATATCATATTAAGTTGCATAATTACTTTTATCCAAAATTTGGTATTTACGTATTATACCGTCGATGTCAAATTTGGCGATTAACAGTCGACGCCAACGAAACCAACAAAATGGTGGACGATAGCTAAGGTTTGAACGATTTGTTAAATAATGACGGTTTTTTGCTATTATTGGCGGTTTAGCAACTCATTGGTGACGCCTTCAAATTTGGCTATAAAGATCGGCGTTCTAATAATACGCAAAATTTTTAGTAACACTTTTTACCCAATATTTCCACATATGCCCAATTACTTCTTTTACTCAATATTTACAAATCTTGCTTTGTATGAATAAGCCACTTAATTTGTATAAGATAAAAATGATTTCCACATTCATACAACTAAAAAAAATGTACCATCTATAACAGGGAAAGAGAAATGTTAGTTCAGCATTATTCTACTGGGGGCGGTCAGCCAAACAGATAACTTGACTTTTCTGATCACGTCGACCCACCCCTAAGTGGTAGCAAATCACTAGGGGATACACTCAGCTTGCAAACGATTGCAACAAATCGAAAGCTGCCTTTTCCTCCCATAGCCTCGCACTCATAAATGAATCAAATGTGATTATTCTAAGTAATGTACGAAGAATGACAACTCAAGTTCAGAAATGTGCGTGTATGGAGGGGGGAGGGGGTGGAGGATTACACAGCGTTTTAGTACTCGCAAATAAATAGTCCTAAATATAATTCTGATGTATGTAAAAGCGATTCTTATATTTCGACACAATTTAATTAGGATGTAATTGTAAGAAATTTACTTATTGAATTAGTATCTTTCATTTTATGAATTTAAAAAGTTGCGTTTATAATACTCAGTTCTTTTTTCACTTTTTTTGAGGGACTATTATATATTATTTGGACATTTCTAATGTAATTTGATCTTTCTCAGAAATATTTTTAGGAAATTTGTAAAAAAGCAATGGAATTATTTTTTTCAATTCCTGCTATTAACTCTCTTTCTCTTTATATTATATATGACAGACAGACAGATAGATAGATAGATAGATAGATATGTTGTTCAAATTTTCAATCGTTAATAAAATACTTTTTATTCACCCAATCAAGCTAAGGTAATTATTTTTAAACTTGCAGTAGATGACATTTGATGTTAATATAGTTTATACAAATATTAATTTTATTTTTTTAAATTAATTTAAAAAATTTCACCTTTGTATTAGTTCTTTATAATATTTGTTATTGTTAGTCGGGATAGCCTGTTTGGTAGGGTGTTAGTCCGCTGTGCTGCGAGTTCGAACATGGTCACAAAGTTCTCCATGTCGAGAGTTATACTACTGGGGGCACTGAGTCGAAGGTGATCTTTATTCGGTTGTTTAGAGGCTCATACCCTCAGAAGCTACTGCACCATTCCTTCCGTTGTAAAGCGGAATATGGGAACAATTGTAATTATTTAATCAAAAGTAAATAAAATAAAAAAAATTTCCTAATATCCGAATTAGGAATTAATTTTAAAAAATTGTTACTTATATTACTTGTAATAAATATAGATCGAAAATAATCGAAGCTTGGATATCTATAGAAAGCTACCCTAAACAATTGTATCGATTGCAAATGGCATTATTTCTTTATAAGCAACGACGTAAGGAATTAAAATCAATATAGAAAAAGCTTAAAATTTCAAATACATATATCTTTGTGTGCCCTACGTGATTTCTTTTGCCCAGAAGACAAAGTTGCAGTCTATTTTAAGCTAACGTGGTTGATGACTGCATTGCTATTATCTAATTCTGAAATTACTTCATTAAAGAACTCATCTTCAATTTATTTAAGTTATTTTAATCCTCATCTAAACGCATTTTTGTCTTGTATCAATAAACTGAGTAGAGATGTATCGAGAAAATGCTCCATATGGAAATGAAAAGGATTTTTTTTTTAATTTTATGATGGTCAAGAGAATTTTTTTATTTATATAATAATCTGTAGACAAAACCCGGAGAATTAGTCTTCATAGCGACATGTTTTTGCCTGGTAATGCTAAAACTGTCTCTTTCGTCTTCATTTTAATGGAATAGGTTAAAGACTCTTCTTACATTCTTTGTACATTCAAAAAGAGTATTTTTTGAATGCACAAGTGAACAAACTGAAAGTATGCACTGAAAGTATTTCACGAAATATTGAAATTAACTGCCCTAAAATGTAACCAAGTGAAGTCGCATAGAAATGTTTTTAACAGAACACACGCAAGTTTTGCACAAAATTTTTTAAACTTTCTGCTACGTTTTGTTTAAGTTTGTTATTCCTACAGTAATTTAGAGAAAAATTGCAAGCATTTGTAGAGTACGCAGTTAAATTTGATAGCAGTAACTCAATTTGAATAGCAAAACATTGAAAATTGTAATTAATTGCATTCATTTTCCTGAATTCTGAGAGCCTGAAGTTTAGCATCATGCACACACCTGTACATATGTCTGTATCCATACCGGAAGGTTAAATAAAATAAAGACCCTAGCAGTATTTAAATTGCAACTATCTCTTAAAAACATATTTGTTTTAAATCTTAACGAATATTATTAATTTTTGTCAAATATTAATGTTGCATAATATTTATATTAAATTCGTATATCATAAAATTTTATTAAATTTAATTTTAACAAATACATTCTTTTATGCTACAATTTTCAATGTAAATGCTACGAACTAAACTATTTCATTAAGCCAATTAGAAACACGACGAGTTGGTGTTGGGTTAACAACTAACACTTCTGATTTTATTGTAAATATTATTAATCTAATGTAAAACGTAGATAGAAATAACAGACATTTGTATAGAAATAATAGACATAAAAAGGAAAAATTATGTTTTTCAAAATGGCGAAATCTCTAAAATGCAACTAATCATTGTTGCAACATTGTAGATAACATTATTTTTTTGTATAAAAAATTGCTTCTACTTTAATGAATTCATATAGTCTAAGACTACATACTGAATCAACAAGGTTTGAATCATTCACCCGTTAGAAGTCCTTGTTTTATTCTGAAAACTTTAATATTTCTTTGAAGTTTTCTCATGTGCAAAAGATCAGTCTAAGTGTAGCTCCAAGAAATAGACTTTCTCTTTAGTTTCCCTTACTATGTTTTTAGTTTGAAACTATTCAAATGTAATCCATGGTATTGAAAAAAGAACTTTGCCTGAAGGTGAATCTAAGTTCTGACACGGAACGAATGGAACTTGAAAATCAGCAGGAGTTCTTTCCCCTTCCCCCCAAAACAACCTCACGCACTATCAAATAAATGTATATATGAATTATTAACATGCATTCATTTGTAAAAAGAGTTAAGGAAAAGCCTATTAGGATCCTATCTTCGACGGTTTTTTGGTGTATAATTGTTGAGATGTGTTAAGATGCAGATCTTTGTGTCTCTGAGTCAGCCATGGTATACAAGATAATTAGCGGATGCGAGAGCCCATATCAATTAGATTACGTTGCATAGTGCGTACACTCACACTTGTTGATGGGCCTGCATCCAAATACGCAACAATTTTAGGAAATGTTGCACTTGTGCAACGATTCTTTTCAGACGTCGATTATCCCGTTCTAACAAGGCATTTTTCAAACCGCACCGCTATAGGATATTTGAAGCTTTACCGGAAACCTGGTATTCGTGGTACACCCTGGAAATGGTCGGCCACCAAAATCCAAATTTCATCTCTACTTAGAAAATGTTGTACTCCCTTTCTCGTGCGCCTTCGATTAGTCACTGTTAAAATTCACATAAATCTTGATAATCTGCTTTTATAATAGCAAGAATCGATGTAATAGCCTACTCAGACACCTGTTGTCTAATATACGCACTATCGACTGCATCGCGCTGATTGATTGCACACCTTCATTACCTTGCATGCTATTTGCTATACCAGTTTTTCTGCTCTTCAGTGTATTTGCTTAGCACCTTTTTTCCCCCCAAATGATTTAAGTTACGTCTGGGGAACCACTAGAAGTGAATTACCATTAGAGGTGAATTTAAGGAAAGCAATTCTAAGATCTCGAAATATTTATAATAATGGAATGTAAGTTAAAAAGATTCGGATTAGATTAATCACTAAAAATTAGAAATTCATGAAAACAAAAATCTTCCTTTTTTGAAAATTTACAATAAAAAATGTTTTACAAATAATTTCTATTAATTAAAAAAAAGGAAAATGATTGTTGCGAGTTTGCATGCTTCAAATATAAAAAGATTAAAATTAAGTCTGCTATGCATATTTCAATGTTTCATGTCAGAACATCATTTCTTGAACGGCCAAGCATTACGTGCTCGTGCAAGTTAATTTATATTTTCATGCATTTTAATTGGTTCATTGAATGAGTCACTTTAGTGACTCATTCAATGAAAAAACTTTGTGTCGTCTTTATTGTTTAAAAAAATATCACATTTCCTATTTATTACATTTCATATAATCAAGTGATTAAAATGACATTTTTCTAGGTTTTATTTGCTGTAGTCATTAACTTATTTTTTTAAAAAATCAGAGATTTTGTAAATGCAATGGCAACGCCCTATTAAAAGCTGATTTTTTAATATGCTCGTGCAGATAATAAAATTTTTATTAATCGTCTACGGATTTTTTGCTGACACCAAAAACCCCATCCCCAAAACAATGTTACATTCTGACTTGATAATAATTTGTTTGATTTAGTTTTTATTTAGGAAATTACCCATCATTAATTTGAAATTATTAGACGATAAAGATAATTTATTATCATTAGATTGATATATAATTATAATGACCTTTTTCTTTTTAACAGCATTTTCTTAGTTAACGTTGTTTACATTTTTATGTTCCTCTAATAACTGTTGAAATGTTTGGTAATTACTATGCTTGGAGACAAGGTGACAATTTTTGAGAATCTAAATTCGTATCTTTTTCCAATCTGGTTCTTTGAATTGTTTTATGAAAATTAAGTTGATTAACCTGCACTTTCGTGCTCGGTGGGGGGTTGCTTCTCAGTGGCTCATCGTTATATCCGATTGGCTTCGGCCGGGACGGAGTATACCTAGACCATATTATGGTTATGAATAAACATTAGCACTGACTATTTCGCATTAAACTTTCAACTCGATGGAACATAATTAACCTGATAATGTTCTAAAGTTCGATTTCGAATTTCAAAACTACGTTGTTTTTTTAAATTGATCTTTAAATTCTTTTGCAAAAATATTCACCTTGATTTGCTCCATTTATTTTCTTTTTCTAAGTACGTTTCGCAAATAAATAACTTTTTTAAAATAAAATAACTTTACTGCGGCTGACCTTCAACTTGCGAACTATTCCCTTCTCAAACAATTACCGTCGGTGGCTGGGCAAACATCTTAAAGGCTTTCTTCTGAGCCACATATCAATCTATTTATACAAAGCCCGGGCGGTGATTTTGAAAAGAGTTCCCAGCCACCCACCTGATGTGGAAATCCAATGCCGGCAAGAGGCGGCGGTGCCATTTCGAAATTGAAATCCCCCCGCGCGAGTGGGCCGACTAGAAATGTGGCCTCCTTAAGCAAACGCCCGCCCGGAAAACCGGAAAAAGACGGGATTCCGGAAAAGGAGGAGGGATCGAATGTTCGGCTTGTTCCCTCATCGATCCCTACTTCCATGCAAATGGGATCTTTACTTGGATTTACTTCGAAAGCGAGGGGGGGGGGGTGCACTGGAGATACAAGGAGCTATTTGGGGACCATTGTAATTGCCCAGCTATTGAAGGGATAGCATCTGTTTTGTTAACTCAATAACTGACGCAATACTTAAAATAATTGTGTGTGTGTGTGTATATATATATATATATATATATATATATATATATAATGAAAAACACATTTAAATGATTTGCTGAGAATAAATAGCAGAGTCTTGGCCGAAATCATGGAGAATACAGGTTGAATTTTTAGTTCTTTTTATTCCATCACGGGAGCAGGCATTATTTACAAGCGAAGGCGACATGCACAACACAGAACGACACAACACGGAATTCACGAAATCTAAGTGTACAAAAGGGGACGGGAAAATCATTATCCCTGGTCTTAAATTCCAAGACTTTGATAGGGATAAGTATTTTTTATAGAGCTTAAAAACTTGGATTTCAGTGGGGATTTCCAATTCTCGCATATAAGAGGTAAAGTAAACACAGGGATCTTTTTAGAAGTATTTTGCTTAGGTCACCAATTTTCATCTCTCCCAAGGAGTGTGAGAAAGTAACAGGCGTTTAGCTGTTTCAGCAATTTTAAACTTCTCTTGAATTAATTAACTAGAGCGAGTGGAATGGATCATGAAATAAGAGAATATTTTAAAATGATATTGCTATGGGCTAAATTAAGATAAGGCTTTGGAAATTAATTAGGATTAAAATTAAGAGTTTAAAAATATCATTACATATATATAATTGTTATTACCGAACAGAATATTTTGCATATTTAATATAAAATAAAGGAAGTCAATTTTTTAAAGTGCAAAAACGAAATATCCACTTCACTAAAAATTAAACAAAATGTTAAATTTATTTATACTTTGAAAAATACAAGGAGTTTTTTTTGTGCATTTATTTCTACAGTGCTTTTTATTGGTTCTTAAGCAGTAATTAAATTATGCTAAAAATACAAATGTAAATAGATCGATCTCTCGAAGAAAACCCTTCTTATATTTAGACATTTGTGAACAAAATTTGGTAGTATCAATATAACACATCTTAACAGTTTATGGAAATAAAAGTATTTATCGCAGAGTTTAAAAAAATTATTAGTTTATTTCATACATTCATTTTCATTAAAAATATTTTAAATCATGAAATTATTATGTATAATGTAAAATTTAACCCCAAAAAGTAGTTTATACATAAAAAATAGTATGTATTAAAGTATTTCATTTTCGCAAAAGGCCATGTATATCAAAAAGTTGTTGGTAAAAGGCATTGAAGACAGTAAGATTCAAAAACTAAACAAATATTTTCAGATGCAAGAAATTGATTTTTTATTTTACTTTTTATTTCATAAAAGATTAAATAATTTGCAGAATATAAGTATTATTAAACACTAACATTTAAACAAAATGAAGTTTAATAAAATATTAATTAATATATAATAATAATAAATACTTTTTAATATTTTATAAAAATAAATAAAATATAATAATGAAATATTTTTAAAAAATTTAAATACTTTTTTGTCAAAAATCTGGAGACGGAAATTTATAACAGCAGAAAACGTTGATAAAAACATACTGCAATTAAATTTTCTTCGCGTAAGGTTTATGGTTATGATGGAAATTATTATTATTAATATGGTTATTAAGGTTTATGATTGGAAAAAATTAATAGATTAATAAAAAGTTACAATAAAAATCGCTTATCGGAATTGTTCATGGCAGTTAATCAAATCTATATTTAAGCTAGTCGAATTAATAATTTGGCTCCTAAAATAAATGCAAATTACTTATAAAAATAATTGATTTGTGGTAATAGAACTCGCAATATTTGGTTCAATTTGATTACCGCTTTCAATCAAAAGATAATAAAGGATTTAAATTTATTTAGCACCTTCTATCCAGAAATTCAATTACTTATATTACGCTAATGAAGATAATAGGCATTAGAACATTTAAAATAAGTGAAATAAAGGCTTTCAAAAATATTAAAACCACAACAAAGAAGAAAGATTAAATTAATAAGGTCTGCATATGCATATAAGAAATCAAAACCTGCAATTTTATATTCCATATTTATATTGGATGTCATAATATTGATACTGAAGTCAATTTCCTTTAAATAAAGAAAAGGGGTCTAGAAACATTATTCTATAGAAAAATATTAAATATAATCTAAAAACCCATTTAGAGTGCACTAAAATAGTAGGAGGTATTCAAAATGAAGAATAAAATGTTAAATTTGAATTTAATTTATAATTATTGCATAATGGTTTCTATCGTCATCATAAATTTCTCTACTATACTTCTAGATGGCATCAGGCATATTCTGTATATATTTATAATTTATTTTTATTAATAAATTGATAATCGAACTCAAAAAATCTTCAAACAGTGTATTTAAAATTTTAAAAACTCTGGTATATTAAAAATTGATTGAAAATTCAATCAATATTTTTTTTCTTACAGAATTGAAACAAATTTAATGCAATGCAGAGAAATAAGAAACGTGTTGGCGAATTTTAAAATTTTCTAAAAAATTAATCATAAATAATATATTTTCGATATTACATATTACTAGCATGGCTCATAAGGCTTTATTTCACAACGTTATTTCTCGGAATCCAATAGGTGGCGCTATGTATGTTCCGATAATGATGATGATGATAGCAACTTAAAGAGAACATATTACTAAGAAATTTAGTTTTAAAAATCGTGTGATATAACTTCTTAGATATTTCATTTGAATTCATGCAAATATTGTGTGAATCATATGATTTGCCGAATGTAAAGCAATGTATTAAGGCATAACTTGAACTTCTCACATTTTGCAAATGTATAGTGTGAAAATGAGTATCATTCGAATATACAATAGAAAATCAAACAATTTGCATTCAGATTTGCTATTTTTAGTAGTTTTAATGTACGCAAAGACACTTCATTTTATAATTTAAAAATTTTATTAATATAATGTTGCATTCTGCCCACAATTCTCGATTATTACAGAAAAAAACCAGGAAAGAACATTTTTTAGAGCTGCCTAGCTGCAAATAGTTGGCATTAAACGATGAATTGCCGGTTCGTTATCAACTTCAGGGTTTAAAAGTATTACTATCTATCTTCAAATAATACAAAGAAAAGATAGAGGGGAAAAAATATGTTCAAATGAAAAGCAAACGAATAGCCAAACTGCACGCAAAAAAATCATATCCACTCTATTTATTATTTCACCCAGCTACACAAACAAGTCGACGGATTGTAAACTATCCTTCTCATTGTTTTCTATCAATCAAGGACAATGTTTGCAAAACCCGAACCTTTCTGTGAACAGGGGAGGCCTGTTCCGTGCCGGGCACTCTCCGGGTGGTGGTTGCGTGCCACAGACTCCAACTTGTCAGGGTCCAGGAAATAAAGATAATGCGGTCCAACTCCTGGGAGTGTCACGTGAACAAAGAGGGGAGAGTTGCGCCCTAGCCCCCTGCCACGCGCAATTTTCGAGGAGGGCCCCTGCGTGATGCGATTATTCCAAACATGCGGAGGGGGGCGGCCAGGTAGGAATATAAATGATCTCCTGGCGGATGTTTTTAATACAAGCTTTTAAATATGAAACGCAGGTATTAATCACCGTCCACCACTCAGACTTTGACATTGCTGATGGGGTCGTCCAGAGGGCGCTTCCAAGAAGCAAACCGAACGTGAATTTTAGATTAATGGGCCTTGTGATTGCCTGTGATGAGTTCCACTTGACTTACCGGCTTCTGAAGATCGGTATAAGATTGTCTGTACATAAATTTTAGTCTGTTATTAATCGTTTCAGCTGAAAGTAGAATGGTAACAAAAACTTAACAATTACGGTATTTGCTTCTGTCACAAAGTTCATTTACTTATTTAAAGAGTTAAAAAGTCCTCCACAAAGGAATAATCTTTTTATTTAAATCTTTAAAAATAATAATAAATTTGATAAATTCTTCATTGATTTCTTAATAATATAATATTTTATAAAAACGGTTTACTAAAATTTGGTAAAAATATTCTTAAGTATTTCAAAATAATAATAATAATGTCAGACGCAATGACAATTTATAAGCTAAAATCTGTACATTCCTTAAAATTTTAAAAACTGCTGTGTAATTTTAATTTTTATGCAAAAGAGTAAATATAGAGTAATAAAATAAGAGAATTTTTAAATTTATCGTTTATTATTTCATTGATTTATTGATTCATTCAAGCTGTCAAATATTTCTTTTTTTAAGTAGCTGTGAAAAAATCTAAACAGACAATCTAGGCGCAACACATTTCGAATTATTAATTTCAGTGAAATGAAAATAATTATACTTTTTATTATTAACAACAATTATAAAAAATGTTTAAAGAGAGAAACAATAAAAATAAATTTGTGATTAATTTAACCTGTGATACGACGTACAGCGAAATATCAGCGAACTATTTGTTCAACAAAGTCGAAAAAGCTGTCCTAAGATACAGACCACTAATCTCATCTACAAGAACAGTCGTCCGTTTTTAACAGAAAAACTAAATTGATTAACGGAAGAAAATTGTCTATTATATATCGCCAAATTCTTCAATAAGAAACGTTAGCAGAATGCTGAAATTATGTGCTGAAAGAAATTGAAGAGATATTTTGATTTTCCTATTTTTTTTTGATGATTTCTGTATGCCTTAATGTTCAAACATTACACACCGTTAAACAAAGATTTCAATTTGCTCAATTAGTTTTTAAGCATTTGATTTGGATATTTCTTAATATGTCACAAAATATTTTAATATAAATAATCAACATGTGAAAAGTGATTCCCTGTTATTTATTTGGGAATAAATAATTTCTCGTCACAATTAAAGTTAATTCCCCCGAGCCTAATAAAAGTTAATTCTCCGTTTAGCAAAATAATTTTAATGGCCAATAAAAACTTGATAAAATAAATTGCTTCTGAGCAATAACTTCTTTAATAATTGCTACAATCCTTCAAATTTAGTATTATTATAAGCAAATTTGAAATACATTTTAGTGCTCTTTCCTAAAAAATAAATAAATAAATGATTATAGCTTTATAAAATTATCTATAGACAATTACAGTTTTGTGAACTTTTTATAAAACACATTTTGGTAATTTTTTTGTGCGTTATTCTACAAATTAATAATTTTAAGGAGTTCCTACCTTAATCATACGAAATAAAGAAATAAGAAAATCAAAACTTAAAGTTTCGTTGCTTTATAAAAATTAAATAAAAGATGTATATTATCTGATAATACCAGCTAACGAGGAATTTGATTTGCATTTTTATGCATCTATTAACGATCAATGAACATTTATACTGTAATAGTGAGTTCTAATAGCTGTAATAGAATGTATGCCTATAATAGTTTTTTTTATCTCTCTGAAAATTCACATTTCTAGTTGAAACTTTTTTAAAATAATTAAATTGAATTAAATTGCAGTTTCAATATTTGAAATTTAAAAAATTAATAATAAATTCTGGAAAAAAAATTTATTTCAATATTTTGTGGTATTGTTGTTGATTTGGATCCTCATGCATCGATATGCAATCTTTTGGCATTTTTTGATAGATATTACTGTTACAAAATTTGCAACATAATAAAAAAAGTTAGGATTAACTCAAAAATTAATGAATTTATGTCTCCGATTTATTACTCCTAAAACCATGAATTAATTACTTACAGTTACGTATGAAAAAAAAATATATAGCAACTCATTCTTCAAAATAAAGGGTTATCGACAAAAAAAAATCTAATAGCTATCTAAATTCAAGCTTAATTCAATGTTATCATGCCATTTGTAATAAAATCAAAAGAAATTAGTGAATGTAAAATATAAATTTTTACTATTTCTATATTACAAACGAGCAAAATTCTTTAAACATAGAGAAAAAAAAACTGCAAAAGAAATAAACTGTAAAATAATTTAAGTGCTCTATTTAAAATTAATTAAACTGAAAACTTTAAAAATGTTTGCTTAAAATTTTAACTAAGATTTAATTTACAGGAACCAATACTAGAATAACCCTGGTATAATATTCATCCATGCTAAATCAGACCTAGTGTGTTCATGGACTCTTCCAATTTTAATTAGTTATATAAAATTTAAAAAAAGTTATAAAGAAAAAAATGATGTAATAAATAAAAAATTATGAAAGGTAATGGCGAAGAATATTTCAAGGGTAGGTCTTCAGAAACCAATACCCGAAGATTAACTGGTGTAATATCCATGCATCCATTCTAGGTCGTTTATCCCTAGTGCATTTATGGACATCCTCAATTTTAATTAGTGAATTAAAGTTTCATAGAAAAAAATTATAAAGAATAAAACCGCTGTAATAAATAAAAACTTATGAAAGGTAGGGACGGAGAATATTTCAAGGGGAGATCTTCAGGAACCAATACCAGAAGAGCCCCGGTGTAATATCCATCCATACTAGATCAGACCGAGTGCGTTCATGGACTCCCTTCACCAGATCCATTTAGTAACGAACCATTCACAGAGGTAATACAACGGGTAACTATATCCCAGAAATCGCCAGGGACATCGCCAGGGAAGAATCGTTTTTTATTACTGCAGCACAACTCCACCTTTTCCTTTTCTTTCTTTTTTTTATTACACCTCTCCACACTTTTCTGGGCCTTTTACCGGTATCGGAAAACCCAACCACGTCCGCCGTTATAAGAAAGACGACTAAAAAGAGAAAGAAAGAGAGAGGGAGAGAGAGAGAAAAAAAGAGAAATATTTTCAGCTCTTTGATTACCGAATCCGGGACAAACTATTAAATTAAAACTCCGAAAAAGGTAGGAGGGAGTTAAATAAATAAATAAATAAATAAAGAACAGAAGGAATAGAAGCTGGGGCGACTCCAATCATTCGATTGAGTTCGACCAATCTTAAATTTTCATCCGCTCGGGACTGCTCCACGTGAGGGGCCCGCTAATGGAGAGGGGCCCCCCGCATCCAAGAGGGAATTGGAGCCTGGCCCTTAAAAAATGGAGTCGAAATCCGAGATGAAATGCGGATGGGGTTGCTATGGCGACGCTCATTTTCCAGCGCTTTTTCCGGGACGCTTGTGTAGTTATCACCGTGAGTGGTTCTGAAGCAAAATGCGGTTGTGGCAGGAATTTATATTCCACGCGGAAAGTTTTCGAGACATAGCGTGAGTCGTGTAACGCTTCTGTGAAATTTAAGAAGGGAGAAGTGATAAAAATTGGAGCAAAGGCGTTATTTTTTTTTTAGTTAAGAGTGTCGTGTAATCATTTTACAGTGAAGGAAATTTAGCAATTGAAGGAAAAAAAGTTACTTTTTATTTTACTTCTCAATTTATTCTATTATCAGTAAAAAAATGTTTTGAAATCTTAGAATCGTTTTAAATATTCATTATTATTCTAGAATAACAATTCAAAAAAACTATTAAGTTATAGAAAACTCTGAGCTTTAATGCTTTCAATTTAGTAATTTCTATGATGGTGACTAGAGAACAGCAAGAATTATCCATGATATATTATAAAGATCTTTCTCAATTTCTTCCATTTTAAACATCAAGTAAGAATTTATTATATATAAGAATTCCAACAATCTAAATGAATCATTTTAATGTCACAATTATCTGTATCTCTTACACAAATATCCATCCAGAGAAACATTTTTTATTGCAAATGAAGAGTATTACTTACTTTTATTAATTGAAAAAAATTTATATTATTTCATATACGATATTATCTCAATGAAATATTTGACTAAAATTTCTTTGAACTATTACTCTTATAATTTTGGGGATCGCAGTGGTCTGTTGGTAAGGTCCCCAGTTTGGAATCGGAAGGTTTTCTGTTTGAGGCCCGATTCTAACGAATAACCGTCGTATAAGCGAATCTGGAGCACATTAATTCAGACCGGACTAAACATCCTCCCGTTGATTATGGTGTAAAGGTTTAGAGAGAAGGTACCAGCTAAGGTGTCATCCTCGTCATTTGACCATGGTTCAAAATTACTAGGATCGGTCCCAAAATAGTCTAATGTTGCTTTAAAATGTAACGTTAATATAACTAAACCAAACAAAGTTTTGAACTTAGAAAAGAAATTATAACTCTTCAGTATATGATGATATCCGGAAACTGTAAAATAAGAGGAAGTTTTTTTCTCTACAACGATAAAATATAAGATAGTAGATAATAATAGATATACTATCATTTAAATTTCATAACTTTGAAAGAATATTTTTTAAAAAAATTTCTGAGAGAATTTTTATGAAAAAATATTTGCAACATGAGGCGTAGCTCTTTTAAAACATAAAATTTTAAAATTGATTAATTTTTTAAAAAATTGCCCCATCAAAATGATAGAATAAGATTAATGTTTCTTTCTACTTTTATTCCATATTTCCCATTTCGTGTCATCTTCAAATAATTAAAGGCGTTTCTCGTTATATTTTCCAACGTCCATAATATTTCGTTCTTTCTGAAATTACAATGACATAAAACGCACATCCATTAATCTTAAAGTGGCACTATCAGACAATAAAAAAAAATCTCAGCTCTGATTGGAAATTTAATCTCAATGTCCACAAATAATCAAGGGGAAAAAACTTAAAGAAAAAGGAAAGCGAAGTAAAAAAAAAGTCACCGTCACACGCGAAACAGTCCATGATTTATGTGATCAGTGTCAACAAGCAAACCTTAATGGTCAAACCTCAGCCCTAAAGCCGACTATTAAAGGTGAGGGCCTGTACTGCGAAGTAGCCACTGGTCATTATCTCGCGAGAATAAGTGGGAGTATTTAGGGAGCGAGTAATGAGAATATCGACCAGCCGGTGTGTATCTGTAATGAAGGACAAATGGAACGTTTTTCTGCCAAGCGATTTATGGGTTCCATCAGAGGATCGTCGCTGTCGACCCCCTCCTTTTTTCCTTCGAGTGTAATGAATGGACACCTGAGCACACCCCCATGCCATATTTCTTACGAATTCTCTATAAATTTTTTCACAGAGGCAGCGAGCGCATTTACTTAATGGGGGATGCCAAACAAATTAACTCTCTGTGTCACCTGTGGAAATACTGGCATGACTAACTTTTGTTGCGAAAAATTAAAGACGTGAGCAGATTGAAAATGTTTTAGCTGCATTTTTTAATGCAATTCATTGTTAAAATTGTTTATTTAAATATGCTATAATCGTGACAAAAGAATCAAAAAGGAAACTAATTTGGAGCGTAAGGATACATGAATGTTGTAAAGATGGAAACATTGTATCTAAAATTATTCTACACGTTAAACTCCTTATTCTTCTCCTTCGATATGATTTAAGTATAAATTTCATTCGTTTTCTCTAAAAACCAAAAACAAATTTGAAAAAATTCATTGATTATACAAGAAGATGCGTAATTTCAGCAAGTTAAGGATTATTTTTTAAGAAAATGTGTGACGATTACTGTAGTTTAGCTATTGGGAAAATGAATGATGGTATTAAAAAAACGAAGCACAGATAACAGAAAGACAAACACAATGTACACAAGAAACAGCACCTCCCTAAATTAGTTACACCTCCCTAAATTAGAATAGCGTTAATAATAAAAAAATAATTCAAAAAGCGTAATTAACTACAATATTTATCTATCGGCTCCCACTTCGCGCTACAAACTCCGAGCAAAGAGAAAGAGTTTTAAATTAATTTGTTGTAGCACCTCAGATATTTATAATTTTCATATAGAATTCTTTAGAAGAATCCCTGAATCTCGGCTACTAACGAAGAAAGAAAACTCCTAAATTTTTCAGAATCTTTTTTTTGTATTATCCGTTTCATGAAAGCTGAAAGTTGCTGGCTTTGCATCCATCAAGAATCTCTGTAAATTTCTTTTTGCATCCATAATGTTAGCAATGCATGACAAATGGTCACACAAATTCGCAACAGTATACTTATAAACCCTACAGGGATTACTCGTGATATGACAAAGTAACAGGCATCACAGATGAAATATATCTGTTCTTTCTCTTTGTTTCTATATCAGCTTTTTTTTTAAAAAAAAAGAATATAATATGCATGTTAGCAAATATTTTGTTTTTCATTGCAATCCGCGAAGCCGTATAAGATTCTATTTTTTTTCGTTTTGTGGAAAATGGTGAGCCAAATTTCTCCAAAGATTTATCAAGTAATATAGCCTTTGGCTGTATATGCAGACTAAATATACATTATATTAAAAAGAAAAAAAGATTGCACAGCTCCTTTTTTGTTATGCTTATACCAATGGTTCATATCAATTAGATATGCTTAGTACTAATTAGATAAAATACATTCATAATCGCCTTATTAATGATTTTGATACATAAAACGCAAATAAATTTCATAGTCAAAGGACGAATAATATAATTTCTCTTTGCTAACAATAGCGACAAATATTACAGCTGAATAAGCAGAAAAATTCTATTAAAGATGCAGTTTGGTGTTTAAAAAAAGCATGAAAAAGATTTTCAACTCTCAAATTATTTTTTATAAGAATTGTCAAGCTTTTTTTATTATTCATTAAATGATTCTTCTTAATAGTTTCACACCTCATGATAAGAAATTATTTCAATGTTTAGTAACAGAAAAAAGAATAATGTAACAAATGATCGTTCGGAGTGTAAGAGAAATGGATTCACAAGATTTTATAGATATTAAATTAAAACTTGAACCACACATTTACAGTATTTTTTTATCCTTATATGGTGGTATTCTAGAATGTAATACTGAAATGTAGAACTAAAATATACTAGGTACTCTAAATTTATATAGCTATTTAGTTATGTGCAAAAAAATAAATTAGGAATGTTAGTTAATGTTCAATGATAATCTTCTGAAAACTACAATTAAAATTAAGATTTCATGTGTTTGTTTTAATATTTTAAATTGCCAAAAATATTTTTCCTAGAAGTATTAAAAATAATTTTAAATTACTATAAACAAGTTCGGTCTTTAATTTAAAATAGAAACTTTCTTGAATTTGATATATATTTTATAAATAAAAATGATAAAATGCTCTCAGTGATAAATCAAATTTTTATTAACTTTAAAATTATGCTGCTATATCATTTCAAGAGGAAATTTCAAGAGGAATATTTCATGTAAATTCCTCTTGAAATTTTCTCTTGAAATGATATAGCAGCATAATTTTAAAGTTTCTGAAATGCATGTTAGAAAGATATTAGAAAACCTTGATGGTTAAGATGAACTTTAGTAGATTTATGCGCCAAGTTCTGATAAAAATTGTGCCAAACTTTCTCTTCATCTGAGAAACGTCACATTAATAAATTTGAGAGCTTTGGATTATACAAATTTAGTTACATTAAAGCTTTACCTCAGAATTTTATCTCTTTGTTTATATAGTAATACCTACCTAATAAATTGAGCAGTTAAAAGTTACGGTACATTTTGCAAACTGTAATACCATATATAATATTATTTTATGTCGGCCTATTAGAGAAATATAATAGATTATTATAATAAATATTTTTGTAAAATTGTAGGCTTCATCATTGACATTATTTAGATAATTTCCGTTACACTTATAGTTTTGAACTTTCTTACCCATTTTTTCATTTATTCTTTTTTTCTTTCAAATTTGAAAAAAAAGCCATGAAAATTTTTATAAATTTCACATGTAAAATTCTAAATCAATGAACTGATCTAGACATGTTTTAGTACATTTTAAAATAAAAATAATTTTCATTCAAAAATTTTTTTAAAAAAATCAGAAATGTTAGTAGTTTTAGAGTAAGAGCAAACGCTCAGTGGGTAAGACGATTCTGTCGATAGCTCAAGTAATATCCCCCTGGTCTTTAATGTATTCTTTGGGTAATTTATGATTTTTGTTGGTATGGAATATTTCACATATTTCTAAATTATTTCTTTATATCACCATTTTTTCATATTTTTATGGAAACTCTTGAATATCTTAAGCCTGTTTATTATTATAAATTTGTTAAAATCTTAGCTTGTCAGAAAAAGTTGAGTAGTTTTTCGATAAGAATGAAGATTCGTTTTTTTTATTTTATTTGTTATTTCAGAGTTGAATTTAACTCATTCATAGAAATGTTTTATCGAACATTCAAAATAAAGTGAATCCTATAAATTAAAACCAGCCGCTTATTTCCAGTTTCATTATATACTCTCATATTACAGTGCTAATTAGAGATAATGCTAAGAAAAATTAGGGTTAATTAAGAAAAATTATACTTCAAATTTATCCAATAAAACGCAATTTTCACATTTGAATATTTTATTAGTCAATTCTAAAGAGGATTCTCATTTATTCGGAGATTGTAGCTGATTGCAAATTATTGTTTAAAGATGTTAATTATACTATTTTAACATTACAACACAATTATTACAACTTTTACGCGATGAAATATAAATACTTTTAATGTAATGAATAAGATATCTTAAATAATCTTGTATAAACAATAAAATATTTTCGCTCATAAACTCATAAATCGGTGATTTTAATATATATGAAAACATATTATTAGTGAATACTTTTTTAAATAATTGGTTAATAAACAATTGGTGAATATTTTAAAATATATTTTATATTTCATAAAGTGGAATTATAAGATTAAAAAAATAATAGATTATAGTTCAACAAATTATAATTTTATTCTTAAAAAAGATGTAAATTCTTCCTTACCAATTAGCAAAATAATTGGTTGAGAAATATGAATAAAAGTTTTAAAAATTCCCTTTATAAATCTATTAAATCATCATTTGACTTTTTTTCCAAAAAGGCATTAAAACCCCTACTTGTCTTATTCTATTTAAAATCGTCTTTTAGATTTTATCATCTGTTTTCAGTTTCTTTAAACTTTATTTCCTAAAGCACAAGAAAATTTAAGAAAAATATCAGTAAAAAAATCAGGATTCTAATGAAAAATATGGCCATAACTAATGGGTTTTTTTCAAAGAAGATTAATAAACCCTTCTTCTTGATACAATGTATAAAATATCTCGTCCCATCTAAACAAGGGGTGCGCGGCAAGTGAAATTGTTTAAAACGTGTAATCTTTACCCTAAAATAAAAAAAACTATCGAAAAATATTTTAAATGTAATGAATAATTAAAACTATTTTAGAATAACTAAAAATAAATAATGGAAACCATTTGAATTAAATATAAGTAAACATTGTTGTTCTCGTGTTCCGCTTTATAACGGATGGATGGGTTCCATTGAGAAGAGGGAAGTAGCTTCTGAGGGTATGGATCCCTGAACACCCAAGGGCAGAATTCTGACTTCTAGATTACACACGACACAAAAACTTTTTTACAGGACGAACTTCATTCATGCATTTCCTTCATTCATCCACAGATCGTAATTTAGATCTGGAACAGAGAGCGATCACCAGTACCCCAACAGTATTACTCTCTACACGGGGAACATTGTGATCATGACAGATTTAACGTGAACCAGCCACTGCACACACGGAATGTATTCGACTGGTAGGTTCGGACCAAGGGGTGCGAATCAAACGCCCTACGAACCAGGCTATCCCGGCCTCCAAATAAATATCGGTATATATATATTTAAAAAGCAACTGCATAATGGGAAATATTCTAGATAAATATAGATATTCAATTAGCAATATTTAAAATTTATATCTGAAGTCAAATATTATTAATATATTATATTCACCTCATTTCAAACAAGATACCAAAAATTATCCAACATCCATCCCACCACACCTTAGACGCCAGAACCCAAACAAGGCATCAGAAACGGGAAAATTCCTCTTCCCCAAATATTAAAGACGCTAATGGAAAATATTTTAAATACATCTGGAGGAGATCGATGTAAGATTCTGCCCATTAAACACGGCCGTAAGCGGAGTAAAAATAACGATCCCTTCTTTTTCGGTGCTCCGAAGTTTTGCGAAAGACATTAACGCTACCCAGATGAGATTTGGGAGAGTTATTGTGAAGTTTTCGCGTCGGAAACAAAGTGCTTTTATGGGGTCAGCAGGCAACGACGAGGCACAATTCGCCCCGAATTTATGATCATCACTCGGAAAAGAGATGCCATTACTGCAAATTGTATGGATTGGAATAGGGGAGCTGTGCTTTAAACAAAGCACACGGAATAACGATTTGTTAGTCTTCTGTTTCCGTGCGTGATGAGATGTAATCAGATTTATGCATGTTGGATTTTAGATTATTATCAATCAGTTCCTTCTAATATAATTATCTCGGTTTAAGATGATCAGACATCGAATCTATTTTTGAATGAAAAAAGCATTTCGAGTCGATATTGAGACCAGGCTCTAAAATATTTTTCTATGATGGTATTAAACATACGTTTAAAAGATTAATTAATTCTTTTTTGATTATTTAGAAGTTTATTAATAGCCAATAATAATTTTATTCTAATTCATTTTAACTTGATTTCACAGGCAGAAAGTTAAATTTTGATGGGTTTAAACTTTTATCATGCCAGTTTTCTTTTTATTATGGATGATTAGTTAAGTAATTCCATTTATAACATTTTTGATAAATAATTAATATTTAAGTTAGTTATTAATTTTTTGATAAAAAATCAATAGTTGGTTATTAATTTATCAATTTTTGTTAAACAATTACTAAGCAGGAAATCATCGGATTAAAATAAGTTCAATTACATTTTTTTTTTAGTAATTTGCTTTTGAGCAACAATGTCTATCATTATTTTAGAATAAATTATTAGCAAGTTGCTTTCATTTAATCTAAGTCTACTATTTTCTGTCACTTATTGACAAAATCAGATGAGTTGAATCACATTAAAGTCCCATTTGAAAGTAAAATTATGGCTCTCTAAGAAAAAATGAAAACAATGATGAAAAATCTGAATTGTAACCAAATAAAAAACGAAACATAAACCATGAAACCTTCTGCTTCGAAACTTCCAAGACATAACAATTGGAGAGCCTTTTACCGTCAATGTCCAATTTAGTTTACATAAAGAACACCATACGATTTAATAGGAATGCTTTGAATTTGGAACACAAAATCATGGCTAATGTTTCAGAATACTGTGAATGGTGATGCTGGCCATCAAAGTTATCCATTTTTTACAAATGCTTTGACAATATATATCAATGCAATGTCTATGATAAAACTTAGAACAGTAGAAAGAGCCTAGTGGACCGCTTCTCAAGAAATTTCTGAAATATTTCTGAGTTGAAATTTAATTTAATGAAATTGTTGAGAAATATACATAAAAGTAGAGGACCTAAAATTATTCTGTGAAGAGAATATACTTATCTTAAAAATAGTTGACGTCTATACAAAAAAGTAGCTCAGCTACACATGTTCTGGTTGTAGCCACACATTACCTGGAATCTCTTCTTAGGATTATGCTACTTTATCTGTTTTATCTACAATGATTCTTATTTTTATCTGTTATTTTGTTTCTCGTTTTAATATGCTCGGTCACGCGTTGATTTAAGTAATATTAGCCTAATTACAAGGTCTCAGTCTCGGGCATCAAGGGTTCCAAGTTCGATGCCCAACTGCACATAAGATCCATAAAGTATGCGGAACTGGAGTACATTAGATCTATCAATCATTGTGAACAAATGTATTCCTTGTAGTGGGAGGAAGAAATCAGGGATGATAATTACAAATTCAGGTGCTATATAGCCAAAATAGCATTAGTATTACTTTGAAATGGTCCTTCAGTATCTCAACAAAACTAATTATTCATAAAATGTTCTAATCTTTTAAGCTGGTCATCAGTTATATATCTGTTGTTTAAGTTGAAAATCAGCTGTACTTGTTTGCTTAGTTTTGAAGAAATAAAATCTAAGACATTCAGAAATTTTTAATTCTAATATTGTAATTTGAATATAAAACAAAGAAATTCACCTTATCCCATTAACACTCTAAGTTCCAATATAAATTATATTTCACTCTGCTATGTTAAACCAAGCACATTTCTTAATTTTGGGATGATTGGGGTGGGTGTTTAAGAAAATAAGAAAATAAAACCTAGAAAAATGTCATTTTGAGCACGCGATTGTATGAAATGTACTAAATAGGAAATGTTATTTTTTTCAACAGTCAAAGCGAAGAAAAAATTTTTTTGGATCGCTTGCGATATTAAAGCGACTTATTGAATGAGACAATTATCACCAATGAACAGTTAAAATATAATTTAACTTGCACGAGCACGTGGTGCTTGGCCGTTCAAGAAGTTATGTTCCGACATGATACATTGAAATATGCACAGCAGATTTAATTTTAATCTTTTTAATTTTCATGTTGGTCTTTCCTTAAAAATAATTCGAAAAGATTTTAACTGAAATATAGATTCTAAATAAGGCTGTGCATTAGTTTATTATCCATGTCTTAGTATCTCATTTTTAATTTCCATTCAAAATAGCTATTTTTATACAATATAGATATGTCTGTAGTGGACTAAAATCAATGTATTTTTACTCGGATTTAAACTTTGTAAGTTTATGGGTTTGGTTATTTACTTTTAGCCTCCTCACTATATGCATTTTATGCAAATAAAGAGGTGTTACTCCTACTTGCGTTGAGAGTCACAGACTTTTAACAGTATAGGTACAAATGCACACAGAATACACTTGCAAGTTTTCTGGAAGAAAAATTTGCCATCGAGGACACTACACTCAACATCTCTAATCAAAGGAATTCCGCAACTTCGAGACCGACTCTCGTACAACAGCCGTGAGCTTTACACCTTCTTCTGATACAACACCCCCCCCAACCCCCCTCCAATGGAAACAAAAGTTCGGCATCTGCTTTGTGGTCTCACTTCAAACGGGAAGGAGCGGTTTGTCACCGCATAAGAGGCCTCCCTGTTTATCCAGCGGCGACCCCTGGATGTTTGCTTCTCCTTATTATGGATGGCTCTGTTTCTCGGGAGCCGATACATTACCGGAGAGTAATCGTCAAAGGCAAGGGTAAACTCGACCGGAAGAAAGAGTCGCGGAATATTTCGCCTCCGCTAATTGCCTCTCATTAGAGAAGTTCTTGCGAAAACCGATTCCTGTGTCAACATTTCGTCCCGGCCCCGCATAATGAGGAACTCAGCCTCAATATCCGCCTCCCGTCTGAATAAAAATTTCGTCGCACAGGAATTCGAAGCTGGAGGACGATGATTTTATGTGGAAAATATAATAAAGCCATTCGCTGCGACGTTTTCTGTATTCGGTGCTTGATTTCCAACTCGTTATTTTTTATCAGGTGCTTGCAGAAAAATAATTTTGACTTTCAAAATATCTATAGACAAGCTCACATTTCGTGTCTGGATGCTGAATTTTTATATTCATATTTCAAAGCAGGGATTCTATGTCTTTTTTTTCGAATGAAATGTTTTTATATAGCCTCCTTTATTAACTCTCCATAGACACGTGTAACTTTCAGATAACGTTTTAAATTATCAGCATTTTACAAAGGCGTGTAAATCTTAACTCCATGACGTTGCAAACACAACCAGTACTAGTATTCATGACCATTGTTAGGCTCATCAACCCGAAATAGCAAAATAAATGCTGTGCACACTGTTATTAGTAAAACTACGCGAAACCATTTGATCCAATTATATGGGCTTTTGTCAATGATTGCCAAACCAAAGGGATGCAGGTACATTTATGCCTTACACCAAATGCAAATTGTTTTATGAACTTTCACATATGAGCTATTATACACAGAAGTCCAAGTTTTATAGGTCGGTGTGATTTGAAAGTCACCTAATGATTATAACGCAATAAAATTGTTTAAACACAAAAATTTGGTTTCATTTGCATATATTGTTTTATAATTTCTGATGTTTTACTCCCATAATTTTTTGCGGAGTTAAAACAAAAATTCGGTCCACGTAGGTTTAGCGAAAGTTCCACATATCACACAATATATGATACAGGAAGAGTAAATTGTCAGCAAATCGATTAATGATAAAATTACCTTCTCTCTTTTTCTAGTAATTTTATAGGTTATTTATTTCAATTCCTACTATTAGTTCACATTCTCCTTATATTTAAATATCTTGTTCAAATTTTCGATTGTTAATAAAATACTTTCTATTCATCCAATCGAGTTCGGGTAAATTTCTAAAAAATTTTAGTGAATGACATTTGCTGTTAATAGAGTTTTTTCAAATATTTATTCATTCACTTTTATTTATTAATTAAAAACTAATTTTCTCCCCTTTTTAGCAGTTCTTTATAGTATTTGTAATTGTTAGGTCTGGATAGACTGGTTGATAGGGCGTTGAATTCGCGTCCCTTGTGCTGCGAGTTCGAATCTGGTCGCGAAGTTCTCCATGTCGAGAGTATACTAATGGGGATACTGAGTCAAAGATTAACGTTATTCGGGTGCTCATGGGTCCATACCCTCAGAAGCTACTGCACCTCTCCTTCCGTTGTAAAACGGAACACGTGAAAAACAGTTGCATTTATTTAATTAAAAGAACTAAAATAAAAAATTTCCTACTATCCAAATTCGGAATTGATTTTTTTAAAATTGTTTTTTACATTTCTTGTTTATATAAAATTACATTCGATTGTAATTTTATTTACTAAAAAACTGTTTTAAATGGTAATCCATCAAATTTCGATTTAACATTTTCTTGGTCCTTTACGTGTCTAGCGTGTTCAAGTGAAACTTCTATATGGCGGCGGTAACGTAATTCAAGTGTTCTTCTGCATTCTAAAACTTTTAAACATTTAAAACACTTTGTAAATGTTTACTCATTTGAGTTTTTATTTTTGTTTGTTCTAATGAGGCAAAAATTAGAGGAAATACAAATATTATCGAGGATAGGTGACAATGCCGAAAGAGTTAAAAAATGTTTTACATCTAAAAGCTACTTTATAATTTAAAAAAAAAATGAAATACGTTATGAAATCAAAATGGAATGCTTCAATTTATATACCAAACTTGAAATACTTTGCTTTAGACAAAATATACATTAAAAATGCTTTTTAATATTTTTTAAAACGAAATCAACTTTTATTTTGAAGGAGATTTCGGTAAAAAAGTTATTTTAAAAATAATAAGAATTGGAAGCCTGATTGTTCAATTATAGTTAGAATTTTCTAACGAAAAAGTCTAGGAAAATTATTCAAATTAAATTTAAATTCAAATATTATAAAAAGCAATTATTATTATAACAAAAAAATGTCTTGTGAAATTAGTCTAAGCATACCTGGCTATAACATTTTTATTCGATTATTACGAATATAAATATACAGAAAATCAGATCAAGCTAGGAAGTTCAATTCTCTTATCTCTGTTGTAAAGATTTCTACATCCATTTAAAAAACCAAAAAACTCTCTCATAAAACAAAAAAGAAAAGTATCATCTATTCAAATCATAGAAAATAGCTATATATCCCCAGACGAAATTTTTTCATTGCTATTTTACTTTTACATTTGGCACTGTTGTTGTTTATTATGACACTTGCCATGGAGGTACTTGCTTGGAGGTACTCAGCGATTTAAGCCTAATGAGCTTCTCTGGAAATGCAGCAGTTCCAACTAGGGTCAAGAGTACGAATTTTGCTACTTACTCATCACATTCGATTGCACAGTCTCTTTTTGCAGGGGAGCACATTCAGACTCCTTACAGATAGAATACAGAAAAACAACCGTGCCCGGACCGAGATTCGGACCTGGGATGCCCAGATCACGGGGAAGACGTACTACCCTTATACCAGAACGCCGGCATATTCGGTGTTGTATTTTTCAATGAATGTATTTTTCTAGGTTTTGTTAAGGGGCGAATTTTTGTATGCTATTATAAATACGACGCGAGTTTCATACTGTCAGATTTCTGATTAAAAGCAACGCGTGATTAATGTTAAGACTTGACGGGAACCCATTTCGTATGACTTGGCAAGTGGTTATAGCTCCCTTGATATTCCTTAAATGATAACTTATTTTTCCTTAATTATTGGTTTTGATATATTTGTAATTTGGAGAAAATAGCTCGATTTAGTAGATAAGCCTAGTACTAAAATTATAAACTAATAACCAACAGTATCCATACTAAACAAAGTTTTAAAATATTAAGTTCTGCAAATACTTCAAGCATTAATAAAATTACCAATACATTTTAATTTTTTGATAATTTATAACCCTAATTATGGTTCGTAATTATATACATTTCATTTAAGTTGTCAAAAATCACATAGATTACATTCCACATTTCATAAGACTATTTCATAAATTTTGCTTACAAAAAAATGCTTTTTCTGAGTTTCTATTTTTAAAATAAAAATACAGACTATTGGTCCTTACATAACTAAATATTCTTATTCAAACTCTTTTAATCCAAAAACACCCTAAAGAATGTATTCCTTTCGGCATTCTCTTGTAAGCCCCTTCAAACATTTAAAGAAGTGCGCCGCCTTTATCCCGGCTCCAACAATGCGAGGGGGGATCCTTTCAGTGTCGATTCTTGACAAATTCTTCTCCAAACAGTGGCTGAAAGATGCAAAATGTCACAAGAGGTGAATAAGAAACCCCCTTCAGTCCTTCACTCCCCACCTGCTTTGCATTCTCGATGCCTTTTTGGGAGTTAAATGACAACAGCCTCGCTAAGCCTTTTCCTGGTGGGGAAAGGAATCGTTTGCTAAACCCCTCACTCCTGACAGACGATCAGATCTTGTTAGACGAACGTCGCCTCGCGTCCTCTGGCAAGTTGTGATGACAACTTTATTCTGCTGTAGAAGAATGTTCGACATTTTTTGAAAAGGCTTAGGATAGTGAGCAACGGTTTGTCCCTTCACCGAACTACAACCCTTAAATATTGAATAATGACGTTCATATGCTTTACCATGTATTTTTATTCTTCTTTTATTGAATAAAATTCTGCAATGTCGAATCGTAACAAAAAAAGACTTTATCTCAGTTTAATTTTATACTATTGTATTTTTAGATTATGAGCTAAAAGAATGTCTAATACGGCTTACTTCTCATGGCACATGGGAAAGCCGGAAACAAGTCTCGAGTGAGAATGGTATAGGAGAGTTGCATCGAATACCCATTATAGTGGGAAGGTCCACACTGTAGTAAATCATATTCATAAATACCAAGACCTCCTTAAAGTCTACTCAAAAGATAAGCCCAAAATGTCACTCATATAAATCAACCTAAAATATTCCCTCTTAACTATAATACCTACAGAACCAACGAACCATGTGATCGTAGAGGAAATCAAAAGCAAAGGGTAAAATCAAAAAGCTACAGATTTTTGATTTCACAATGTTTTTTTATGTGTTTGTTTTGGGAACATATGGGTTTGTAAATATACAATGTTATGTAAATATACAATGCTGTTTACAATGTTATTTTTCAGCTTTTTTATTTTATTCCTCTTCAATTCGTAATCTTTATATAGTTAACTATAATTCACGTAGGCCAAGTAAGATTAGGCTAATTTCACAAAGAATTTTATCTTTATAATGGTAATTGACTTTTAAGACAGAATTTAAACTTGATTTGACTAATATTCCTCTACTTTTTTCGTTAGAAAATTCTAACTATAATGTACATAGCTAATGTCTTCAAAAATGTAAAGAGATTCCGCCTGTAAAAATCAAAATTTCGCTGTAAGTTCACGTAGCCATTTTTGTTTTTTAATTTGTTGTCTCTTTTCTGATCTATTTGATTATTCACCTCTATTCCTTTTCTATCTCACTTATTCAGAATATTCCGGAACTCTGAGTGCAAATTTTGAAAGAATATCGATAGGAATCATACAACAGATTATGGTCAGAATTGAATAAATGGTATTGTATACGACTACTCAAAGTCAACTCACGCAGGACATTTGATACAAATGTCAATTGAGAGCTGCTAACATGAATTGTTTCACGAAAACTAGGTAGGCCAATATTTACATTTCACATACTCCTGATGACGGAAATATATGAACTGTTGCCCGATTGCACAGGATGGGCATCAAAAATACTTCCCAGTTTTGGCTATATCTACAGCTAAAAATAATGAATGGAATTAAACCACATTTCATATACAGACTGTGGAAAGCGTGGAAAAAAATTAAGCATGGAAAACTTTTAGTACAAAAAGTTTCTGATTGGGAGAATATTAGCGTATTATAAATGAATTAATGAAACTCGCAAAAACTAATATTTTAGTCATTAATATTATTATCCATTGGATTCTGTAAAACATTTTCAGTATTCTGACCTTCCCTGTGTAGAACATATTGCATACAGGGTATGATTTTCTTCACTGCTGCGCGTAAACTGTCAGTTCCGATGTTCGTAACAGCACGTCGCATGTTCTGTTTCAAGACTTGAAGGATTGAGTAAGAACAATTCCGGAATTGCACTGTCTAGTGTAATGCCGTAGTTTAGTTTAGTTTTATCAGTAGATAGTTTTACCATCAAAGCATGCTGAGGTAAGGTGAGGCCCATATTAAGTACATATCAACAATTAACCACGAACAAAATCAAGAACATACTGCTAACAGGTTATTTTCTCTTTCCTTTTTACCAGGAACTCATAGCACTGTTTTCTCATACGCACAAGGAATTTTATATCATACATCTCGATATACAATTTTCCTTGTTCGTGCATGACAGCAGAGCCAATATTTCTCTTATCCTTACCTTTTAGAACTATCTGGGGAATTTATTTTTCCATGCCTTTTACAATGTGTGTATGAATTATTGTTTCATTTCGTTCATTCAATGTACAAACCGCCAAACAGGGAAAGTTATTTAAAATTCATAATATATAAGAAAAAATTTCCAATGAGTAATTTCATAATCAACTAAGATTGTTACTTTTTTATTGTGTTTCAAAGCTAATTTCATAAAATACTTCATTTCATAAACACATAATTTTTTTTAACCATGAGATGCATTATTGGTTTTTTTCTTCATTTTACTCAATCTCGTTTAATCATTACAATATTTATTATCAAGCTGATTCCCAATATAAATAACTTAATTTTACATTTTACACTTGAACATTTTCTGTATTTTAAAATATATATACCATGTTTTCGCATAACGGAAGTAATATTTTTCGATATATCATATGAAGATTTATATTTACAGAAAATATTGAATAAAATAAAAAAAATAATCTACTTTAATAATTCCATTAGGGTTTAAAGCATTGGATATTATCAATTGTTTTGAACTGCAAGCTGTTGAATTAGATCAAAAGAATTACAATTAAAATTAATGCGCTTTCCTTCAATAGATATATTTCATTTTATGATCAGATTAATATAGTAAAAACTTATCCTTTAAAAGATTTTTCAAAGTCATTGTCCATTTTAAAGATTTATTCATCTTTCTGCAGCCAACAATGCTATTTACTTTAGAAATCCACCAGCCACAATTTCATCTACTATTCGAATTCCGTGGGGCCAACAAAATTCCATACACCAATCTTCTGGGGATTGCACCAACCTGCAGATTGATTTATATCCCAAATCCTAAATCTATGTTCCTCATCTGTCCCTGCATGAGGCCTATTAGCATTGGCACGGGAAGACACACCAATACTTCGGGAGGGATTTCCCAGTCGAATGCAGAATAAAGACATCATTAGTGGGGTATCAAGTCACCGGGACGAGGGAGGCCGAAAGCGCTCGGTCCCCCTAATGAAAAGCAATTCATCACTTAGGGATGTCCGGTGTGTTGGAAATGTTTCCATTTCGGCTTCCATTTGCACCTGCTGTGATCGATTGCCGCGGGAAAGATCGTTTGATTTAAAGGGATGTTGCTTGCCGTCCCAGGGCACCGCCGAGGAACCTGTTGTCTTTAGTCTCCAAATGGATCGGGATGTCCAAAAGGGGTAGAAAATGTTTATAGAGAATGCAATTCCCATGACCGTCATTGGGAATAGTTTGTGCGAAAATGTGTTCTAATGGAAAGGTTTGTTTTTGTGGAAGTTTAAACAAACATTCCCCTGATTTTATAGTATAAAACTTTACGCTTATGAAATTAAGGGTATTTCATTTTCAAATAAGTATTTAAATAAGAAATAATACACCACGTTTCTAAACTGTATTGAATTTAGGTTTTGAATGATTTTTTTTAGCGCTAAGTAGATTTATGATCTCATACATATTGTCTTAAATATTTCTGAATATTAAATTCCCAATTACAAATTTTAAAAATCTGATTAACATTAGTAAATCAGTACGGGACTAGAAGAAATTGTCATGTTTTTCCGTCCGTTTTAATAATGTGGTACATAAATTTTTTTTTATTTAATTATTTTCTTCTTTCTGATAATATGTGTTAATGTAAACTTTTTTCAATCGATTTTTAACTAATAATTTTAAGCTAATATTTATAACTTATCAGGCTGCCATTTGTCGGTAATAAATATCTGTAATCAAAAATGTTCACCAGATAGACAAAGAAAAAAACCTGTGGACAAGAAAGATGATTAATGTTGTATTGTCGATTCTGAGATACATTTAAAAGTTCAAATTTCAGTCTCATTGGGAAATTAATTTAAAATTTAAATTTTCAAACGACTCAGAAAACTGGTTAATATATCATGTTAATAAAAAGATTCTTACTCTATCAGAAACTTTGAATTTTAAAGAAAACAAATTACATAAAAAAAATTATGTCCTTTCCTACTTAGTTTAAAAAAGGAATTTATTTTAATTACTTTTTATTAAATTATTACAATTAATCTTAATTATTTTATCAAAGAAATTATTGATTTTTGCAAGAACTGAATTCATAATCTTCACATTCACAAGCGGAAAACCGAAATCCTTGCACTTTGCCACTGAGCTACTGCTTGTTGATTTCAACTCAAGGATAAAATTGAATGCATTTTTAATAATTTAAATAAATTAATTAATATTTGAACTAAACTGCATTAACATCAAGTATCATAGATTACAAGTTTAAAAAATGTATTTGAACTTGAGTGGATGAATAAAAAGTATTTTATTAACGATTGACAATATGAACAAGATATATAAAGGAAGAATATGAACTAATAGAAGGAATTGAAAAATGGGAGAAGAAATTTTTTTTCTTAGTTTACAAACTCAATATCAAAATGTATATCACTTGGAAAAAGTTTCATTAAAGTGCATTCTAAGGAAAAGTATCTCTATTCTATCATTTGCTTCAAATACAGAGTAAAAAATTTAACTCGCTTTATTTTAATCTTATTATATTCTAACATAAATAGATTTTCTTAATAGGATACATCTCAATAATGTCACTGCATTTGTAGAAATAAAATACAAAGTGCAGGTTTAGATCCGCTTTTTTTATTGAATGTAATTATCAGGTCCTAAATTTAAAAAAAAAATGTAGTTTCAGTTAATTATTTAAGTAAAATTTCTCCGAAAAATACATTATCTTGAACTTGATCCTGTATGTGTTAATAATTTAAATATATTCTTCTTTAATGAATGGAAAGGAATAATTATATAAATTTTATTTGGGATTTACTGGCCTATAATTTATTTATTTTTTTGGGAGGAAAATAAATAAGATTAATGAATTCAATTATTTCAGACTTCTTTAGCATTATTTTTTTAATGAAGGAATCTATTTGAGCTTAGTTTCCATTCTGTTATTCATTATTCACGAGAAAATTGTAAAACAGAAACTTATTTATTATTTTCTTTTAGTGGATTTTTGGATTTGATTAAAGTGTTAAAATTTTCTAAAAGAATCTTGTCGCTCCGAATTTACTTTAAAAAAATCTGTACAATACAAAAACTGGGATAAAATATTTCAATTGATAGGGAAATAAATTTATAAATGCTAACCCTTAAAAATCTTAATAAATTCAATCAATTCTTTAATTTAAATTTGTATTCTTCCTGTTCCTTTGATATTTTTAAATCATCCAAATGGATAAGTAGGAGGGGAATTTATTGCACTCCATGTACCAGGGTTTTTCTGTGATTATATTTTCTTAGGTTAATGTAATTTTTAACTATACCTTATTAATAAAATCATAAGAACCCAAACGAAAACTAATTACATTAACATGAATTACATTTGTTCCATGAATAAAGCTGCACTCTGCAAAAACTGTTTTGCAATGTATCATATATAGAAAAATCACAAATAATGCTGTATAAATAATTTCTAAATGTTTTTGCGATAAAATTGATTTAAATTATTGTTAAAACCTAAGACTCAACTCTTCATTGTATTTTATATGATTATCTTAGCCTCAATGGAACAAATGTGTCCTACTTAAAAAGATTAATGGGATACATATGATTCACCTCAAAAATTGCACCTGAAGTTAATTTGTGTTTTTATTTTAGAAGAATATATCTATTTATACTTAATTTATTTCTCTAATGGGTCAAATAATTTTAATTCTTCAAAAGAAGAACTGGTATTGAAAAAAGTTTACAAAAAATAGGATTTTTTTAACTTAAAAGCCCACACTGACATAAAAATATTAAATGCAGTTTTGATTATTAGAAATCAAAATAATTTTGTCTTATCATTCCAAAATGTGCAAAAGTGGTGTAATTTTTTTACATAAAATTAAATCAATTCCGTTTAGTTTCATGGCAAACTATGCAAAATGCAATAATTACTTTTTTTAAAAAAATTATTCATTCATAATTTCTTCCATATTTAATGGCACATCAATTTTTTTTAAGTGTCAGGTCAGGTTGGTGTCAGTTTATAATCAATCATTTCAGCTTTTTAGTATCCGTTCATTTTTAATGCAAGTTTTCTTAATTGAGTTTTAGTCAACCAGTTCAAATTGTGTAGTCATAGTTTTCGTATCAGTTTTTTTTTTTGTTTGTTTATTTAATTTAGTGTCAGTTCATCAATTAAGTTTAGTGCCATTTTTTTAAAATTCATTTCGTGTCAGTTCATCAATTTAGTTTAGTGTCATTTCTTATTATCAATTTTTTTTTGTGTTAGTTCATTTTTTAGTGTCACCCATGTCTAATTGCTAAAATACATTATCTTTGTCCAAATAATTAATGTTGTGGCAACAAATGCACGCCCCCCCTTTTTTTTTAAAAAAAAATACATAAATTACAAATATTTTGGACGATGCATATTACCGAAACAGCTGGATGCGAAAACACGGAGCTCTTCAACTAGTTACACCACAGTGATATTTTGTTGTAAGCCGGGGATCCCTGCCGAGAATAATGGGCTTTCTTGTCCGCCGAATAAACAGAACGCCCTTTCCCGCGCTGATGTACTGTCGAGAGGGTTATTGTCTTTCGAGTCATAAACCACTTGCGCAGTGTTTTTGTCTATCGCATCTCCGTGCAGCCATTAAAGTTCTTCCAACTATGCGAAGAATGCGGTCCGCGGAGAGTTGATGGACTTCCGGCTTGTTCAAAGGGAGCTCTTTTCTGGTCCGCGCCCGAAAGTGTCGGGAGAATGAACTCGGGATTTTTGGAATATTATTCGCTTGTTTTCATAAACAGTTTTCTAAAGTATGCTACGAGAGAGAGGAATAAAAGAGATTTGATGTGTTCACGACTCTCACTTTTGTTGGTCAATCTGATTCATTAAATTATGTACAGATATTATTATAAAAACATTAATCGATAAGGATTTTGCTAATGTTTCTGATTAATGTTTTTCTATTATTATTAATGCCATTAATTTTAAATAAATGATTTATTATAGATCAATTGACCTTATAATGTCTGACAGGAATTTATGGGAGAATGAAGGGTCTGGTTATAACCCTGTTTGCGATCCGAAAGGTGGCAGGCCCCAATCCAAATTGTAGCTAAAATTTGTAGCTGGTATTAAGGTCTCAGATTAGAAACTGAGGGTTTCAGATTCGAAACTCGATTCCCCCCAAGAACCATTGCGTAAGCGGATGTGAGCATATTATATCCGTCGAGTTTAAACGTCCTCTGGCTGGTATGATGTGGAAGTTTAGAAAATGAGGTGTAAATTCAGGTGTCATCTAACAACGGTTCAAAATGCGAGGTCAATTCCAAAATAGCCCTAGTATTGCATTAAAGTTCGACGTTAATATAACTTAACTAATTGCTAGATTGATATGTAGGCGTCCTGGCTTATGGGTAGCACGTTTTCCTTGTGATTTGGACGTCCCATGCTATCACAGGTTCGAGCATGGTTGTTCTATCTGTGAGGTGTGTGACTGTGCCCCCCCCCCCTGTTGAATGGAGCTGTGCAAGCGAAAGTGACGCATGAAGTAACTAAGTCATATTCTTGGCCCTAGTTGGCGCAGCTGGAAACCCAGAAATGCTCAATCGGCTTAAAATAACTGACAGCCGTCATTGCGCTTGTTCATTGCAAGTGCCATTACTAACAGCAACATATGAAGGAATGAGGTTATACGATTCAGAGATTCGAACAAGTTATGCGGAATCAAGTGTTACTCTCATTTGATTAGAGCTCGCTATAACGCAACACAAAAATACTCACATGCAACAAAATGACGGGATTTTTTCATAATTTAATTAGAAGTTAATTGATGAATTAAAATATAAATTATAAAAAAATCAGACTAATGTTGCTTTTTCCACCCATAAAGAGCATAATGTTCGAAAACAATTTTTACGGAGCTATCTGCCCTTCCAATAGCTGGTTTGAGTCTACTTTTTTCATTATTAGGACACTAAAATTTGAATAAATATTGTAAATTAAAGTATTCATAATTTATAGAATCTTTAAAAAATGGAGAAAATATGCTAGCCATCAAAGAAATAACGCATTTCTATTTATTTGCCTTTTTCTAAAACTTATTATCAAACAGCATCTACTCATTTTAATAGTATGGCTACTCTTAAATTGGTGTATTCATTGTTAGAGGTAATAAAAAAATGACTAATTTGACCCGCCATAATATCAACAGAAAAATTTAAATAACAATAAGGCCACTGCGAAAACTGTGGTTGAGTCCTAGGGACCGTCAACGAGCACGGTATTACCCACCGTCATCAATAAAAGAAGTCAAATATTGCCTCTTTTTTTTTTACTAAAATGGCGAAAACCTACCATCATGTGGAAGCTTCTCACCCGCAATTAAGGGGGGGGGGTCTCCCCTCCGGGGGAAGTTATTTATTGGTAGAAATCAAACTGATAATTTAAAGCCTACTTCATTTTATTTTAATAAATATTTTGAGTAATTTTTATGATAAAGATAAAAAATGTATCAATTATATGCGTTTACAAATATTGTATTAAACAAATCAAAGAGTATTCCGTGAAATTGGCTGCGGGAAAACAAACACCTGTCAGCTAATAAAAACTTAGATGTTTTACCGATAAATAAATAAAAAAAAACTTTTTCCCGGCTTTTTTCAATTTAAAATTATATATCTTATGGCTCATATATCTTCACCTCACATCTCTATCGAATTGCTCAACTGAAGATAGGCAGGTGATATAAATCTCCTTTTTCTTCTCCGTCGCATTCTTCTTCAAATGTAGCATTTATCCGTTCCTTTATTTACCTCTCTATTTTTCCATGGCAACGGTGAGATATTTCACACCTCTTTTACTCTTTAACGGCAACCTGCCTTCACACAAAGCAGGTAGGGGTGAGGAATTCGACTAAGCCTACGTTCCAAGCCATCGCGGATCTAATATTCCACATTAGATCTTCCAACCAGCTTCCCACCCACTCTTTTATCATCGGACTCTCCTCCCCACGCTTGAAGAAGTCTTCTTCAGCCCCTCAAAATGATTGCGTTCGTAAAATACGGAAAGTATTAAGATGCCCCCGTTCCCCCGGAAAGTTATTTCCCTTACTTCGAACACCCAAGTCTTGTAAATTCTAATCGGCTCGAAAACGTGTCCTAATCCTACAAGCAGACGATTTCACTGAGATGAAAAGGGGGTAGGTAATGCGAGGGAAAAGGGGAAAATTGAGCGTGAAGCTTTAATCCCCGTTCCGGAAAACAATCTCTGGAGAAATTTGGGAAAATAACCGGAGATTGGGAAGGGGGTTGGATAGGTTCCCTCATCTTTTATCTGCTTCTCAACATTTGACATCTGGCAATGGTACTCAGTTATATGGGGAATAAACTATATGAACTCAAGTGAATCAGCAAAATCATATTTCCGGAAAACTATTTAAAAGTAATTCTCAGTTAGAGCTTTTTCATGTAAGCGAAAGTGCCTTAAAAACATTCCTTCTATTCAATACTCGATATCCACTGACTTAGAACTTCTAAGATTCCCTTTGAGTTAAATGGATATATGTGGAAATATTTGTTAAAAAAAGTATTAAAGTTCACTTACAGTAACCTTAAAATAGCTGATAACCATTCCATAAAATTAAGAATCTGATATCATTCTCTTGCAATTATCTTTCTTTAAAGCTTCTCATTGAAATTCTTTCCGAATTTGATAGAAAATTTTTGAGAGAAAAATGCTGGATTTAGAGATACCGGATATAGTTTTCATCATGTGGCGCAGAGTTCAATATTACCAACTTTTGTCTAAAAATAATACTCGTATTACTTTAAATCAGCAAATTAATCCAATTTTTTAAAAAATTAAACTTAATTAAATTATGGTATGAGCACAAGAAGGACCAGAAATCAAATTTATGAGTATATCTTTGATATTCAAACAAATATATCTAGTCCTCGCATGGAACCACCATTCCAATACATCTGAATGACCGACCGCCTCCCGAAAATAGTGATATTTTTTGTTCTTACTTTAAACTAATTTTATTTTGTTTCATTAATTTCTAAGACTGAACAGCCAAAAAACGATTATATTTATTTACATTCCCTTAAGAAAATTTATGCACGGCAGCAGTGACCTAGTGGTAAAGTCTCGGCTTCAGAACGGGTTTGTTTCAAGTTTGAGTCCCGATTCCAGCAAAAAAAAACCATTGCGTAAGTGTTTCTGGTGCTCTATAAATTCGTTGGAACCAACGTCATCCTTCTGGTGTGATGTGGAAGCATAGATGGGAAGCGACACTTCAGGTATCATCTGAATTATATCCTTCCCAAAATAGCCTTAGTGATGCTTTAAAATGGTATCTTACTATAACTAAACTTGAAAAAAGCTTAACATGCAAAAAATAATAAGAAGAATCTAGAAATAATATGGAATTTGTAAAATAGAATCAAATTTCATTAATTAGAAATCCCATGAATTTCTAAATTTCTATTCTCTTATTCCACCCTTGTTTAATCGCAAATATTAGATCAAATATTAATGTGTTTAAAAATATAATAAATTAAGTCTTCATTGATTCCCTCAGTTTTAATTTGATTAGGAACACTCTATCTACATAAGTGGATTTAATCATAAACCACTTTAAATGCTAAAATATTGAATTTATATCAAAGTTAATGAAATTATCGGGGAAAAAATTTCATCATATTTCCGTTTTCTATGCTTAAATTTTGGAGAATCGCTTTACGTGAAAATTGAACAAAAATGTATTGAGAACTACAGTTATATTCTAGAATACAATCTTATAATCACTTATATTCTAGAATGTAGCAATCACTATAGCAAACTTTCAAAAAAATTCATCAATCGGCACTTTGCAAGATACTCATTAACTAATTTGGCGAAACTTCTGATAATGTTCAAATAAGGAAAATTTAATTAACGTTTTTAACTCCCCCCTGGGGGCACCTCGTTATTGAGAAGCTTCCGGTATTGCGATGAGTTCTCGCCACCCTGGCGGATACATAAAAAACGGGTATATTGGCTCTTTATGAAAATTTGTATAAGTCTTCAGTCTCTCTCCGATAGTTAGCTTAATAAGTAATAAAATTGCTTTTGTTAAAACATGTAATAAATAGCTTTTGTAAATAAAACTTTAATGAACATTCGAAGTTACTGTTAACAAATTTTGACAAAAAAAATCATTTATGTTTTGAACTTTAAGAATCTGTAAAACATACCTAAATGAAGAATCTATTTTCCACGGTCTATTACAACCCCAAAGGTTTTGGATACATGCATACCAAATTTCTTGAGATTGTATTGAATTGATTTTGAGATATCATATTTTAAGTGAATCAAAGTGAAATATTTGCTCTTCAGATAATATGCTTAGATATTGTACTGCCGGATTTCTGGCACAGAGGTAGCGTGTCTTCCTCAAGTTCTGGGAGTCCCGGGTTCGATTTCCGGTTAAGGCATGGTTGTTCTTCTGTGTGCTATTGTATGATGTGTGACTGTGCCCCCTGTAAAAAGGGGCTGTGCAAGCGAATGTGTGATGAGTGTGTAGCAAAAGTCGTATTCTTTGATCTTATTGCCGCAACTTGAAACAAGAGACGCATATCTTAGGCTTAAAATCTGCTGATGTTTTATTGGGGCTTATCCATGGCGAGTGTCATAAGTATCAACAACATCAGATATTGTACTTGTAGCAAAGAAATGTAGTTTCCAAACTTTTTAAACAGATATGCCAAAAATAAGCAAACTACGGCTGAGTAGGGAGATAGTTTATATAAGATATTATTTTGAAGAATTCTATGGTAAAAACAAAATATAATACTCAATTTTGATTTAAAAAACCAATGTTTCCGATTTCATTTTATTTGTAGTGTATTATGGGACCAACTCTGTCTACAGTTATATTTTTCATATATTAAAAACGAAGTCTGTTTTTGAATCAAAGAAGTTTGGACTTTAATTTTGTATATAAGGAAAGTTTCAAATTTTTCAGGAATATTTCGAAACACAGTCGGTTACCAAAACTCATAATTTCACTATAGGTTCAAAATTATAAGGTACGCACGAAAATAATTTATTTATATTTATTTTTATCGCCTCTAAGATATTCTGCTTTCAAGAATTAAGGAAGCACAATTTAAATATAAAATTTAAAATGTTTCGTTAAATAAATTATGAAAATGGATGGAATAAAAAATTTCTTTATAAATATATCATCTTAGTAATTTCTTCCTCGAAGTCTACTCTATATTGCATTCACTTATAAAATATTTCCCTCAAATTCCCAATAGAAACATGGAATATTTCAATATCTATTTGATCTTTTCAACTAAAAGAGACCTCTTCCTTCCAACTAATATCTTTCTGAATTGTTTATAGAATGATTGTTTAATATATTTAAAAGAATAAATTCAGCTTTCAAAAATTCTTCTGATAAACATGAAAATAAAAGTCGTTAACAATTCTTTCAAAAACAACTGAGATGATGGGTTTTTTTTTCTTCTTTCAAATGCCTGAAACAGAAATTGTTCTTCAAAGACATCTACTAAAATATGTAGATCTTGCCATAGGGCAAAACATTCACCGAAGAATGAAATAAAATTATGAATTATACATAAAACGGTTGCTAAGATACCGAAAATTTCACTGTCGGCTTCAAAAACAAGGAGAAAAAAAGGACAGATTTATTCACAACAATAGCTGGAAGTCTTAATTTGAAAAAAAATGAGGAGAATATAAAAAACTGATGCAGTATATCTTGATGAATTTTAGTAGTAAAGAATTTCAACTAATTAGATTTCTAGAGCAAAGATGGAACTTTCACCCAATAGAAAATAAACAAATCTGTATATATGTCCCTCAAACTATTTTTTATGATTAATACATATTATTCTTAATTCTTTCATATTATAAATAATCTTGGAAAGGAATATTCACTCTTCATCAAATATTCACTTCCACTTTAAAAATAAACTTAATATCAATACTGAGCTCTTGAACTTAAAAGGATTTGAAATTTAATAAAGGATATTATCCGAAATGAAATTAAATATTAATGCTTCGTATATTTGAATCCCTTAAAGTTATGAATAAAAAAATTGTTTTAGAGGTAAATGAAAGTTGAGTGTTTGATTTCAAAGTGATTGCTTTAAAATTCTTTATGAAACATATAGGGCTTAAGGGCTTTAAGATAAGGTATAATCATTTCCATTTATGTAAGCAAGACGAAGCTTTAAATACTTAAATTTCGACTTTTAAATATAAAATAAAATAGTTATAAACGTCATGCAAAAACCTATAAGGAGTATATATTTTAGTATCTCATTTGCAAATGTAATATAAATAGTTATTTCTAATATCTTTTAAATATTTCAATAGAAAATAAATCAAATGATATAAAAATATTAATTGCTGATGCTTTTTAAAGTGCAAATGTCCTTTATGTGAAGGGCTGGAATTTGCTTACAAATTATAATAGTATTTAGTAACGTAAAGAATGATTTTTCCCCTTAAATTTCTATTTGATAAAAAATTCAACGCATAATTATTTGGTTTAAAATTTTTATCAATGAGCAATTTGAATACAATTAATTTCTTTTTTTTTTCTTTTCTTTTTTGTTATCAGAGGTGTTAGGATTTCTAATATTCTTATGCTATTATTTTTTTGTTATATTCATTGATATAATGATTTTCAGCAATCAGAAACAAATTAGCACCTCATCAGCTATAGCAATAATAGCCAAATTGTTGGATATGATGGTAATATACAGAATTTCCCTCTAATTCCGATTCAATATCTGATTTTTTAGCAGTTAATGATAAGCAAATATTTCATGTTGGAAAAAGACTTCATATAATGGAAATATTTGTATTGTTTAAGTTAATGAATGTGTATCTAAAACAATTAGATAGTTTATATTTCCATATGATTGCTGAATTCTATTAGTTAAGTTTAGTTATATATTCTAATTATATAACTACATCTTAAACAAGAACATTCTAGAAACTATAATTAAACAAGTTATGAGGATTTGAATATTCTTGTTTTAAATTATTTCTGTTTTCCTCAACGGGACTTTAAGAAAAATATCCCAGCCAATCGAAGGAACTTGTCCTAGGTGGCCATTAATTGAATAAAAATAATGAATCTGAGAGAATTAAGTCTCGACTGGTTTTATTCGCAGATGATTAGAATCTTTCGTGGTGTATAAAATACTTGAGTATCAAAAATATTGTGCTAAATAAAGGCCAACTGCCGTGTTATGAAAAAGAGAAACGACTAAGGCTCCGCTTCAATAATAATGTGCCCCGAAATTTCGATATATTCTACAGCAATATTTTCTGATTATATTAATTTCATTCTCTCATTGAAATTACGAAGGCCATGCATTAAAACTGCTAAAATTCAAATCAAGTATCAATTAAAATCTACGATATTAATAAAATATTATATTTCAACTTAAATTTAACTTATAAAAATCAACTACGTTGTTTGGAAAAAAATATATTTCTTCATATCAAAAAAAAAATTCTGATTCACCAGTTCAATAGTATTTAGACTTTTTCAGAGAAGAGCTGAAACTTCCCAAAGGGACCCCACAATTAAACATTTTATTGGATAATCAAAATTTGCTATATAAAATCGCTTGCACAAATTATTGAAATCTATAAGTAAGTTCAGTTTTGGAAGTTAAGGAATGAAAAAATAGGATCGGCAAGTCTTACACTGCTTAAGGATCCCTTTAGGGCTTAATCAAACCCCTTGAATAATACCTTGAAACTGTATATGCCTTTACAGAATTTTAAATTTTTGGCAGTTCTCTCCTTGATTGAAATATAATCCTTTATATCATTTTGAGCACTTTTTGATTAGAAGGCTCATAAGCCATATAATTATCTTCCAAACAAGAGTAATTACTTTTGTCTAGTGGCTATGTTACTAGACTACAAGTGCTATCATTGCGAGTCCGATCCTTCCTCGGTCCTCAACAACCACTCACCGACAATGGTGAGCAGTAACCCTAAATAAGCAACCATCGTACAGCTGTAGTGGTGCCCTCTACCAACAACAAAAGTCGTCAGGTGCATTAGAAAATAACAGCCAACTTCGCCAACAACAACTCACACACATTCGACATAGGTTTGGTCCAAAAATACCATTTCTTATTACCACTGACTCACTGATGGACGAGTATGTGGTAGAAGCCTCATAACCTAAATAGCATCCACTGGACATGAGTGTCACTTTTGTCTGGTGGTTTAGTTACTCGGCTACGAACCCTAATGTTATGAGTTCGAACCTCAACTATTAACCTACAAAGTATAACCTTATACTAGTTGCCCGTGAATTTATGGACCACACTTTAATTGTGGTTCACTAATCGTTGCTTTTTATATGTGTTGTCCATAGATTCAATACATATAAAACAATACTTTTTAGTACAGAAATATGTATTCCGAAATGACAAATGTGAGAGGAAAAAACAAGATATGCTGAGCATCTATTGACTAGACTCCAATTTCTTAACATGAAATGAACCGCTCTCGCGAAGCTGCTGTTTTTTCCCCCTATTGGAATTGGAATCCTTCATAATCTGCAGTCCCTTAAATAAGATACATGTCTGCTTTCTCAGAGATGTCAGCCTTATCATTGTGCAAATATATTATCTAACAGCGAAAAATCGTTTGAAATGCGCATAATGCCATCCGAACTCAATAAAATTGGCTTGTATATGCGTTGATAATGTAAGTTAAATAAGCCATCTTTACTACTTAATATTTTTCTTTCCGAAAATTCGTCCTTATTTAAGCTATTCCACTGAATTTATATATCCTCTGCTCTAAAATATTACGTAAATAAATATCTTTTTTTATATTTCCTCAGCATTTTTGTTTTGTTTTTTCAACCTACCCTTTCAATTTTCGAACTACCAACAAAAGATCAAAGCAATTTTTTTTCTTTTTTGAAATAATGCATTCATGAAAATGTTCTGCATCATTTTTTACTCAGATGAAATTATGATTGGGATCTTATATTCGAAGCCGTTATTGTAAAAGACTTAAGTTATCTTTATGAAATATTTCAAGAATATAGGCAACTAACTTCTTTATTGGGTTGTCCTTTGCTACAAGATGCCCTGACACATGTCAAAAGTCGGGCAGAAGCACCCGAAAACCGAATATCATTTTTGTGCCATTTGGCGGGGCAAAAGCGTACCTCTGGATCGATCCAACTGTTTCCTTGGATCGGAGCCAAGGATCGTCAAGGGGGACTGTTGCGCGATTTCTGCAGTCAACGACGGATTTACGTCCCTCCAACCAGCACTGACAATCTAAGACCACACATGACAACCCGCATGTCCAATGTCTTGTCACTTAATCTTAAAAAACAGACCCTTCACCAAGATTTTGGACACAGATTTACTCAATTATGGGGGTTTTTTTTTTGCTGATGGGATGTGACGCTCTGTTGGTGATTATTTGGATTATTAGAGAAGAATTTGGGGTTTTTCAGTTGTGGTTCATTTTTATCCATGCATACATGCCCTCCTACTATACAATGTTTGAAATTGCTATACGAAAGTTCCAGAGAAGTTCATGAAAAAGGCTGACTTCCTATACTATATTTAATATAGGTTTTTAATAAATGCAAAATCTCCAGGTATGAAATCAAAAAATAAAAGGATTTTTTTTCACGACTTTATAGGGATCATCTTATATCTATGGGCCATCACTGCATCGGAACCTATAAACGGTAGATTCCCGTTTGGGCAGCTGATTAGAGCCTAATGACTGAGAGACTGTCTCTAGTAAGTCTATTTGTTACTCTAATCTCCAAATAAATAAATTTGTAAAAAAAATATTAATTCTATGAATGATAACACCTTATGAAATGTTAATATTATCCTAATTCATCAGAGTCATCTATGATTCCTTAATTTCCTTCCTTATTCATTAAATTCTTCCTTATTGCAATAATTATCGATATTAAGTTACACTTTAACGTTGCAGTCTGATACTAGATGGATCTAGTAACAGACGAGTCTTTAATGCAGCGCAGTCTGACACAAGATAAATAAAACTATTTTTTTTTCCAAAAAGATAATAAAATAAAACAGACGAAACTGACTTCCTCTTAACAAGTTATGCTTATAACTAAGTGGAACTAAATTCCCCCAATTTATTAAATGAAGGACCTCAAAATGCCTATTCGCATGCAGATTTTTATTGACACCAAAAACCTCATCCCACAAACAACTTCATGCTCTGACGTGATAATAAGTAATTTTTCTCACAAAAATAAAATTACTGATCTTTGTCAAGGATTTTTTTTGTAAATAAATGAAAACGGAATTTCAATTCCACACTAGCGCATTTGATGTTTTTTGCTTGATTCCACTCCCTTGTGTTCTTAGTTAATTTCAGCGGCTGTTGAATTCTGATCATAAAAATTTCTTCACCGCGGAATTTACAAGCTGAGTGAACTTTCTGATAAAAAGTGAAAAATTAAATTCTGCTTTTCACTTAAAGCCTTAAAAAAGTTATTTTTTTTATCATTACTTTAAATATTAAAGGAATAAGCCATTGTAGCAATGAAGTCCTTAGCGCTTAATTCAGAGCATTAAAAATTATTGCAAAAAATTATGTTTAGAAATAATTTTAATAAGGCATTACAGTTTGAAATTAAATTATATGTAAATAACGCTGATAGCACTGAAACTTATTTTTTATTGGAAATTATTAATCATTTTCAATTCTGGCTATTTTTACATCATCTTGATGTAAAAATGGTTTTGCACTGTAATATGCGCCAAAGGTCAGTGCGCCAAAATTTCAATGTTTTACTATATGGAATGATGCATTCTATGTGCATTGAAAACGATTACATCCTGCAATTCATCGAAAGTAAGGCAGCCTGAAATCCTTATTGTATTAATATTCTTATTACCAATTAAATCTAAACTATTTTGTCAATATTCCATCTTAGACAAATTATTCTTTTAGAAACATAAAATACCATTGCACCATGTCGTGATGGAAAGTAATTCCAAGTAATTTACTCATCATTGTTTAAAAGGCCAGATTACTAACAATTCAAAGCAATTATAAACCTTTCTCATTATTTCTCAGAATTAACGGGCAATAACGAAATCGCTACATCGAAAGGAATTAAAATAAATCTTAGATAAACAGATTTTAAGTTAGAGTTAAGAACTAATTAAAGATGTTTGCATTAAACTGAACAGCTTGAGGCAACGCAGGAATTGCGGTCGAATGATTCAATGTAATTTAGATCGAAGATACTTTTATAGCTTTACGTAAAAATAACAGTTAGATTGTAAGCAAGTATATTTTAACTCGTTTTCCAATACTGAGTAAATAATAACAGCATTCGAATTTCTATAGAAATTTTCAAGATAAATAAAACAATCTCTACTATAAGTTAATCACCATTAACACGCAAATGATTCGTATGGGATTGGCGAAAACATTTATTATATGTTGATATTTTGTGAGAATGTAGCATTTTTAGTAAAATATACAGTTCTGCAGTTGTAATCGTAAGACAAGAATTCGAATTTCATAGAATTAATTCTTCTAATATGAGACTTACTGCATTTACGGGCATAAAAGAGTAAAAAATTGCTTAAATTAAAAGAATTTTATGATGATTCCATCTTATAAAGTAGGAATGAAATGCATTACGATTTCTAATATATCTTTAAATCACACTACTTTTTCAATCTGGACTGCATCCAAAATATGCATTTCATTCATTGTAAAAATTAAGATGCATGTTAATTTATTAAAGTGTATTTAACTTAAAAATAAACGATTATTAAAAAAATAAGTTTAATAATAATGATTTAACATTTAAATAAGAAGAAAATATCATTTTGAAAAAAGCATACGATCTCAGTTGTGTTGTTTTTCCCTCTGAAACTCCTGGGATAAAAATACAAAAAAAAAATTATTTTGATATTAACAAATGAGATACGGTCATTGGTGGGTAGACTCTTTTGGGAGAATTTTCTGCAAACAAAATTCAGTATTTCTCAAGAACTTCCACGAAATAGGAAATAAAATTAGACATAAATTAAGAAAGAGGCCATGTGAATCAAATAATTAAAAAATATCAATTTTAACAATGACATTTTTTGAGGCATTAATTAATTAGGTTAATAAATTTATCTACTACAAAACTTATGTCTCTTGAAGCTATTTCCATCAAAGAGAATTTTGCGAAGACGCGATAATCAATAAAAAAGTAACAAACTTTATTCAGGAATTAAATTTATCACCCGTATCTTAGTGAACTTTGTTAGCATAGAGAGGAAATCTTTTCAAATATTCATTTATCAAATGCTTTAACGAATTCAAAAAGTTAAAACATTCCGTTAAATATATTACATAATCATTCTTTTTTTTCTAATGATAATTTATCTTTTAATATCTTCTCCCGTTTATAACAAAAACATTTTTGCTCAAAATAATTATGAAAAATTTACGAACTAATTTTAAAGTTTTAATGTACAACTAAACTTAAATATTATCTTTAAATTCTATATGAATTTGCTTATATTATCAACCCATTACGTTTAGTGTTTATTTTTTATGAAAAATAAACTGTTTCGAAAATAATACACTGTCTTATTTGCAAATTCATAATGGCTAAAGTATGAGCAACAATCTATTCCTTTTTACAAAAAAGTAACCTAACATACATACACGATTTTAAAAAAAATGTGTATATTTTAAGAAGTAAAAAAATCGAGCTCTTGTCTATGTTTTAGAACTAATTTTTAGAATCCAGTTTATCTCCCCATATTTTACCGTAATTAAACTAACTCTGCTGCTCCTTTAAGAAGCAAAGAGAGAGAGGAAGGGGAAAAAACATGAAACAATTCTAGTTGCTTTTCTTGGAACCTTTTAGTATCCATTATCGTCGAATATCGGTAGCTCTGACAAGGTTCTCAAAGTCTCTAATCGTCTTCCTTCAAGAGAATAGCACACCGTTTCTTCCAGAACCTTTTATCTTTTTGCACCCCTTTGCCGAAAAGAACCACGGAAGCGAGTAAGGAGCTTAAGCACTACCCTCCCTCCCCCACCAACATTTGGAGTAATCCGCCCAGGAACAATTAACGCCAATTGCCGACAATCCTCTCAACCCCCACCACCACTTTTTTCACCTCCCCCGTTCGATTTCCTTGTCCTGTTATCCTCATTTCGCACGGTTCTTATAGGACAGAATTTACCTAATCCTACAGCAAAGCCATTAAAGGAGGGCAAAAAATGCCGGCTTTGCCAGCTTGGGATTTTGTGGCAGAGGAAAGTTTGTTCTTTCGGCGATCTATATCGACCGGAATGACTGGTCCGGAATTCGATTAGTTTGCGGCGTTAAGGAGTGATCGGAAATTTGTCGTGGACGATGCCACCGGAATATAAATTTTAAAGAAATTCGTTTTACCGGAAGGAACCAATACATTCAAACTTGTTAGGGAAAGAACCATTTGTAAGCTGTTGTACTCACTTTATTTTAGGAGATATCGACTTCATTTTCATCAAGGACAAAAGGGATTTCTTCTTCCTCGATATAAGATTATTTGGCTGTCGTAAGATTGAAACACAAAATTTCAATCATCTTCATCGTTTAGACTCTCTTAGTCCATTAAGAAGTGTAATTTTAGAATTACTTTTTCTCTGTGAACTCTGTACTGTTTGTGAATTCAAATTGCTCAAAAATGCAAAACGATTGACAGGTAATTTTTTTAACCTTCTTACAGAAAAACAGTATCGAAGCAAATAAAAATATAGCGAATAAAATTCTTTTAAAAAAAAATTGAATTCAATTAGGTTCTGGAAATTCTGCATAGCCGGTGACCTGGCATACGGGTAGAGCATCTTCCTCGTGATCTGGGTTTGAGTACCGGTTCAGGCATAGTTGTCCTATCTGTAAGGTGTGGGAATGTGTCCCCTTGTAAAAAGTGGCTGTGCAAGCCCCCTCTAAACATTCAAAAGTGCAAAACCAAATGTGCCCACGTCCTAGTCTAGGGGTAGCGCGTCTTCCCCGTGATCTAGTCCACCTGGGCTCGAATCATGGTTCCGGCATGGTTGTTCTATGTTCTAACTGAAAGAAGTGTGAATGCCCCTCTGTAAAGAAGACTGCAATCGAATGCGAAAAGTGAGTAACAAAAGTGGTACCCTTGGCTATAATTGGCGCTACTACAAAACAAGAGAAGCTGATTAGGCTTAAATCGCTCACTACCTCAGCGATCTTGTTCATAGCAAGTGCCATAAGAAAAAAACCATCGAAATGCTTGGAAACATATTGACTTAGAAAGCAATGAGCTCGACAATTGATTTTTGAGGTAGGGTTTTATGATTAATGTACAAATACATACTGAAATATTAATTCAATTCCCCAAAGGGTGGTTGATTAGTAACTAGATACAGCAAACTGAATGTATTAATTTTGATACATAATTTCGAAACAAATTCCTCATCTGTGTATAGTAGCGGAATGAATGTCTCATTATATAAACTGCCGTCGTCTATGGTAAATCTAAATTACAGTGCTAAATTTTGCAATTATAATTCAGTACGTAATAAATAGCAGATATAAAAAGCGATATGTTGAGTTTGACAGCAAAATTATAGATTTAAATCAAAATTAATCAAGGTAAGAGACTGCATTAAAGCACAGAACAGATTGTCTTAAACTTTTTAGGAAGCTAAACGCCAAACGCACCTTAATGCGTATGCCTATAAGATATTTGATGAGAAAATACTCTAATTAATTATCAAAATTTAATTTCATTTTTTTACCGTATAATTTTTAGTTTATAATTGTTTTACATCCTTTATCCGATCAGTTATTTAAGAATTCTTGATAAATGTGGGTGGATGAAAATTTTATTTTAAAAGAAGACCATAATTAAACAACATTTAAAAGAAAAAAAGTATGCCATACTAATTTTTTAAAATAATTTTTAACTATTTATATATTAAAATGTTCTAAATTTTTTACTGGAAATTGACTGGGTTGAAACTTTTCTAAAATGAGATTACTTATGTTATATATCTTGTAAATATTTAGCATGCCGGCTTTCTGCCACAGAGGTAACGCGTGTTCCTCTTGTTCTGTGATTCCCACTTCGGACATGTTTATTCTTCTGAGTTCTATCTGTGAGATGTGTGAATGTTGTTTCCCCCTCCCGTAAAAAGAGTCTGTGCAAGCTTGTGGGTGTGTATTTCATCCTCATATGAGCTAGCAGTCAGACTTTTGCCCTCGGGGGCTCAAGGGTCCATACCCTCTGAAGCTACTGCACCTCTATTTCCATGGTAAAAAGCGGACACGACAAAAAAACGGACTGATATTTAACATGTATAGGGATATTCATACACAAAAAATGTATTACTATTATCTCAATCATAATATATTTATTCATAATATAAATATAACTCAAACAGAATTAATTTGCAGAAATACAAAACAATTACTGTTTTTCCTAAATAGTAAACAATAGTAAAAACATTAAGAATTCTATAGCAATCATATGACATCCAATTACCCAATTAGGCTAAGTTATAGACAATACTATTTATCCCGAGGTCTTTATTAAAGAAAATGCAATGCGAATTTAAATTACAAAAATTATCTAGTGTCATTATCACATATACTCATTATACGGAATAGATCTTTATAGATGAATTACAATGCTCACATTTACTTCATAGAATCAGGAAATAAGAGAAAATATTAGAATGAAATTAATAAGAACTGAATTGGAATAAAACTTTATAAATTAATTAAAATTATATTTTAAAATATCATTGCATATATATATGCTGTGTCTACATATTAATTTTGTGTTTGGAGCATAAGGTAGAACCGTGTCCATAAATCAGGGAGAGGACAAGTAGAATTTTTAATTTCTTTTCATTCTATCTCGAGAGGAACGCATTATGTACAAGCAGCGCAGCACAACAGCGGAAGGAGGTAAAAAAACCGTGAAAAGCCTTAAAGAGAACGAAATCATTTTAAACTCTTTTATAGCATGGATATTCTCATGAACCTGACACGTGTCGAAATTTGACAGGAATTCTCACATGCATTAACCTTGACAAGAGAAAAACAGGGATCTAGACAAATCTGTTAATATCATTAAACTCTATCCCTTCACTCTACACGTGGACTGATAGCGCAGTATTTTTACAAAGCTTCATTCGATTTATTAAATAGAAAAACTGGAATGGGATCAGAAAATAAGAGAACATTTTAGAAAGAAGTCACTATAGGATGAATTAAAAAAAAACCTTTGAAAATGAGTTATAATTCTGTAAAATATCATATATAAGTATTATTTACTTTTTGAAAGCAGAAGATGATTTTCGAAGACACAGATGACACTTTGAATTTTAAATTCGTTTTATTCCATCACAGGAAATTACGATTTATTTAAAATAGTCTGGACAAGGTGTGTCCGCTCACATCGCGGCAGAAAAGCAAAAGCGTAAAGAAGGGCGGGAAATCCTTATCCCTGCTCTTAAATACCATAAGATTTTGATAGAGAAAATATTTTTCATATTGGTTATATACAATGAGATTATGATGAGGATTTCCTCAACACACACTTAAACAGGCAAGGAAAACACAGGGAATTTTTACAGAAATGTGCTTGCCTGGACAATTCGAATCCTCTCACTCGAAATATGGGAAATAGTCGGCTTTTACATAATTCAGCAATTTTACCAATATTCTGTTGAATGAACTAGAACAAGTGGAATGAATCAAGAAATAAGAGAATAATTTTAGAATAAAGGTACGATCAGCTAAATTAACTTCATAATTAGAAGATTAATTTCAATTTTAACTGAGTTTAAAATATCATTGCATATATATAATAATATTTTTTAAAAAAAAATTATTCACTACGAATGTACATTCCTAAACTCTGAAATACTGAAAGCGGACGATCTTTCTGCTGAAAAAATGCTTGATAGTTTAAATCTTGTAGAACGGTCATAAAAGTATTCAATATCATTAAAGGGTAAATAATTAATTATATATGGGATGATATTAAAAATATATATGTGTACTAGAATAAGAAGAATTTTTCAGCATAAGTCGGTTTACTAAGCACTTTTCCAAGTTGAAACCTTTCCAATATCCACTTTATCACAGCATTTCATCAAAATTCCACCCTGTCAAATTCCACCCGTAGCCTTACAACCACCCATCTACCGAGCGGGCGATGCTGAAAATGCTTAAATCCACAAACCATGTAATTCGACGTTCAACAATTTTCAAACCTTCCCGATATTTTTATCGCTTCCGTCGAATCCCTACAGTGGCGTTATTAAATTTTACAGAACCCGGGGCTTCTCTTCCGACTCTTATCTTAATCGTCTGCAGGCGGCGTAACTGGCTTAGGGAAGTCCTCGTCAGCGGTTTTTTATCTGTCCCTGCCATCTTCGAACCTCTCTGACGATTTTTTTTAAATGGATTACGAATCCTTGTTCCTCCTCAAATCCCTCTGCTAGATTTGAAGTGAAGTCATCAGCGTTGATTATGAAGCTGTCAATGAAGGCGATCCCAAGAGGGCTTCCTTTTTTTAGCACTTAGGTAACATTTTAGAAGTTTTCTGTTACTTGTCGCACATTGTTCTTGGATAGTTAAATAATTGTTAAGCCCTATTCTTATTACATTCTTGTACTCATAATTAAAATTAGTGCCAGAATTTCCTTTTAGATATTCAAAAGAGTAGATTGTTTTAAACAATGTGGACGCAATCCGTAATGAAAACAAATCAAGAGGAAAGAAATTGAAATCTTCTATCTCAAATTTCATGGTATCCTGTGGGACCAATATTATTTTCTATGCTTAATTAATTTAATTTTGTATGTCAATTAATTAAAGTCAACAACCAATTTAAAGAGGTTTCAAACAATCGTATGACAATCAGAATACGCATGCGTCGATATATCGAGAATCGAGTTCAAGGCGAACATTAGTGCCAAGTTGTAACTTTTTTTTGGTGATAAGTAGTAAAATGGGATAACTATTTTTAATATTTTCTAATAACCTTAAAATCCAAAAATTGATGTCCCAAGAGCAATAAATGGCTAACTTTCTGTCCGTTTATTTTTTGGGCTTCAAAAACTTCAAGCCAATACAAAAACTTCAAACCCTCATGATAAAAATATGTTAACAACAAAATATGTAGCAATGCTGCCATTGACTTATGATTTTGAATTATAAATTAAATTTCTATCTTTAAATAATTTTTTGGCAATAAATTACCAAATGAAACAAACCTACTACATTATTTTCTAATACCCTAATGGATGTCTCAAATGGCCAAAATGGATGTCTCAAAACCGTTAAATCAATTCGTTTCCTATGCATTTTGAGGCTTCAAAAACCTCAAAACAAAACGACATCATGTTCTCATATAATTATAAGAAACAATGCAGAGCTTTTAGGTATATAAATATTTAATTTGTTCTTTTAACTGAAGCACTAATCACTTTTTAAAAGGTGAAATATCCATTAATATTTTCTTTTACTTACAAATACATTCTTTTACTGAAAGTATTATAGCCTAGAACTTGTATTGCATTTGTATTGGATATTTATTTATATTACATGTGGTACGTTTTTCTGTGGCAACTAATTAATTATTTTATTCTTCCAATTATTATTGCATATACTCAAATTTCAAATTAAAAATTTCCTTTTAGTTAACCGAAGCATCAGTCCATTTGGAAAAATGCATTCAATAAAAAATATTCCTGAGCTTTTGAATATTTAAATATTTCCATGTTATTTGCTCAAGCACTAATCGGATTTTAAAAGGTAAAGTTACACTAAAATGAGAAAGCTTTCTTTTTCAGAGAGTTAACTCGGCTTTAATTTATCTATGCAATTACCATCATTAATAATGACTTCGGTTAGTTTAAGTCTATGCATTTTTAATCTATTCTGTAGTATTTATTGTTTTTAAATAATTATATTCTAGAATTTATATTTAATAATCTATTTATAATTGCAATTTTCAAATACTTCCCTTTAATTCTCAAGTGCCATTAAATATTTTATCGATAAGAAAATAGTATAATATAGATTTATAGAATAGTATAATATAGAAAGTATAATATAGATTTAATGATAATAAAAGAAACCTTATACTAATGGATATTTTGGTTTGTGGTAAGGCGTCACCTGCAGAGTTGGGGAGTTCCAAGTTCGAGACCCTATTCCTCTCAAAATACGTTTTGTATGCTAGTCTGGTTGGCATTAAATCACGTTATGTAGTCATATGTCCTCCCATTGAGATGGTATAGAGGTTTGGAGAAGATGTGCCAAATCAGGCATTGTCCTTGGCATCTGACTGCAGCTCAAATTTTACGAGACCACCCTTAAATAACCTTTTCAAAAGAGCTCTAACATAGCTCAACTAAATCATGCAAATTAATAACAAAATTCGGATTATTTTTTTCCCTAGAGTAACCATAAAATGGAAGCAAATGCGTGTATTTCTCTAGTATGCACCTGACACTGACTTTTAAAAAATAATTCCGGAATTACCAAATTATTTACAATAGATTCAAATGAAAGCTTATAGGTAACATTTAATTAAATTATAAAATTTAATTTTTTCCATTTTCGAAATCAAATTTTAGATTTTATATGGGAATCCACTGATAAAATATGCACAGCAAAATAAAAGAGAGAAAAAATAATAATTTCAAATGAAACTGAGTTGAAATTAATGAAAGAATAAATATAAAACAATAGCAATTAAAACAGTTTTAAGGTAAAAAAAACTATTATCCAGAATTAAAATTGCTTTGAAATGCCCTTTAATAACAACCGGATCTAAACTTGGATGGAATGTCAAATAAGAACTTTTACAAATAGCATAAATACTAGATTATTGTAAAAAGCTAACATACCAATTTCTAATGAATAATTACGATATTTCATTGAATTGGAGAAAACTCAAATTTAACGTCTATGCTAACAATAAGGTTGTAATTTTTGTGATTAATTCCTTTTCTTTCCATTCGTTGAGTAACTATTCCTTGGCTACAGAATTCATTAATGGAATTACGAACTTAAAGATCATGAATATTGTCTGATATAGGCAGGACATACCAGTAAGAGGGTAAATATTGTCCTGTCATAGAAGCGGACGCATGTGAAAACTGTTGGGATGGGTCATCATTTTTATCTGGCATATGAAGGTAACCAATTCCAATGTTAATGTTGTTTTTATGATCTGAACTAAAATTTATTCATCATTAGATGTTCATGAATTTGTATCAAAATGCATACAGCCCTGCAACCTGTGAATTTACATGTTGCGTACAACAGCAGACGAAACAGTTTTCCCTGACATGTCACCAAGTAACTGCTCCACTTTTGCTGAGATAACCCAAATGTATAAAAATAAGACCGTGGTGGCCTAGTGGTAAGGTTTTGGATTCGATACTGGAAGGTTTCATGCTCAAGACCCGATTCCAGCAAAGAGCCATCGTTGGAATCGGGTCTTGAGCATGAAACCTTCCATCGAGACGATCTGGTGCACGCTAAATCCCGCCGGAGAGAAATGTCCTCCGACTGGTATGCTTCTCAAGTTTGGAGAGGCCATTCCAGTTCAAGTGTCATCTTCATCTGACAGTGGTTCAGAGTAACGAACTCCATCCCCAAATAGCCCTATTGTTGCTTTAAAAAACTGTAATATAATTAAACAAAGTGCATAAAAATAAAACTTTATACTCTCTTCGATCCAGAGACGTATCGTATATTCTCATATCTATCGCCTTTCATTAAAAATAAATCTTTTAAATCCTCTCCTTCTTTTCGAATAATCCTGTACGAAACAATTCTTTTACCCGACTTCTGTTTTCATTTACATTTTTTTTATTTCATAATTCCATTTAATATTATGTTTGTCTAACCAAAATTCTAATCTATTGCTACCCCTGAACACGTTCACAAAAAACTTGAAAACCCGGTAAAGAAGTCAGGAACGAAATAAAAAGGATTTAAAAAATGGCAGGAAGGCCGTTTGGAACTACGTGACCATGGGGCAATGTATTGGTACGTGTTGCCATGGCTACGGATAAGAGTGTGATTATTCCAGTTATGTTCCGCGAGATAAGATAATGGAGAGCAATTGTGGCCAATCGAGCTCCTTTAATAACCGACTCCGTTTGTTTCCTAGAGCGCCACCTGCCGGCCTATCGCCGCCTACTTCAACCTTATGTTTATCTACCTCCTTAAAACTATAAAATAGAGGGGATGCAAATACTTATATATGAAGAGCCTTTTCGAAGTGGGGGGATTTAATAGATTCGAGCCTCTAGAGTGAAATATAGCTTTATAATATTTTTAGCTTACTCCAGCTGACAATAAAAAACGTAATTAATAAGTACTTACTCTTAAATACAAAATTCCTTATTAAATTTAATTTTTTAAATGCTCTTAAAATACCTTATACGTTTAATAAAATTTGTGAAAATATTTATGGAAAATAGAGTGACAACATAGGAACTTGAAATTTCTGGAATTTTAAAGTAGCAAAGAAACACTATTCGAACACTATTTCATCCAAAAATATTGAGAAAAAAACATTAAATTTTTTTTCAGTACTTTTGTATATAATAATGTTATTGATTTATCAATTGAGTATCAAAATAAAATTCCAAAAAATTCTTTGTTTGCAACTCGTAACGATGAAGTACATGCTTGTCAAATTTTATAGCTTTATGCCTAAAAGTCATGTTTCGGAAAAAAAATTCTTTATTCATGCACATGAAGAATTTTAAAGATATTATGCCACCCTATAGATAATATTACAATAAAAAAATTTGAGCAGAAAATAAATAGTTAAATATTTTTTCCGTGTAACATTTAAACCACAATATAAAACGAACTATAAATATATATAATATACCTCTTCTTAATTATATATACTTTTATATCATTTTTAGGTAATCAAATTAATTATTATAAGATATTTCAAACCAAAAGTATTTCATTATCTTTATATAGCAATATTTTAAGAATTCAATAAATGGTACAATCAAAATTGTTTTAATTTATTTTAAACCATTTTCACCAGAAAATCAATCGAGATTGCCGCAAATAGACTTTGAAACATATACTGCATATTTTAATGAAAAAATCATCGACTAAGTAACACTATTTTAAATTAAACATAACATGGTGAAAATTTATGATATTATAATAACAATTATCCATTAATATTTCTCAAAATGCATCGTGTTACAACCTTTTAAAAATATATGAAAAATCAAATAATTCGGGTTTTTTTTTTTTTTTTTTTTTTGCAAATAGTCATATTGTAAGGCTCGCGGTGGTAAGGTCTCGGTTCGTGGAACAGAGGGTATCAAGTTCGGGACCCAATTCTACCGAAGAACCATCGTATAAGGGGAGTTAAGAGATGATTACTATATCAGGTGTCATCCTCGTCATCTGACTTTGGTTCAAAATTACGAAGTTAGTCCCAAAGTAGCCCTAGTGTTGCTTTACATCTTTGAAAGTACATTTACCGATATCAAAGCACGTTTTCGTCCAGATCCTAAACTGCTGAAGAAGTGGAATGATTTTCAAAAACCGAAGTTCACTTTCAATTTATTTAAAGATAGTTTTAGGACTGCAGCAGATGCATTGAAAAGTCTCATACTCGAGAGCTGGAGGTTCAAGGTTCGAAACTCGATTCATTTAAGATTCAGCACATATGTAAATCTAACTCACGCTAAATCTGGCATTGTTTACTAAATGCCCTTCAGTTGGTGTGCAGTAGAATTTAACTGAGCTGGCACCTTCATCCAAGCTTCCACCTCATATCAATGGGAACACGTGACTTCATGGTTTAATGTGCATCACATTCATATACATGACAGATCCTTGGAGGAATCAGGAATCAAAATTGAAGCTTTTCGGTACCGAAGCTGTGACCTCACCACTAGGCAACATCAGCATCCGACCTAAATTGCACAGTTCAAAATTACGAAATTCGTACCTAAAACGCTCTAGTGTTGCTTTCCAAATGCAAGCTAATGTAAACTAAAATAAATTTAAATTTACCAAAGCCAGATGAATAATTTTATTACTAAGGAATTTGTCGTCTTTGATCATAGTTATTCAATGTTTTTAAAGTGAAACAACATTTTATTGAAAAAACTTTCAAGAAGTTTCACAAAAAAAAACTTTTCTCGTTCTTTTTTCCATAAAAAGGATGGTTATCTATATAGCATCAATTTTATAAATCGACCCATTTTTTCTATTTATTAGTAATGTACAATTACAAAGAATTTATTCGTTATATCGAATATATAATTCATACATGCAAATTTCGAACTGATTAATTAATGCCGGAATATTTATGCTAACAAGAGTAATTATTAACCGAAGGCATTTTTGTTTTAAAATTTAGTCTTTATTACATAGATTATTGCCAATTATTTTTACCTCATTAAAGTTTCTCTTTTTCTCTTCAAATAATTCAAATTTATTGAAAATGTTAAAGAAAACAGCAAAAGAGCATAGCATCCGTATTTCCTAATAGGCGATGAAAATATTGAATCAAATTCAATTTCAAAAAATATTTTTAGAGGGTTTAAACATTTAGAATGACACGATGATTAAAATTTAAATTGAAAAACTAAAAACTGAAATAAGGGAAGTATAACTAGCTGAAAAGTCTTACTAAATACATTTAGATATAAAATATTTTAAAATAATTCCTAGAATATGCTAAAAATCACGATAAACTTATTCTCTTATATGACGATTTATGCAATTTGAAATCTGTAACACCGGGCTTAGAAACTGTAAATGCCTTTTTAAGGTGTTTTTCTCCATCTGCTACTAATACATTTTTAATAATTATTTTTATTTTTAATAATTCGTTAATTTTAGAAACAATTAAATTTATAAGAATTGAGCTGCCGAGTGATAAAATTCGTAATCAGTCTATTTTAAAGCAGTAAAACTTTGTTTAATTTAAAAGATTCATTAGCTGCTTCATTAATAAAGGCCTTTGGTGGTACATTAATTTTCTTAAAATACTGCAATGAAACTTTATCTTTTTGTGTGAAGCCGTAGCGTGGTTGGTAGCACACTGGGTATCTGTGGCTCAGTCGAAGCGTCAGATCATCAGTTCAAACTTTACTGCAGGTAAAAAGCAAACTTGGTTCTTATACTTTCCTTGCGAGGATTTCTTTGATGTTGTCTTTCGTTTCTTTTAAATTAATTAACTACATCTTTCGAAGTCTAGAAATTTTGAGAACTTAAGCCAAGATTGGAGAACTTTATTTTCATTTGATACTAACGAATTTCATTCAGATGAATTTAGGATTTTACACCAATTTTTTTTGTTTACTTATATAAACATCTCACTTCAAAGTAATACTAGAACTATTTTGGGGCAAAATTCACAATTTTGAACCCTGATCAGATGATGAGGAAAACATCTGAGCTAACACTACACCCTCATCAAATTTCCGCGCAAAGTCAGAAGAAGGTCGTTTTGCTCCGCGTATTTAACGTGCAGCAAACTTTCTTCTACGGCAGTTCTTCGATTCAATCGGGTTTCAAACCTGAAATTCACTAGGTCTAAAGCTGAAAACTAACCACCTGGCAACTGCGGCCCAGTTTTAACACTAAATATTTCTCAGAATGGAACGTAAAATGTATTAAAATTTAATTCCTGCTTAAAACAAAACTTAACATGTTTCTTTTCTCCTTATTTCTGAAGTCATTTATAATGGTTGACCTTGTAATTACATAATAAATCGTTCGAACACTCGTCAACAGGTGTTAAGAAGGTCCTACCTGGCCAATAGAGTATCTTCCTCTGATTCTCGTAGTCGGTTCCCGGGATGGAGAGGACACACTCGAAGACGGTGGGCTGCTCGTTCAGCTCCCACTCCCGGATCTCCCTGGACACCTGGACGTAGTAGGCGCCCCTCTGCGACGTGGTCACCGTCTTCACGCCCGACACCAGGTTCGGCTCTCGCTCCGGCACATCCACCTGCAGCAGGGTGATCTTGGGCATGGGGAAGACGCCGTCCGCCTCGCACGTGAAGTTCACCGCCTCGGAAGACATCTTGGTGTAGTTGAAATCGAAACTGCGTGGGGGAGCTGCAGCAAGGAAAAGAAAAAGAACGATTAATGTGGAATTTTAGCACATATATAGTACTGCAAAAGAGTTCATTAGAACTTAGGATCAAAATAAAGGGCATCAAAACAAATGAGCATTACAAACAAATGAGTAGGCGAGAAAATACGTTATTAAGCATCAGTAAAGATGCATAGCAAATACAGAGTTACACATTTGAATGAATGCTGAAAAGATGCTTTATCAAAGATTCACAACTTCAACAAAATAAGACATATTTCAGAAAATATAAATATTTTATAGATATATATAAATATAAATACTATATGTCTCAGTTAGAAGTCGAGTTCAAGAGCCCTTTGCAGTCTGGAAAATAATTAGATGCAAAATTATTCACCTAACACAAAGATTTGTTTATTGCTATGAAAAATAAATTTACATAATTCTTTGAAGTCGAATTTCTTTGAAAAATTAATCTACATCTCTTAGACATTATGTAGGCGTTTTTAACTATTAAATTTCAAAAATAAATAAATAAAACGTCAAAATGATGCACATTCTTGAATGTCGAGTTACACTCGACATCGGACAGCAAAGGGTTAAAATATTCCAGGCCTTGTTTAAAACCGTACCTTAGTACAAGAGGCTAAAATGATTTAATGAAATGAAATGAATCATCTATCTGGAATGTTCTTAACATTTTCAATCCCGGATTTTTAAAATGTGGAATTTAAAAAAAAACGATGGAAATTAGTGATAAGGGTCACCAAGAGAACATCTACATTTAATTCAACTCATTTTCATCACGGATATAGGAACCAGAAAGTCATGTCATGGCAATCAGACTTGAAAAAAAAATGAAAATCAAGAACTTAAAATACCCAAGTGGCAAAAGTCATGGGTAGGACCAAAAGGGTTAAGGAGTCGAACTAGCTAAATGCATTCTAAGGAATACCGTATTTTTGCGATTATGTTGTTCAGTTCTGCAAGTTTTCCTCTTTATGGGCTTTTAGATTGTGTCTTTGCACTTTATTTTTCGAAATAAAATTTTCTTCATTTGATTTTGATGATCACGTGTCTGCTTTACAACTAAGGAGGGTTGCAGTAGCTTCCGAGAGTCGTTATCTTTATCATGCTTGTTGACCATTTTCCATTGTAAACAAAGTGAACCTGATAAACCTTTTAAAACATTATCTATATAAAAATTGAAAAAAAAATGAAATATATCTACTTTTGAATAAATACTAAAACAATGCCTAAAATATGGGGTAGTTAAATGAAATTTAAAGTGTTACTGAGGTGAAATGTTCAAAGTTAGGGATCAATATGAGTTGCTATTTTTTAACCGAAATTTCTTTGAGTCTGTGAGTAAACACAGCACAAATTATTGTGAAATATACAGTTTCCCAAAAACTTCCAATTCATTCTTCACAAACAGTTGTTTCACATAAATCATACCTCGTATCATTTTGTCATAAATAATAAAGCTAAAACAATCCTCACTGACATAAACCACAATTAAGGGAGATGGAAATAAATGCATTATTGAAATGCAATTTTTTAACACACAATTTGATGATTAATTACAAAACGTATGTTTTAACTTATCATTCAGATTTAACTAAAAGTGTTTAATGCATACCTTTATTTATTGTATACAACTCTTTTTAACTGCTTATTATAATGGTAGAAATAAGGATAAAATTATTTTACCCAAATTAAGTTTCATTCTAGCAAGCATTTATAAGAAAATGATAAAAGCATCCTAAATAAATTGAAGATAAAAATAAAAGCCGGTCAATCTTAATTAATACTGTGTGGCTGAAATTAATATATAAATGCAGTAATGCACAAACTGTAATGACTTCACTTACCTATCTATATAGTCTCAAATGTTATTTCGTTTTATTCTCATTTTAACATTTGAGTGCAATTCACACTAGATGTATAAAAGTAAACAAATATTTTCATTACTGCATCATATCGAAATTTTTATTATGATGGAGTGAAAATAATTTACCTCAAATGTTTAAAGACACTCATTTTATGAAATTTATTTAGCAGCATAAGTTCATTTAATTTTAAAATTCATTTTTAATTTTTTTTATATTTAAAGGAATTTTCTAAGAATAAACATGGCATATGATATTTTTACTTATATTTGTATTTTTTCTTTACTCGTTTATGTCTCTATTTGTTTAAGCAATTTGTTCACCTACTTAATCATTTAATTTTTCTCTAATAATTCATGCCGAAAGTTAAGATAAACATGAGCAATCCTTCATTTTTTTAATTTAAATAAATCCTCCTCATTAAGAAAACTTCAAATCCTTCACATCAAAAGAATTTTTTATTTAAAAGATTTCTTGAACTAAATTTTTAATCATTAATTTTTTTTTCGATTAAAAGTTTTTGAATTGCGTGAAAATTGCATATTATGAATCAAAGAAAATAAGTATAATTTATTTTGATCGATTTTAACATCTAGGAACTCCAATTAAATGCTGAGGGGTCAATGATTTATAGCAAAGAGTAATCAATAAAGACGTAAAACAATAAAAAACGAAATATAATTACTCTTGAATCTTAATCAGAACATTATTTTATCTGCATGCTTATTATTTAAAGAGTCAAATAGCAATAATCAACTGGATAAAAAGTGTGTCAAGCCAAGTGAAGTGGAAACTTAATAAACTTTTATAGCAATCGCATAATTAATTACATAAACACAAAGTAAGTCTGAAAGTAAAGCCAGCAATCCATCAAACAACTCTGGTGAAACTCTCGCTGCCTTCGACTTCATCGGGAAACACGTGCTTTACTTTAAATGGGAAATAATAATAGGAAAAACAATGCGAACCCCTTCCTTCTTCCTGCAAAAAAAAGTCTACTACAATGATTATATAATGAAGTATAATTACTCATGCTTTGCAAATACGACAGATACGAATTGCTTGAAGATACTTCTGTTTTTTTTTCTACTCCATGCCACTGAATCTTGGATAGAGTCCATGCTAATAAGTAGGAAGAGGGAAGCATCATGATGAATGACCTGGGGCCAAAATTAAAGACTTAGAACCGGTAATTTTTGAAAAAAAAATTACTTTGAGTAATACACAGGATGTTATCCAGGCTTAAGTGATATTTATCCTTTGTTGTTTTTTTCCCATCCACTTTAGTTGGAAATAAAATTTGGCATATTCTTTCTTCTGTTTTCTACTCTTTTGTTCTCAATTACAGAATCTGAGGAAGAATTTACAGCCATTCTTGCCTAAAGCTATTAAACTCTAAATCACATTAGTCAAACTGTAATAAGGCCGGGAGAGACTAAGGGGCTGCTCAAATTATATGCTCGTATTTTATTTAAATAGTCGAAATTAGAGAGGGTAAAAATAGGTTACAATATATTAGACACGTAAAAGGAAGAACTGAGAGGTGATATAAAATAGCAGAAAGTAGTTGTTAATTATGGGTGTTTGTTTTTGTAATATAATTTATATTTTTAATTTACAAATTATCACTCTTTCTTCTAAAATATTTTCTTCTGTACTTTATAATAAGATATAATTTAATTTTTTGTCACTTTTTAACATATTGTAAGCTGGTAGATTTTTGCACATAAATTCTAAATATAGGTTTTCTTTCACATAATAGTAAGGATTTTTTTTCAGAACAGCATGTTACCTGCATTTTAGTGGAATTGATGATATTAACTTTGATAAATAAAAATTAGTTAATGGCAAGCATATGTTTAATCATGGATATTAGTTTTTTTATTGATCTTTAAGACATTTTAAGTATAAATCAGAGATATGAGTGCAAATTTGTTTTTCCCAGCACATATTCTCTTACTTTTAAATTTATTCGATTTTTTAACTATTATTATTAAATTAGTAAAGAAGCGCACATGAAATGAAATTTCAACATAGACAAAAATATTAATATTATTTTAAAAAATAAAAAATCATCAGTGTTAACCTCCCAAGTTATTTATTTTTTTACTTTTTTTTTTGCTTTCGATTTAAACAAAGAATTCTATAGAAACTTTTAAAGCATACTTTAAGAAAAATTCTTAGCACTTAAAAAAATACTGAACTTAGTGAATGAAGTATTTTTCAATAATATAATTCTTTAAGTAAATGTTAAAAAGTTATTAATATATCAAAGTAATAAAAATATTTAAAAGTTTTCTACATATTTATATGATATGTAAATATAATGAAGAGAATTATGTATCAAATGTAGCTCTTTTAGCAAAATATTTCAAAACTGAAAATAATATAGAATGATCAGAAACGACTGCGAGTACATAAATTTTGTTTTTTACAAAATTTTCATATAAAATTATTGATGACAACTGAAAATAAAACTAATTTCAAAATGAACCCTAAAAAATATTTTGAGAAAATTCAAATTCTTTGTTACAACAAAAAATAATGAGGTTATAATAATTTTCTAAGAGAAAAAAAATATTATGATATGCAAAAACATCGATTTTGAAAAATCCATGTAAATGACTGATGAAAATAAGTGCATTGCACTAAAAAGAAATATAAAAAAAGAACTTTTTCGTTTCTTTATTAGAATTTTTAAAAAATCTTATAAAGTGGCATGCATATAACGAAAATAAATAAGCAATTTCGATAATTAAATACAAATGAGATCTATTGTATTAAACTGACATCTCAGTTGTTCACGTATTTAATCGAACGATTATTATGATGAATAGACTAAATTGCTGACAGAATGAATTTGTTGCCTAATGAAACTTAAACGAAAAAGTAGAACAAAAATATTTCCTAAAAGATATGAAACGTTTCAGTCTTTCTTAGACTAAAACCAACGATAAATTTGAAGATATAAAGCATCTCCATCTTTTAGTTGAACTACAAACATCGTTAAGAAATATCATGATACAAAAAATAATGCTTTACGTACTCTTCAACACAATACAATACAAAGTAAATTCCAGAAATAATACATAAACATTGCAGAGTGGATACAAATTTCTACGTGACGGAATTGAATTTTAATTAAAATGGTAATACAGGATATTAATTCTATTAGTTAATCTGTGACTTTATTTCAACAGTTTGAGTATTTTATTTGTTTCTTATCAATACTGCCAGTAAGTTGGAACTAAAAATCATTAAAAACGAACATGTCTGAATAACACAAGAACTGTTGATTATAGCCTCTAGGATGTCCGCATTAACAATAAGCTGAATAGAACACATAGATACTTTTCACAAATCTCAAGTTATAAAAGTCTTATTAATTTGATAATTTACCAAAAGAAACGATGTAAGAATTCTTTGGAATTGAATAATTTATTGCTTTTAGTCTTATATATTTATCCTTTTCCAAGCACAAAATTTTTTATTACACTGAAATAAGAAAAGTTTTTCATATATCGTGGTTTTGTTGTATTTAGGTTCTTTTTGGAAACCTCATTAGGGCTGTTTTGAGAAGATTGAAAATATGCCAAAATCAGATGACGAGAAAAAAACCTGAGGTGTTCAAGAATGAGAATTCCTAATATATAAAATTAATATATAATATATCGGAAGAATAAAATGAAAAATTGGGATCTAGACTTGCATAACAGAATTTAAAAAATTGAAAATGATTTATAAAATTAGATGAAAACTGGAGCTAATTTCGTAAAAATATGCAATTAATAATGAAATAAAAAAAGCCATAAGGAATGATGTAAAAATACGTGAATAATATTTGAAATTAATTAATATTTTGAAAATGGTAGAAATTTAAATTTATATTGAAAGTTTTAATCAATACCATGCCCATTTACAATTTTGTATTCACGATATTCATGCCCATAACAAAATATTTTTCTACTTCAACTGCAACTACTGCTGTTAAACCTGCTATAAAACTTTTAACTTTAAAACAAAAAAAGAACATTGTCAAATTTTTGCATACTAATCATTATCATAATTGTTAGGAAATAAGGTAATCAAATTTTTTCTACACTAGCTCATTTCATCTAATTTCAAAAAGGAATCTAATTATAAGAAATGAATCCGTTAATTTTCAAATATTAAAAAAGAAATATAAGAAATATAAAACTGTCACTGATTTCAAATTTTTAGTATATTATAATAAAGGACCAAAACTGATTACTAATTCCATCTTTGTAAGGTTGACAGATGTTCGTTTCAAAAGAGAATAAAATTATTTTATTTATATAATGGAGTTCAAAATTACAATAAATTATGGTCTTTTGAAAGATTAGAGGTTTTAAATGATGTGGATAATATGAGAGCGTCTACAACTCAATAAAAATTCTCCGTGTATGAAAATGAAATGTAATCGCACCTTTCTTATGTGAGGTTGATATCTAATTACCTTTTTCGATTTGAAATGCTCCCGAAATCACCTAAATCAGGGTTTTGTCCAACGGGCCATTTGAGCCGATCTTGGGCTCATAGGGTTAAGGAAAATATCGCAATGAAATTTAAATTGAATTTAAAAAGTAATGCTTGATTAAACAAAAATGATATTTCAATATATCTGCGTTTATGATATTATTTATAGGAAGATTTCTAAAGCATATGTACAGGTTTTTGCTAATCAAGATAAATAGGTTAACTTTGACAAAAAATTGATGAGAATTTTTCCAAAAGACATTTATTTTTATAAAACTAAATCGCATTCAAAACATATGAGAAAATAAAGAAAACAACTCTTTTTTTGAACAGTGACTTTCTAATACCGCTATAAATACCTTTCAATTGTTCCACCTGAAAACTGATTACAACACAGAAAAGCCACATTTTGGAAGCGAGTTGGTCGAATATAAATTTTGTTTGTTTGTTTGTTTTGCTCTCCTGTTCTATTTTTTTTTCTCTGCTTCCTTTAAACCGCATCCATATTGAAGGAAGTGCACTTCGCAACAGTGGAAGAGAGAGAACCTTCTAGATTTTTCTTTTTAACTTCTCTTTCCTCTCATCCACAGAGACACTTTTTCCATTGCTTCGAAAGAATGCAGAAAATGGAGATTATTGTACAGAAACGAGGCGGGAAGTTTCCCTCCCTGGACCTGGAGGGCACAAAAACAAAGTGCGGCCCCTCGCTCTTTATTCCGGGCTTAACGCAAAGCCATACGGTTTTCCACTGGTGAAGTGAAGGGAAGAGAGAAAATAATAAATAAAATAGATAAATCTCTCTCCTCTCTCTTTCTTCTTCTTCTTGGATGCGAAATATTTATTCTTATCTTTCGTCTAGCAAACATTTAGAAAAAGGAGTTTGTGCGTGTGCGTGTGCTTTTTTTTACTATTATTATTTTGAATTTTTTTTAACCCCATGTTGTTGTTTTCTTTTAAAACTGCCACAGTCACTACGGCCTAAGTTCAGTAGCTTTCTAGGATAAAGATGAGAAGAAGAAAAACTGCTAGAGAGGGTAAAAATTTTCAAGTTTTTGCAGGTTCTGAAATATTATTTTAATACGTATCTTTTGGGGTGAAAGATTCTTTGTGGAAAGTGGTTTAACGGAATGGTTCTGGGTACAGAGCTAAAAAAATGGCAAACTTCGGAGCTCTCAGATGGGGTAAAAAGGAAGCAAGGGTCGACGAGAAAAAGAACTTGTTCTATGATTTCCATTTTAGCTCCTTCTCTTTTCGCAATTCTGAGGGGTTTCTTTTTTCTTACTTGGAACTGTTATAAAAATCAAACTTTCAAGTGAAAAATGGATTTCTAAGTAAATTTATAGCTAGACGACAGTAAAAAAAAACAGTTTTTTATCTTTGTTTACTCAAATATTACTCTTAAACGAGCAATTTAATGTTTATTATTTGATTCTAGCAATTTTATTCAATAAAATTTATATATTTGTCAATTTTATATAAAAGTTTTCACTTTTTATTTATTTATTTATTTGTACTATCCTCGATTTGTGGGAACATAATTTTATCGAATATTGTTTCTTTTATATTAATTCATTAAATTATTTCTGGGTACTAACGTATTAGACCGTTGATCTTTATCGCAATATTTGAAGGCGTCGCCAATGAGTTGCTAAACCGACAATAATGGCATTAAAAACCACCATTATATAAAAAATTGTTCAACTCTTAACTGCCGTCCACAATTTTGTTGGTTTCATTGGCGTCTACGGTTTATCGCCAAATTTGAATACATCGCCAATGAGTTACTAAACCGATAGCGTCGACCATCTAATACGTAAGTATCTATTTCTGAATCTTTTATATTAATTTTAATAAATTATTAAGGAAAACAGCATTCCTTAAAATCTTTTTTTGCTTCATATTAACTTTTTTTTCGTCTTTCATAAGATTTTAATGAATTAGCTTTTCTGTTTTTAAAAATGCTTAGATTCTTTTACAATTTATTTTATATAAATTTATCATCATACTCTAGGTGCATGTTTTAAATAGTGTTATTTATATTATTCAATGAACTATAACATATTTTTAATAAATCTATTATTCTTGTATTAAAGAAATGTTTCGTTTATATTTGGTAGTCTAATTTCAGCTTCACCGTCGAATATTTACTTTGAGAGCATTTTCGTAAATTTCAAATAATCTCCTTATTTATTGTTAATAATCAACTTATGAAAGGATTATTTGTCATGCATTTTCAGAACTCTTGGTTATTTTGAATAAAATATTTTTGGAAATATTAATTGTTGACGATCAAATATTTAACATTCTTTTTTTGAGTGGTGAAAGTATATGTTTTTAAAGAGTATTAAATTTGAAAATGTTACGAGAGAAATATTAAAAACGAATTACATTTGTTCCGCTTTTGGAATTTTATTCAAAAGAAAAATGCAACAATAAAGAAACCCCTTTTTTACAGAATTAAATTTATATCTCTTCAACGAAAAATTATTTAATATTTACTTTATCTTCCGGAAACTATTTTGATCGTTCTAAATAAATATTTATTTAAAAATTAATGGAATCCTTTGATATCCATTTTTAATTCTATTTTTGAACAAAAAAAATATAAGTATATTTTTATTATTTATATGTGTGGCTTTTTACGTTTGTTATGGCAGCAGAAAACTTTTATCGTAGCAACTATTCGAACAAATATATAAAAAAATAAGTTAAGAATTGAGGTTTTATAAAACGTATAGATGAAAAATAAAAATATTTTTGCAAATGTTTTTAAATACACTGATGTAAAGAACGTTGCATACAATATTTTTTTAAAAAATAAGAGCAATTATTGGATTTCAATATTTTATTGAGAAATCTTATACAAAATCTTAATTTTTTTACAATTTTGCATTGTTAATCATTATTTCCTTAAATTAAAATTTCAGAATAGTTCATGTTTGTTGTATTCTAGTAGTAATGGCAAGAACTTTTATCAGCTAAGTAATTTGGAATAAAAGTGGCAATTTTTTCTGATTAATTTATTTTAGAGAGCCTTAATTAACTTTAATTTTGAATTTCAGACTTTATAAAAAGGTTTTGTTCAATGATATAACCTTTTGCTATTAATGGAATATTATATATATATATATATATATATATATATATATATATATATATAAATTAATAACATTTTTGAAAACTCTTTTATAGTTTATTACTACCCAATAAATAGCAACTCACGGGTCTTTATAAATTCTAGGTACAGCGGTATGCCAACAAAGCGCCGAGAATGATTCTTCATCGTGAAAATTGATTCGTATACGTAGATATGATGCCAGTCTGTAAATTATAATATAAAAAATGGATTTTCAAAATTCAATAAAAATACTTCATAACTGAATGATGAAATACAATTATATTGAATTTTGTCCTGTGATTGTAATATCAAATAAATTAAATATGTTGTCCTTATAAAAACTATAAATATGAGTATTTCTCTTTTCTAACTATAATTAATAAGGTTTCTAATTATTTGATTTCTACAATAAATAAATGTAACAAAGACACACCATAATAAGCTTTGTTCAGTATTAGAATACGAGCGATAAAAAGCTTATTAAAAATTATCCAAGATTTTCTAAACGGTTTTAAATCTTAATTTGAATTTTTTAAAAATAATTTTTGCATTTAGAGAAGCTTTATTCATTTAGCATTACATTCATTCTTAAAATATGTTACTAAACTATCAAGTAATAGATATATCTCCTTTTCAGAGTAATATACTGGATGTTTTGTCATGAAATATTGAAGTATTAAATGCTCAAAAAATCCTTTATTTTCTACTGTTTAAGTTAACTTCTCATCTTCGTACTCTAAGCGACCAGAAGATCAACTACACAGCAAAGCATCTACAGACGGGTAATACATGGCTAAGTAAATAAATCGGTACCATTAGACTAAGTCATGTGCATTAATAGCTTTTAAAATTAAACATGGATAACTTGTAATATGTTAATCATTGAAGCTATTTATAATTTCAGAAGTATTTGAATTGATTAATATTCTTTTAAAATCAAGAAAAAAATGCTTAATTCATTTTTCAGTAAACAAATAATATATAAAAAACACTTTTTTTTAAAAAAAATCAATTCCTACTTAGGTTATTTGGAAAAGTGTAAGAAGTTAGTAAAATTCTATTTGTTACTTTTTATTGAATAGTTACAATTGTTGTTCTCGTGTTCCTCGTTACAAAGGAAGGAGGGATGCGGTAGCTTCTGAGGGGATCCATCATTCATTGACAGATCATAATTTATATCTGGAACAGAGAACGATTACTTCTGGTCCAGATCGTCCAGTGGTATTATTCTCGACATGAAGAGTTTTGTGATCAGACATATTTAACTTCCACTACACTCTCACAATGAGAGTCTATGGCTGTTGGGTTCGAACTAGCAACTCAAGGGATGTTAATCCAACACTCTACCAACCAGACTATCCAGACCTAACAATTACAACTACTATAAATAATTGATCAAAAAATTATACTAGGATTGAATTTTCAACACCAATTCAAGATTCAAAGCCAATTGTGCCAGCGCAAAATGAGTGAATTTTCTACGTCAGTTGAAGTAATGTAATACAGATTAATTTTTTTTTTAATTTTCTTTATTCTGTATTGTTTAAATCCGAAAGTACTTCAAAATGAATCGAAAAAAATTTATTCATTAGTTTTAAATGCATTATCAAAATAAACAGAATCGTTTGCCCGGAAACATGTTAAGCCTAATGTTATTAGTGTGTGGGGGGGGGAAATGAACTGAAATAGTTACTTATTTAGAGGCGCGAAAATGAAGATTTTTGACGAGAAAATTAGTTTTTTAATTAATTAGTAAAAAATTAATGAAATAATATTTGAGAAACTGCATTAATATCAAATGTCATCCATTAGCAGTTTAAAAAAAAATTATTACATATACAGGAGAATGTAAGACAATAGCAGGAATTGAAAAAAAAAATGATTTGTAAATACTCCATTATAGTACTCACCCTATTGTAATTTAATCACTATATTCATTCTGATTAGTAAATACATAACAAATTAAAACGGAACCATCTGCCTTAACTGCAATATGCATCCGCTGCCCTATAATGCAGGAATGATTGAATGTGTGCTTCAAGATATCTTGAACACTCGATGTGCAAATCAAACCCCCTGGCACTGTGTCCATATCAGATAAATATGCATCTCCCCCCCCTGCTAAACTGAGTCGTTTGACTAGGATAATGCAAGAATAATGTCACTCTATATACAAATCTCTTACACATTACAATTCAGTTAATATATTCGGCTGCAACGTGATAGGACTTGGCTGAATATCTTTGACAAATGGCCGATTCCAAGTGCACTTCAATCGCACTCTATTAAAAGCGTTGTAGGATAAAGCTGATTGGTGTCTGGAGAGTGCCCGCTCAAATTAACTTAAGGATTCCGGAGATAACCTGAGATCCTATCATTACTGATCAAGGAAAGGTGATTTAAAAGACGTTGATTTTTGCTTCCATGTCATGAATCTATGTTGATTTATTGCACTGAGAGATCGTGCTGACAGATGAAGGCTTTATTGGCGAGTTTCAAATGTACCCTTATGTTGGATGTAGCAGCAGTAGTTCACATTCTTATGATTACCGTAATTTTTTTTTCAAATAAAAAATTAAATGACAGCAAAATATATTTTTTCATATAAGAAGTTCTTTTATTGCTGATTATTTGATGTACCGTACTAAATGTTAAAATTATATCAAGGTTTAAGCCTAATATTGGAAAACAGTTATAAGTAGTGATAAGGATTTTTAGTAAAAATTGACGATGGCAGATAAAATGTTGAAATTTTTTAAAATATGAAGAAGAAGAATATTTTTTATATGAACAGCTTTTATTGTTTGAAAATGAAATAGCAGAACTTGCAAAAAAGCATGTATCAGAAATTAAAATCTAAATAGTCAGAAGATGAAAACGTATTTACACTCACTGGCCATTGAATTAGAAACATTTGAGATTTGCATTTAAATGCGTGCTATGGGTTAAGTATGCATTTTTTTAAGATTATGATATGGTTTACACGTATTTAGAATGCTTGTATAAGTAAGGTGTAAGAGTCCTTTACACGATGAATGAAGTAAAATGGGAAAAACGACAGATCTGTCATCATTTGAAAAAGATTCTAAGATTTCGAAGACGGGAGATTTCACTGGGTTCTTAAAAAGGCCATAAAAGCGTTTTCCAAAGTTGGAATCAGAACCCTCAATCCTTCTCTAGAAGACATAATTACGTTTCGAGCACAGTTTTCCATGAGCGTGATTGGCGTCATGTTCGACGAATTGTACGACAGAAAAGAGACTCCACTATAGTTCAACTAACATAAATCGTCAACTAAGGCTCTTCCCAACAGATTTCAACTCAAGCAATGCGCAGAGGATAGGAATGCACAGTCGAGTGCCTGTGAGAAAACCACTCATTTCTGCCGGATACGCAAAAATTCGTTTGCAGTGATTTCAGGAAAGAAGACACTGGGCATCTGAGGATTGGAAACGGGTAACGGGATAGGATGAATGACACTACACTTTATTTTGCGCTTATGGAAGACGTCGAATATAGCGAGAACCCCACGAAGCCATGAATCCATCTTGCCTCACTCGCAATGTGCAAGGGTCTGGAGAGAGTATCATGATATGGAGCATGTTCTGCTGGTATGTAAGTGATACCTTGGAGTTCCTCGAGGGTAAACAAGCAGCCATGCTATACCTAGATATAATGGCAGATCAAGTGCACCCTGCAATGTTGAATTTTTGTCCTGATGGTGACGGATACTTTATGGACGATAATACAATTATACACCTTGCCAAAATTGTTTAAAATTCGTTCGCTGATCATTAGTATGACTTCCAAAACCTTCCCTGGCCCACCGGATAGCTTAGATCTTAACTCCATAGAAAAAGTGTGGAATGTGGTGTAAAGTCGCATCCTACAGCACTTTCCTCTTCCATGTAATTTACAAGATTAAAAAAGCTGCATAGCCACTGCATGGTATTCTCAGGATATAAATGCACTCCCGAAGCTTGTAGACTCAATGCCCAAACGAATCAGAGAAGTTATCCGTGCAAAAGGTAGTCCAATAAAATATTGATCATGGGTTTTCAATTCATTGGCTAGTGAGTGTATATTATGAGCATATTCATTTTTGCTGTCGATTTGTAGTAACGATGAAAAAAATATATAATTTACCATATATATTTTTCCATATAAAACAAAAGAATAAACATTTCAAAATTTCAGATCAATAATAGTTATTACAGATAAATCTCTTTAGAAAACTTCTGTTTTAATGGAAACACAAGGAAATTACGTGTCATTCAGATGCTTTTGTAAAAATTTACGATAATCTGTATGTTTACACTCTCTATTCAACTTTTATCTCCAAAAAACGCCAATCCACATGGAACGACTGACAAAACACGGCCAAAAAATTAAATCTATGTGATGACTGTCCCAGAAAAGTTAAGTGTGCATTAAATCCTGACTGTTTAATAATGTAATGTATATACCACCCATCATATATTCGCTATGTTAAGCCAGTATTGATGCGATATGGAAGATTAAAAGGGCTGTTACAGAGTGACTTTCTTATCATCGCTTCCCGTTTTGCATCAATTTAAAAAAAGTATTCGTGAATTTATTTAATTTCTCCTAAGGTTTACCTTTAGTACCAACCGGCTGAAAATTTAGATATTAACAAAAAATTGCAATACAAGTCACTTTCAAAACAGTAAACGATCGCCATCAAATGTTAAAGATTAATTAAATACTGAAAATGTTTAATTAATCTTTAATTTTTTAATTACTTTATTAAGCAAATGAATGTATTAAGAACATTATTTACAGAAGAATAGAGCCTGTAAATTGATAAAAATGTAAAATAATTCAATACGCTTAATACAAATAGTTTTAGTTAAACTATTAATTAACTATGCCTCATTCCTTTAAGCATTCATTTTATCAGTATTTGAGATTTACAGAGCCTTCTAAACTATGTCATCGCTCATTAATTTAAAAAGGACAATACCTAATTTGAGTAATGCATAAGATTAGTAGCTAATCACTCTAACTATTATTAAACTTTGAACCTGTAAACATGCAATGTTGGATTTGACATAAATAGTTTAAAAACCAAACACAAAAAATAGTAATTTTTTTCCCTTTATTAAGTGATTGGGTAATTTTTGGTACACTTTTCATTACTATGCATGGTCATAAATTAACGTCTTTTTTAACAGATTGTAATGTATTATGGATCTGCTGATCTCATGTATTTTGCTAAATAGAAAATTAAACATGATTATTTAAGGACCCCTTAATACTGCAAAATAGAAGAAGTAGGCTTATAAACGCCATTAAAGATTTTGCAACAGAATTTGCTTTTTTTTTTTTTTTTTTTTTTTTCATTTTCTTCAGCACCACACATAACTTGAAAGCTAGTAAAAAAAAGCAAAAGGTGTCATTTTGTAAGAGACATCTTTTGTGGAAAGCACAGAAAATTGCTCCAATCTCTGCAAACACTGAGCAACTATTGAGTAAATAGTGATTAGTGCAATAGGTGAAAATATGATCCTACAACCAGCATGGCCAACTTATTTCGAGAAAAGAAAAATACAAGTGTCTATGGCATAGAAAGAGCAGATAGAAAACAACAGGAATAATTAATGATTTATCGAATCCAGTAAAGAGATTCAAACAACGGGACATCCCAAGATGGAACGTTAATAGTCAATAGCTGAGTCATTAATTTCCGATTAATGAAGGAGTGTGTTGACTCTCACAAAACGGGAGAATATGAGAGGGGCAAGCATTATAAAGGTTGGAAAGACCAACTCGCAAAGACTTTTAGACTAATGGATATAATATAGCAAAATGCATTTTAAAATCAAACAAAGCGTATAATTTCATGCGCATTAAAAAGGATGGTTGGTGACGAAGTAATGTAGAGGTTTCCTAAGGATGAAGTCCGATATGCACTGGGGCAAATACTCTACAAAGCTAAAATTAACTTGCTCAGATTGTCCGAGTCGCCAGGATATTGTTGAGTTTCTCTCCCTTTCGTTAAATATGATTGATTGAATACCCAAGTGCCCGCTTTGTTAGATTTAGAAACTCACTCAAATGGGTTTGAAGGATAGGAAGATTTTCTAAAAGCACTCAAAGGATTTGCTTAAGCGCAATCAGCCAAGCTGAGGCGCATTATGTATAACAACCTTTTAGCCCTTTATTTACTGACGATACTTAAAAGTACCATTTAAATCTGGATTATATCTTCGTAATATGACCAGTTTTGCCGATGGTATTCTAAAGAACATGGAGAATATAGCCCGAATAGCAAGAAGCTAATATAAGCTAAAAGTAAAAATGAAAAATATTTAATTAATAATAAAATTAATTACTATGTTTCTATTAATTAACATTTTTCTCTAGGGTTCTCCGGGATTATTTTGAAAGGAAACTTAACTACTGGTGCAAAAAATGAAGGTGAAAAATTCATGGCAACATGCTTAGGTTAAAACACGTTCTGCTATTATGGTTTTTGAGAAGGGTTTCTCTTATCGTTGAAATAAAAATTGTAGCGTTCTAGTACCCTGTAGTATCTGAAAAATAATGATGTTAATGATGGAAAAACTAAATCATTCAGGTAATTAAATGCTGGAGTCTTGTTTTATTACTTGGTCTGATTAAATGGCTTCTAATGCGATTAATAAATAAAATGTTTAATTATAAAAGAGACAAATATACATCATTCAGAAAAGAATTATAAAGAACTCTAAAACACTATTTTTTCAAATGAACTAAAAAATAGAGTAGTTAGTGTCTAAAATTTTTTAACACGTTCTCTACGGTGACTCAAGCCAGATATACATAACATAACGTAACGTCATTCTGTGCTCCAGGTGCCTATAACGCTAAGTTATCCAACCAGTTGGATGATCACAAGATGAAAGAGTAAAAAAAAGGAAAAATTTGTTAAAGGAAAAAAAGAGACGATGCAGCATTCAGGAATTTTCATAGAGAATACCATTGTTGTCAATTCTTACTCGAATCTGTTCAATTTTTTTCTGAAGTTATAACTGGATAGAGGGGACAAGAATACTGAAACAAATGGTGATTATGGGTTGAACTTAAAAGGGAATCAGATTACCAGCTGAAAAGGGGGGAAATTTGACAAATTAAATTGTGAAGATAGGCATGACAAATAAGCAATCATAGGAGAGTCAGAGATACGTAGTGTCCATCTGGGTTCAGGGATCTTGATTTCCATCATGAGATCTGCACTTTTTAGGGACTTTTTAAGTTATAATTTTGGTTGTTTTCCACAAATGAAGCCAGATATACAGGCTATCTATCTTTTGATAACCAATTTTTTGTTTTTACTTGTCGAAAAGTGTGTGGGGGGTCATCTAATTTAATAGGCAGTTTGATAAATGAGATAGTAGCTATAACGAACATGCAGTTTGATTTCAGCTCTAATCAAAATCTAATTACACATAGGAACCATTTAATGAAACAGGGACATAAAAAGTTCACGGTACTCACCATAAACGACCATGACCTGGTCCTCGGCGTCCTGGCTGGCCATGGAGACCACGTGACAGGAATACCTCCCGCTCAGCTCGGTGGTGGGCTTCATGAGGTTGAGTGCCCTGTACCGGGTGTGCTGGCTGGACGGCGACACTGTGTAGTCCATGTTGAGCTTGCTTTTGACGCGCTCCGAGGCGTAGCGCTGGTTCAGCTCCGGGATCCACTGGTAGATGGGCTCCGGGTCGTCGTTCAGGAACCACTTCACCACCAGCCGCTTGTCGTCCTCCGAGTAATTGTATTCGCAGTCCAGCACCACCGAGTCTTCGGTGCCATTTTGTACCCACCGAGGCATGGACAATCGGGTGATCTGCACGCCTGCAAAAAACAAAAGAAGCTACTATTAACAAGTGGCTAGAGTTGGGTTAAGGTAGCCGACTACGTTCAAAGGAAATTTTTTGAAAAAGTGGCTTTTTAAAAAATTATTTATGGTTTTCAGATGTATTATAAGTTATAAACACTATAAATACAAAAAAAATTTGAAAATATATTATATTTTGAGAAATTGGAAAATTTTAAGTGAAATTTAAGGAAATTTAACCAAAACGGCTAACACTCTACCCAAAATTGTAATGCAACAATCTTAATTTCCTTTAAACACAACTTATAGAATATAGTGATGAATGAAATGAACCACAATCTAAGAAAAATATTGAGATGCAAAGAAGTTATTGGTAAAAATATACATATATATGCATTTTTCCCATAAATTCACAACATATTTTTGATAAAAAGACCCATAAATGAAAAAGTATATCATCAATAATAAAACTTTTGGTTCATCTCATTACCCAAATCATTTAAAACATATGCTGAAAGTTTTATGTAGATACCTCTATTAGTTTTTGAGATATCATGTTAACGGTGGAGCATTTTTATGAAAATTCAAGTTTTGAGATAATTGAAGTTAAAGGTAAATTTTAGTTGAAAAACATTGTTTCCTTTATTAAAATCATTTAAAATTCGCCTGGATGATAGTTCAGGCCTTCTTTTTCCACAATAAGTAGGCCTTTTTTCTTTCTGAGAGCAGAAAGTTTTTTTCTTTGAGTTTTTGCCTTTGCTAGTGAATGTCTTTCAGCATCATTTATTCGCTGATTTTCAAGTAATGACATTCCACTTAGCATGTAATGTCCTACATTCAATTTTAAACTATTCAGAACTTCCAGCAAACCTCTCATTCCATCATTAAATTGAAGTACAGTGATAAAAGACCCTAGCTGCAATGTTTGTAATTCAACAAACTGCTCTTTTGGAACAAAGTTCCATAACATTCCATTAAAACTCTCGTTGGCATTTTGTGTCTTTCCGTGTAAACATTTACGCAGTAATGCCTGTTCACATAATTTCATGTAAACAGGTTTTACTTTGTTTATTATGTGTTGTGGAAGTCCTGCTGACTTATCCTGGAATGTTCTTTGGCTTGCCTTTTCTCGCTGATATTTGCACCAACTGTCGACACCTTTCGGACATTGCCCATGCATCGGATATTTTTTGCTTGAGCAGCAATGATAAAATGCTGCAATAACAGAACTTTGCATAGCTAGCAAATTGCCTTTATTACTACGAATAGCAATTCCATAGTAATTTTGCAATTTGTCAATGAAGCGATCAGTTAATTTCCCTTTTCCCCCAATTCCTTTGGTGCACTTTTTCAATTTTCTAAGGCGAGTTCCAACTCTTTTCTGTATATGACCAATGCATTCCAATTTAATTATAGAGTCCTTCCCATAAATATCCTTTACTGCATCATATGCCTTAGAATCCCCATCTCCATAGTACTCGGTATAATGCAAGTTCCGGTTATTTTCTGAACGCTCAAAAATACGATAGGCTCCAATTGTCTCCATGCGTGCAGCTGAGCCATCATGATTTTTGCATACATGGGGTTTATTTGAAGCTTTTTGCTTTCCTGAGAAAGTTTTGCAGATTCTGCAAAATTGTGATATAGCTTCAATATCCAATACTTTGCCAGTGTCTATTGATATGCAGCTTACAAGGCCATTCAAGGAGGAAAAACCCCTCTTTTGCCAAGTGCCATCCACAGATACTCCACAATCTACAATGTTAAACTGTGAACATTTTGAAATTTGTATTTGTTCAGTTGCTTTAGAAAGTAAAGGCATATCTAACATGGAGATCAATTTTTTACCTGCAGTATACCCTTTTCCAATTAGCCTTAAACCATACACAAGTAAAGTGTTCATATCATTAGCATTGTTTCTCTTTTTTGATGAAGCAAATCCTTTATGAAATGTGCAATTCTGGCATTTTAATAAAAAATTTGAGCACAAACCAAAACGAGAATCTTCTTCTAAGCAGAGTTCCTTTTTCAAACACATGGGACAACATAATGTAGTTAACAATGACACTAAAATCTCAATGTCCATTATTCGATTTCCACATAGTTCATCAGGATTTGAAGAACTTTTCATATGCAAATAGTTATTGCCACTAAGTTTTGAAGAACTTGCAGTAGTAACATCAGTTGAATTGGCTGGAATTTCACTTTCAGTACCTTTTTTAGAATGTCCAGAATTGTGCTGATTTCCGGAAAATTTTCGCTTCTTTGAGCGATAATTTCTCAGATGACCCATTATAAATAAAACTTCACGTCAAAAACTGCAAAAATTTTAAAGAAAAATCAAAATTTTCTCTTTTAAAGGAAGTAAAACAAAATTAGCGAAGCAAGCACGAGGTCGTAAACAAAACAGCAAACGAACACAGTTGTTGCCAATTTTTCGCAAAGAAATAAGGAAAGTATGTGTTAAAAACGGTGTGGCTTGCCGCTAGCAACATAAAATAAAACTATTTTATAAAGTAAAACCAAGAGAAAATATCAAAATTTAGCAAATTGAAGGACACTTTCGGTTTCGGAATTCAACTTCCGGTTTTGGAATGCCGTTTCCGGTTTTGTTTTGTTTCGGTTAGGTATTTTAAAATCGCTATAACTTTTTTTCTAATTCACTTAGGAACAAACGATAAACAGTTTTAGAAAGAGAAAAGTCCGTAGTACAAAAAATGACGACAAAAAAATTTCGCCGATGTGGTCGAAAACCAGTGTTTTCAACGTAGTCGGATACCTTAAGGCCCATATTGGGATATATGGTAACGAAAAAGCGGATCAATATGCAAAGAGGGCAGCACAAAAAAGAGTGTGGATATAATTGCCCCCAAATCAAATGGTGTCTTAAAATGGAAACTGAGAGAAGAAATTAAGCTACAATGGTTAGACAGATGGTATATGTCCAAAAAAAGAAGAGTAACTTACGATTTTATTCCTAATCCAGAAATAAAAATAAGAAGATACCATCCACTGGTAATCCAAAATATATCAAGACATGGAAGATTACCTGCATATTTTCAAAGATTTGGAAGAATGCAGGAAAATGAATGCATTTTTGGAGGAATCGGTAGTGCTTACCATTATTTAAAGGAATGTACAGAAATCTCTAAACATATAAAACATCTGCAAGTTAAAAATAATGACTTGAGTTCAGTACTGATGGTCCCAAGTAATCTTAGGATTCTGAAGGACATGATGTCTAAAATTGCCAGTTTTTTTCCCAACTATTTGAAAGTTGAGGAGTAAGTATTTCAGTATTTTACCACTGTGGGGAAAATTATCTCAAAGAGGATATCTGTTCGACAGATTCGGTCAATGTAAGATTGGATATTGCTACAGCACACAGTCGGCCACAACAAATCCTGTCGATACTGCTACGTTCAGTGGTGGCGGGGTGGTCGGCTGTACAGAATAATAATAAGAAGAAACCACTGTTAATAATTTCTTTAAATTACAAACAATATTCAAACGATTAAATTGTGTGTTTACCTTAATTTTTGCCATATAAAATTGGATTTAGAACATTTTACCTTATCAGGGATTATTATAAATTAGTGGCAGACAAGTACTTTCCAGATTTGGCTCAGAAGTAAGATAAATCAAAACTTTATCACTCAATTGGTGTAAAAATTGAATTTAATGCTAAATCAGGCTTAGCACACACCTATATATTTTTTTCATTCAAACTATACAACGCTGACCAATTTACGGTACTAATTTAATTGATACACAATTACCGAAAGCCTATTTTTGTGCATTCGCAAAAACATGGTATATAAGTAATCGTATATACAGTACAAAGATGCTGGTGTAATCTTTAGCATTAGAAAGAGGTGTTTTGTGAAAATTTTGATACGATAAAGTGACACCACTTATCTTTATTCGTTCCAATAAATTTTTACTTTAAAATACGAAATAATAATAAAGATTCAAATGAAATCTGCTATGCATATTTCAATGCATCATGCCAGAATATAATTTCTTCAACGGCCAAGGTCCACGTGCTCGTGCAAGTTAAATTACATTTTTATTCATTTTAATCGTTTCATTGAATGAGTCACTTTAGTACTGCAAACGATCCAAAAAAAACCTTTTATCTCGTATGTATTATTTTAAAAAATATCACATTTCCTATTTATTTTTCATATAAACACATGATCAAACTGACATTTTTATAGGTTTTAATTGCTGTAGTCATTAATTTATTTTTCTTTTAATCAGAACTTTCGTAAATGGGATGGCATCACGTTATTAAAAGCTTGTTTTTTGAGATTCTCGTGCAGATAATAAAATTTCAATTTTTCGCTTACAGAATTTTGTTGAGGCCAAAAACCTCATCCCCAAAACAACATCATGTTCTGACATGATAAAAAAAACTTGTTTATCAATATCAAAAAATAATATTAATTAATATTAAAATCGTTTGTAACGATTATGGACGAATAACGAAATAATAGTAACAAATAATAAATTTGTACATAACTACAACAATTTTTTCTTCTCTACAATACAAAGTTTTCCCATGATTGAAGGTTTGGAAATGATTATTTAGCTTTTTCGTCAAAATTGGCATTTTTCCGAAATATCTAGACATATCATTTAAATATATTGCTAAAAATTACCAAATCAGAAGGAAAGGAAATTATTTTATGTGGTTTTGTGATTTAAAAATGTCACTAATGTAACAGAAAAAAAGTCACCAATGTTTAAAATAAAAATATGCTACATGCATGCACAATATTTCCTGTTACAGATATGATATGTTAAAACAACAAAAACAAATTAACTCTCTTTTCTTTCCCATTCAATTTGGTCACTTTTAGCACCACACTAGCAATACAAAAGCATATTTTGTATATTCATGATTGGTATGTTTGACAGTGGGCTGAAACGTATTCCTAGCAACCGTTGCGGGTAGAGAGATGAATATTTCAGAGGACACACATTACCGGTAAAAGCAATTATTAATGAAATGCGATGCAAATGACCAGGTCATTATTACAGTATATAAGCACGAATTATACATTAGTCATTACGATGCATCTTTATGTAGATACTTATAGTCAGAGGATTAGTAATATATAATAAATGAATTCAGAATGCAATCTTAATTGGTTGCACATAAATCAATCTCGCCGAAATGTAATTCAGTCGTTTGCCTCTAACACGGAGTGCAAAGCAGGAATATTAATAAAAGTTTATTACAAATAATATAAAAATTCAATTTAATCTTTCACATGGAATTGATTTATGAAAATGCAGGGCGTCCATAATTAAACGACCCTACTTCAAATTTCTACAGGCGAAACTATTGTTCAGAAAGTTATGAAATTTTGCATAGGATATAATGAAGGGATAGGAATTTGTTTGTGGGATTAAAAAAATAGTTGGACATTTCGTCATTAGAAGCATTTTTCAAATGAATTAAACATTTAGCATATTTTTGGCAAATATAATTATAATAAAACATATTCAACATGACGGCCTTCATTTTCTGCTACATCTGGAGTCGTAAGATAACATGTTACACAGTTGGCCACAGCAAGCACGTCAATACCTTTCGAGCACAATTTTCATGCAATATGGAGCTACTCCAATCATTAGCCATTGTGTAAAGGACGTTCTCCATAATCAATTTATAGAAGAACGTGTCATCAGCCGTCACTTTCGTGATCTATGGGCTCCCAGATATCCAGAACTAAATTCATGTTACTTTTAGCTTTGGGGACATTTAAAACATCCGGTAAGTAATGATAATCCAAAAATTTTACCTGTTTTAAAAAGCAGCAACTTACAGCATGTTCTTACTATTTCTCAGAACATACTACGGTCTAATGTTGAACATTCTATCTTACGATTCCAGATGGTAGCGGAAAATGATGGCGATCGTGTTGAACATGTTTTGCTGTAATTAAATTTTTCAAAAACTTGCTAAATGTGCAACTCATTTGAAAAACTGCCCTGATGGCGAAATTTTGAACTTTTTTTTACTGGCTCAAATTCCCATCGCTTCATTATGTCCTATACCAAATTTCATATTTTTCTAAATAATAGTTTTGTTGCAGACAACTTTAAAGTAGGGTCGTTTAATTATGGACACCCTTTATATTAAAATGGAATAAATGAAAATGGTACAAATTACGATTGATTACCAACATTCGCTTTAATGCAAAACTGATTTTTAAAAAACAACTTTTCGATAGGTTAACATAGATGACAACTAAAATTATCTTGTTTGTATAGGAAATTAAAATTATATCTAAATTTTCAAATACATACGATTCGGTTATTATATTTAACAAATATAAAATCAGAAACAGAACAGAGATTGATTGATTTCTTTTCTGACTCAAGGGCCAAAACTGGTGAAGCTGTGCCAAACTCTTATTAATTTATAATATGGAAAAATTATGCATTAAAAACGCCAAGGAGATTCAAAATGAAAACAAAAAATTGAAAAAAGAAATTAAATACGAAACATGAGATTGATGTCAAATAAAAATGCAAACACATTAAAAGCAACGAAAGTTATATTTAGCAAATTAGATCTGAGAATTAGCATAAAAATATTGAGGACTACAACATATACAGTCTTTTCAGCGAGTAAATCTAAGTAATAATTTTTGTAATATTGTATGAAATACAGTAGCCACATAATTATTAAATACCGGCTATTGTAATACAGTTTCCAGAGTAAATCCGAGGAGAAATGATATGACTTCCATTATTTTGTAGAATGAAACAACTGTTTTAAGGAATAAAATTTCCCCAAAACCGGATTTTCTTACGATGCACAAGTTTTTTTTTTTTTTACCTTACTAGGCGATTTCAATTAAAAAAGCGTTGGCAATATGCAGCCCCAATTACATTAGACTTTAAATTTTAATTATTTTCTTAAAATTTCTAAATTTATTTTTATCTTATACTATTCAGTCGCATTTAAATATTTCTTTAAAAGATAGGCAAATGAAATTAACTTCAAAATAAATGTTTTTGGTTATTTTTCTTAATTTTTTTAATTGTTCAACAATACTGTGCATTTTTTGAAATACATTATAGAATATGAGAATATAAGGTTATGAAACTAATATACATTATATTCATGCTGATTTATTATATTCTCCCATCATCCGGAGTTATTGCTAACAATCTTTGCTTATTCTCTATTGGTATTTCATTTTTTCTGTCGATGATATATTATTTGGTTCGATTCATTTTTAGTGATTAGTTTTGCTTTTTTAATGACTTTATATTCCTAGAATTATAGGCTATTATATTTCATTTTTAATGCTATATATATTTAAACCAAATTGCACACACACACAACCACGCACATATTATATATAATGTTCTGTCAATGAGTATAATGTTTTCTACTACAATTTTCGTTAATTAATTTGTGACAATTATATCTTAAATCTTATTAACAAGATAACAATCCGTTTAAATAGGCGCATCCCATAAATATTTACCTCATAAAAGGCCATCTAACCTCAAATAAAAATGCAGTTTTTTTATTAACTAATTGTTACATTATTTAATTTTAATTTTTAAAATGCGAATTATAATTTAGAAAGACATGAATAATCCACCAATGTAATTTTAGCTACACTATTCCCGAGATTTTAACTAAATATCTCAGCCCGAAGAATCAAAAATTGCTGTAGGTTAAACAGAGTGTATTCTCCTTCGATTAAGCTTTGAATAATATTGATTTTATGTTCAGGGCTCTTATTTGAAACTTAATAATTACTACTAGTAGTGAAAAAGTGAAGATAAAACTAAGCAAGCATTTTGCGTTTCATATTGAGATAACTATAGTTTCTTAAAGGAATAAAAGAGCTATTTTAATGTTCCTTCAGCTAAACCATTTTAAATACTTCAGTCAAAAAGCTTTATAGAATATATCTGAAGAAATAAAATAATAGTTAAGACAATATTTTTATTTGCAAAAAAAAATATTGTCATTAATAAACTTCTTTTTTCTCAAAATTCTTTTTTTAATGTTTGGTTTATAATTTGGAAATTAATTACATCTTTGTTATAAAAACAGATTTTTAACCCTTTGAACTCCGATGGTGCCACTGCCTCACCCTTCAAGATTGTGCATCATTTTGACGTTTTATTTATTTATTTTTCAAATTTATTTGTTATAACCGCCATAATAATGGTTAGGAGATGTAGATTAATTTTCCAAAGAAACTCCATTTAAAAGAATTATGTCTATTTTTCATAGCAATAAGCAAACCTTTGCATTAGGTGAATAATTTTGCATTGAATTATTTTTCGGGCTGCAAAAGGTTAATTACCATCATGGTCTTATAGTTTCTTGCAATTTCAAGCATACTGTACGCAATTAACATAAAATTATGCTATTTTAAATAATATCCGAACTGAAAAACGGACATATTGTAAAGTTGTTTAGTGAATTTCCATATATTCTCATTGACTTAAATTTGTTCAGACAAAAAATATTTTAAAATAAATTTGTAAAAAAATATGCAATAGTTTCCTTCAGATAGAAAATTGATCGATTGAATAATTAAATTTTACAATAACGTTTCACTGCCATATCAAAAAATGGGGAATCTAATATTTTATAATATTAATTTAATAAATTCAATCAGTTATTTTGAAAAAAGGATGCGTAATTCAAACTTGGAATTCATTCTTGGAGAAGATAATCTTAAAACCGTAAATAAATTTAATTCTCAAGGGAATGCAAAGGGCCGCTGGAACTGGAAATGCCAAAGGCTGTTTGAAAATTCATACAAAGTATAGTTGACTAATCTTTAATATATTTCGTGAATTTTATCTCATTACGCGCCACCTCTTTTTCAGCTACAAAAAATGCACGTCATTAGTGGTGAAAGCAATGCTGTTCAAAAAAAAAAGAGGCAAAAATAACGGAACATTTTAAACGCTTAGAGAAATACCGTTAATTAGTTTTAGAATAGTATAATGTACGAGGGCTCCTTCATTAGTAACGTTGACGGTTCATAAACTTCGAGTACAAAAAATCGTTAATATCTATTCCTAACAAACTATTTCAACACAAAAAAAGGCAAGAAACCACAAAAAAAGAAAACTGTTACCCAAGAGCTTTATTGGAAACAAAACATGGCTTATAGCACAAAAGGGGCTCGTTTTTATAGCTCAGCCATTTTCTTACGAAAGATTCTTCAAGAATTTTCTTGAGGGTTAATGAATAATAGCCACTGAGACACCTTTGGGATATTTTTTTGTCGAGTAGTGGAATATTTCTGTGAAACAAAGGGTTAATGCAAATTTTTCGTTGAACTAATTTTGCCAATGATAATAAGTCAATTTGTCACCTCATTCACTTTTTCAGGTATTTCTTAGTAAAAAAAAGATTTTATGTTATGTAATACTTCTAATGTAGTACAAGTTTATAATAATGTTGTGTTTATTCAAATATTGTATCCTAGAAAGTTTGTGTAGAAAAGAAGCAAAGTGGTTTAAGATTGGTCAACTCACAACATTATTTTGATGAACTTCTAAAATCCCTCTTTGTTCAAACCAGATAAATATTAATCCAGATCTCGAGTAAGTATTCCACTTACTAGAGTTAAAAAAAAGTTTTCCTGCAATAGATCGCTCCATCCACATGATATCCATGTCGAAAATTGTTCGTGTCAATATAATATATATAAAACAAGCTATCAAACCATATTTCATCCAGAAAACAAATAATTCTTAACTAACCATATTTCATCGTGCAAAACGAAGACAAGTCAAACCAGACTCTCCAAACCACCAAGGCGTAGAGAAACCTATGCTGAATGACCGGACCGCCACAACATCAACACTGGCGGGAACTGTGGTTGAGTCTTAAGGACCACCACCAGCCATGGTACAACCTTTCCCGAAATAATTACTTAATAAACTCACATAATTTCTTTATATAGGATTTCGTAAATAATTTATTAATTAAAATAACTTTTTATATAAATTAAAGCCTTGTCTTTATTAATTTAGTTTTTCATGCGATATATGCAGTTGTGGGATTTATTCCATAAATAATATCTCTAAAATTCCAGCTTTCTGGCACAGAGGTAGCGCGTCTTCCTCGTGTTCTGTGGGTTCAAGTTCGGGCATGGTTGTTCTTCTGTGTTCTATCTGTAAGATGTGTGAATGCCCCCCCCGTAAAAAGGGGCTATGCAAGCGTGTGAGTGTGTATTTCTTTCTCATATGAACTAGAAGTCAGACTTCTGTCCTCGGGTGCTCAGGGGTCCATAAACTCAGAAGCTATTGCACCCCTTTTTCCGAGGTAAAAATTGGACACGACATCATCATCATCATTATCAATACCTCAAATATACCATTTTCAAATGATTCAATTGAACCTGGTCGAAAAAAGATAATTATTTATTCCCATAGCCCCATGAAACATATACCCATTTACTTCATCACACCTTAGAATGTTTTAATAAACTCCCAGAATCACTTTATTTGTCAATAACTTATTAATCAATTATAACTTTTATATAAATTAAAGCCTTGCTTTTATTCACTTATATTTTCATTGGATATATAGAATTGTGAGATTTATTCTATAAATAGCATCTCGCATATACCGTTTTCAAACGATTTAACCGACCTCGTTTTACCAAAGAGAATTATTTATTCAGATAGCCGCATGAAACCAGAATTCCCACCGGAGCCGGGACTTCTGGTGGTCAAGTGAAAGACCAGGCATGACCACCCCGCACAAAGGTCCTGCTTCCCCACAAAAGGCCCCAGCAACTTCACGCCTCGAAGCCTCGGCCTTTCCGACTGTCGACACCGCTTAGTCGCCTTGTTTCCAAATGGCTGCAGTGGAGCCTCCTCATAATCCACTCCGACTTCTGCAACTCCCGGCCTAGTTTCAATTTCCGTTACGCTTTTGCCCGACATCTCTCCCTCCATCCACCCCCAACTGGGAATATGAAGTTTGGACAGAAGCGGAGGGGGGTCAGGGAATGAATAATCCATCCTTTTCTGCTCTCCCCCCTTCCATCTACTATTTGGCCACAGCGGCAGAGAGGAGCTAATAGATTCAGAATTATTCTGTGATAGCTTGTCACAAAATAGATATTGCAGCAGCCGACCGAGTTGCTGGGCACGCGAATGAGGTATGATTTCCTAACTATAGAGTGACAGTTGATTGATTTTTGTACCAGTAGTGATCATGATCAACAGCAATTTTCTTTTATTGTTTAAGTTCTTGGTGATTAAGGCAGTTTTTTTAAAATATATCAATAACAAGCAACGAGCATAATTTTGAAAGGTAAGTTTATTTCCGAACGTTAGAAATTCTATTAATATAAAGTCAAATTACAGCATCGCGAAGGGTTTGCCTGGTTGTAGGGCGTTTTATTCGTATCCCTGGGGCTATGGGTTTGAAACCCACCAGCCGAAGACTCTCCGTCTCTGAATGGCTGGCGCACGTTAAATATGCCGAGGTTACTGAGTCTTCTATGTCGAGAAAAATACCCCTGAGGGTACTGAAAATAATACCACAGAGGTGATAGTTCTCTTTTCCAGATCTAAATTACGATCTGTGAAGGAATGAATGAAATGTATAAATGAAGTCCACCCTGTAAAATGGTTTTGTAACGTATGTGAGCTAGAAAGTCAGACTTCTTCCCTCGAGTGCTCAGGAGTCCATATCCTCAGAAGTTACTGCACCCCTCCTTCCGTTTTAAAGCGGATCACAAGAGCAACAACAACATCAGCTCACTCAATGACATCTGATAACTGGTATAGCATTTCATTGAAGTGATGTAACATCTATTTTCTTTCTAGTATACGACGCATATAAAGTTCTTTAATTACCAAAAAATTATGAATAGGAAATTTTGAAGAACTCCATTTTTTAGTCTTTCAGTAATATTGGGAAAAACATGTTTTTGTAGTTACATATGATTAGTGAGTCTGTTAATTCGGTAATATTTAAATGTGATATTCACGGTAAATTTCTGAATTTACAGCAAATTTTGAATCAGAATCCCAAAAGAGCGTTCATTCTGATCAAATGCCAGTAAACACCATAATTAAAAAACAGAAAAAAACTCGATGGATAAAATTTTACATAATTTTAATATTCAAAAAACTCTGACTCGTCAAAACTTGAAGAATGATTAGATAAAAGTCTTATTAATAATAAAATGAGTGAATCATTTCCGCTTATAAAATATAAAATTTTATTTAGTAATAAACTTTATTTTAATAAAGAATAAAACTCCTGTAGAAAAAACAAACATTGTTATTCTTGATGATATTTTGAATTTAATATAAGATAATTTATTTCATTATAATCATAATAATAATTGAAATTGATTCCTTCGTTATTTTAACCTACCTTTTAATCCATCTATAAATCTATTTTAAGCCTTTCAAAATGAGTATAATTTTTAGCAGTAAGACACATCTTTAAAATAAGCTACGCGTATAAATAATACATTTTCCATCTTTTAATTAATTCAAGATTTTACATATTGATTTCCCCTTTATTTACTTTCTACGAACTAATGTGATTCAAACAAATCAATTCCAGGAAAATCTTCAGTAATAAGAATTTGCATTTATTTTTAAAAAGAAATATAGTACAAAAATTGAATCTGCTCGAAGGATAAAAGAAGGCTACATATAATTTAAATCTTGAAAGTATTGAACGATAATACAATAGAAACTTTTGTTTGTAGAAATTATAGAAATGTAAAGCATTAAATAATAAAGACATTAGGAATAATAAAATTTTAATTATAGAAATGCTTCAAAATTTCCAAATTTATTATCGAAATAATAGGAGAACTAGTCACTAATAACTTTTAACATAGCTTCCTAATAAATCTGTTTAACCCTACCTCCAGTTAAAAATTTTGAATGTTGCCAAAGTCATGATTGCCACGGGCATCCAATTTTTGTTCTCAAATTTCCCCACAGGAGCATTTTATATTTCATGATAACGTAATGTGAAGAAAATGGTGTAATCACTTTGAAAGAGTAAAGAAAATGGAGTAATCATTTTGGAAGAGTGAAGAAAATGGAGTAATCCTTTTGGTAGGGTGCGAAGGAAATGGAGTAATCATTTTGGAAGAGTTAAGAGAATGGAGTAATCATTTTGGTAGAGTGCGAAGAAAATGGAGTAATCATTTTGGGAGATTGTGAAGAAAATGGAGTAATAATTTTGGAAGAGTAAAAAAATGGAGTAATCTCTTAATTCCATTTAAAATTAATCATCACATAACTACATTTTTATATCAAGATTATGCGTTAATTGATGTATGGGCATTTCATCTATTTTAAGTTTCTTTTGAATTCATATAAATATAAAGATTGACCGTTGGACAACTCTTTTATAAAATTCATTAATACGAATATATACACTAGATGCTAGATCCTAGTGTCAAATTTGACGTATCTCTCTTCATTTTTTAGTTACTCACATGTCCATATGGTCACTTGTAAGCGGACAACAAGACAGATTGATTTCACGTAGGTTTTATTTAAATTTAATGGAAATATAAAAATGCAGATCAGGTTCATATATTACATACAATATGCATGTTTACACACAATTTTTATTATTCTAGTCCTGTTCGATTTTGAATTATAACGTTCAAAGACATGCAGACATATTTCTTAAATTGGGGTTTTGAAACTTAGAGAATAAGAAGTAGAGATTTATCAAAACCTCAAATTTGAATTTTTCGACAGTTACAATACTTTACATAAATTATATACATGCAAATAAAAACTAGATTTTAACTTCTTCAAATAAGAAATATGTAATTTAATTAGTGTTGAAAATACAAGAAAATAAAACCTTGGTTTAGGTAATTTCCTATTGCAAATGATTGCTTATCATCATTTTTTGTTGGTTATCTACGAAATAACAGGGTTAATAAACTGACTGTCACATTTCTTGAGTTGAATGAACAGATAACACGTAATGCTCCCGATGGGCCGTCAACGTCCGCTTAGAGTTGACAGTCGATGACGGATGGCGTGCACTGCACCCAGTGACTGACACTAGAAATTTTGGCAAAATTTCGCCAAAGAAGGCTTTTATGAGCAACGTTGTTGACAGCCATTATTCGATGGACCTCTGTCAGACACAATTCTCCTTTCTAATAAAGTAATTGGCGACAGTATTTACTTCCAAGACTTTGCGGGACATTAAGAAATGTACAAGTGCTGCATAAAAGCACTTTAGCTATTCGGAATATAAAAATTACCTCCATAAAGCATATCGTTGCAAAATTATTTCTTACATAAGCTATTATTGTTTAAAAGAAAAAGATTTTGATTTTAAGAAAGAAGATCCTGGTATTGGAGGATAGACGTCATGTATTCATCTGTAAACAAATAAAAATCTATCTCAATATGCAGATATTTTCAAAGACAATGCCACCGTGATTATGAAATACCCATTTTAGAAAATGTTACAAAGACAAAATGAATATAAAACAAAGTACTTTTAATCACAGGAAATGATTATTGTATTATCTCACTGTAATACTCTATTGCTCTAACAGTGGGTCTATGGTTGTGCTTACTGAGAATATAATAGCTGTAAAAAAACTAAAGACTCTAAAATATAGCAGAAATATCAAGATGAAACAAGCAGACGTTTAGTGGTATCCATTGCTTTGTTTTCCCAAAACATAACTGTTTAAACTGAATTTAAAACACGTCCAAACAACTGTTATTAGGTTACAGTTAATAAAATTAATATTAAATAAAAAATAGGTGGACATGACAATGATAGTGACTATATTCATTTATCCTATTCGGAAATAATTCAAACAAAATCAGCCTGAGTTCAATTGAGTTCAGTGTAATTATATTTCTATGCCGTTTTGCATCAACTTAAGCTCTATATTAAGAAGAACCCTAAATTATTCCTCTGTTCACTATTCCGCGGTCCATCAACAGGTTAAAACATATATTAAAAATAAAGTATATTTTCTCATTATTCTTCACATTCACTTAGGTATTTGCCTGGGTTCGGAGGCAAATTTTTATAAAATCCTTTGATTATCAATTTTAATAAATTTCCTTGATGATTATGACTCAAAACAATAAATAACATTAATTACAACAATTTGAAAATTATTTAATTAATTAAATTGGAGATTTTTAGGCAAAACTTGATGAAATTAAAGCAAAACGCTCTACAATAAATTCAAATTTGTGAATTTAAATTATTTTTTCTATACAACATGCTTATTGTACTTATAAAGACAATGAATTAAAAGCTAAGAAAAATATTCAAATGAAAAAAAAGTTATGTATCTACGAGAATTTTTATGGTTTTATTGCCAGTAATACAAATGTTATAAAAATCATATGTATTGCTTGCAATAAAATGTTAAAAATCAAAAGCTATTAACATTAGACGTTAATTGTTTAATCTTTAGTTCTTTGCCTTCTTAACACTTATGGTAATAAGTGTTATGAACTCAAAATTTCAAGAAAATGTGTCCATAAGTTCTTTGTGAAATATTTTGCAAAAAAAAATCATTCTTTAAAAATGAATTTAAAGATTTTATTAGTATGCATCTAAAATAATATTTCATTTTAAACTTTAAAATTCCCCACTTTTATTTTCTGGACAACTTTGTAGCAAGACAAAGACTGTTTCTTTGAGCAACAATTAACTTATTGAAACTACTGTCAGCATGTAATGGCATGTAATAATACGCAATTCCTTATAACTTTCTAATATGCCAGTAAAACCATCATTGAAAAACAGTACAGCTGTATTATCCTCTAAAAACAAAGTTTAAACTTAACAAGCGTATTTTGGGATTAATTGTTCATAATAGACTATTCAAACTTTCATTAGCATTTTGTGCTTTCCCATAAAGGCCTTTTTTGGAAGATTTTGATTGCATAATTTAATATAAATGGCTTAATAATATTCATAATATTTTTTGTGAGACCTATACTTGAGTCTTTATATTTTTTGCCTTTTAAAAGGGTACATTGGTTTAGTACACAGTTACATTTTACTGGAAAAAACATGAGCAAATGCACCATGTTGTACTTTGAACTTTGAATAAATTACCAACGTTGTATCCCATTGAAATGCCGTGATAGATTTGTTATTTATTAATGATATTGTTTGTAACCTTTCCTTCACCTAAGAGACCTTTAATATATTTTTAAGCTCTCAAGAGAGTACCCACTCGCTTTTGAACATGCTCTACACATTCACATTTCACAACAGAAATTTAAGTGGATTTTAGTCAGTAAATATTAATGGCATTATAACGCAAGAAAATGACTTCCGATTATTTCTATGTTACTTCTGGTTTCGTTTTAATTAATGTTGATTAAAAAAAGCATCTATATCTTCTGATATTACAATCATAAAGACAAAACAGTTACAGATTAGGAAACTGTAAATAAATGATCTTTCGAAGAAAACAATAAAAATATTATGATTTTTAGTAAAACTGATTTCACAATTCAGGCAGTTATTCCATATGATTAATGATAAGTTAAACAGCATGAAAATCCGGACATCATGAATTTTTTCAGAATTATATCTATTGACTCATACAACAGAAAAGAGAATTCTTTACACCACTTGAACAGCAATTCCGGTTCAAAATATGTACAATGAAGAGTAACGATTAATTGCTAATTAAAAATTATATTTGTTTCACCAATGATTGATAATCACTCAAATATATATATTTTTTAATTTCAGTCCTCTGTTAAATCATAATTACGAAATATGTATTTCGAATTATTTCAAGTTAAATAAATTTCCACTTTCTATACTTTTATGTTAAGTAATTACTGTTTACTATTTTTTATTTTCACATTTACGAAATATGTAAGGAAAAATTTTAAAATCTTTAAAAAATTCCAATGTATTTTGCTATCAAAATGGTGAAAATTATTTTTATATAATTCGTCTTTAAATTAAAGAAATTTGAGATTAGTGTTTCATTTATTTTTGCATACAATATGAAAATAAAATCCGAGTATCATCTTTAATCTGAAGAAACATAACACTGAATTTATAAAACTAATTCTGTTAACCAAAATTAAGCTTCTGTTACTATCTCAAATGCATTAAAACTATGTTTAATGCTATTTTGAAACATAGCGCACTCCACTTTTGACCATTATTCTGAGAGAGAGTCTCCCTGAATTTTCTCAACGGATTTCCAACGACACTAATACCCCGCAGAGAGTTGACTTGATCCCTGAAGTTAAAGCGGTTCCCAAGAATATTTCCAGAAAATACTCGTAGGACATTCTGGGAGTACAAATTTTCACCAAATTCCCCTTCACATTGTGAGGATATCTCGTGAAATAAGCTCTCCCCGTCTTGGGAGGGGATTGGTGTACTGGGAGAATAGTTGGGATTAACAATAGACAAACATGTTAGAGGCCGTTTGGCTCTCCTATTTATCCGATGCTTTTGGTGTGTTTTCGGAGACTTCAAAAAGGATCTGTGGTCCCTGGAATTCAGTTAAAAGTAATAGAACGGAAACGTTCTTTAGAGAATTCGCTTTAAATTGCTCTCAAGGCTTCTGAGGAGTATATTTTAGAGCACCTTAGTATACTGCGGATTACTGTTAAAATTAACTATTATATGAAAAATATTATTTAATAATTATATTCTTGTAATTGATAAAATTTAAATGAGGAAGGGAACTTGCAATTCCCATTTTCAAACATAGATCTTGTATTGTAGTTCTTATTAAGCAGGAGTTTAAAGTTTCTTTAAATTAATAATTATTTAGGAACGGGGGGTCCCCAACAGCAAATTACGAAATTAGTTGCCTAAAGTACTTGGTTTTCACTTTCCATATCAAAATAATTTGTGTGTTTTTTACAATCAAGCATCATAAGTTCCATTGATTTCATTTCATTCTTCGCATTTCAATCGGTTACTGAACCCACAAAACATTGAAATCAGAGGTTCGAATTAAAATAGTTATAATTTCTAAATAGCAAACAAATTAAAAGTATAGACTTGACACTTTCACAGCACTATTTATAATTTAAATATTACCGTCATTGGTTATATAAATTAGTAATATAATAATAATAATAATATAATTAATGTTATGATATTAATTATTTAAATAATAATATATTTTTAAATAGATGACTAAAATTATAGAATATTTAAACTTGTAGAAGAAAATACAGAAATGAATGCTAAATAGCTTTCAAAACGTATCATTAAAATACAAAAAAGGATAGCAAATAAAAAATCATTGAAGTAAATTAAAATTTCCTATCATTTTTTTCAGTATAACTTAATTGCAGATGGTCGAGAATTGAAAAAATCCCATCATTGACACAATATTTAATTGATCAATTATAGGGCAAATTTTTTAAAGTTATAAAACAGATTTAAAAGTGGGTATTCATAGAGAAGCAATACTATTTGATAAAGATGTCGTAAAAGGTAAATGCGATATCAAATAGAAGCCTTCAAAAGTATAATACAGAATTGTTCTTAAAAAGATACGCGGCCAATCTAATTTTAAAGAAAACAAAAGAATTTTTGGATGAAGTGTTTAACTTGTTATCTGTCACTTGATTCGCCTATGTGTGTGTTGTGACTAATGGCACTTGCCGTGGACAAGCCCCCGCTGATACGATCAGCAGATTTTAAGCCTAGGAAATGTGTCTCTTTGTTTTACAAATAGTGCCCTCTAGGGCCAAGAGCACGACTTAGCTACACACAAGTCACAACCCTTTTTAAGGGGCGGACTTCATTCATGCAAATTCATTCATCTCAAATCTTAATTTAGATCTGGAACAGAGAGCGATCCCCTCTGACCCAGTACTCCCAGTGTTATTACTCTCAACATGGTGGATTTTGCGACCACGACAGATTTGATGAGTGCAGTCGCCATAAACTCGGGGAATCTTTTGGCTGGTGAGTTTCGAACTCGTAACCTCAGGTGTACGAGTCGAACGCTCTACCAACCAGCACATCCCGGCCCTTGACTCGCCTATAGTTTAATGTAAGAACTATTTTAATTAACCATTATATATCTCTGCTATTATTAAGAGATAGGTAAAAATAATAATATAATTTAATTAAAATGATGGACTGACTGAATTAGTGTAAATTTATGCAGCAAATATATCAAGGGTATGCAAACAAGAAATAATAAAAATAATAATTCATATCTGAATCTAAGGTTGTAAGAACAAAATTTCGAAACTTCCAACTGCTAATTTACTTAACTTTTAGTTTTAATGTATCCTATCAATTGAAGAAAAAATCCTAACTCTCATTAAAAAATTATCAATAGCAAGATAAATTTCGGCGACAGAGAATGAAGAAAATTACCAATAAGGAGACTAAACACTTAAACACATCATTGTTCCATAAACTTTCCAAACGTATTAAAATTGCTACTGTGTTTGAAGGTAAGTCTAATATATAGCTAATGAGGGCCAAAATATTATGAGCATTCTAATTCATACTACAAATCGTGTAAATTTTCTACATACATTCATAACAGCAAATAATATTGTTAGGGGATCACTTTGTCCATTGTTGGCTTATATTAATACTTATTGATTGACGAGGAAATAAGCTGAAACTTTAGTAGAAGACAACGAGGACACAAGCACTGAGTAATACTGAGGGAAAGAATACACAAAAAAAGATGAATACACAGACGACAAGTATATACAACCGAGATGAAGACAGGAAACACACAGCAGCATACTTCAGTAGACCACAATCCGTAATCGGTATTAATAACAGCCACAGAGAACAAAGCGGCCAGACAAAATTCAGAAGCAGATGGGATCTTCAGATCTTCGCTCTATTGTCTCTCCAAACGGCTGAAGTTTCTCTTCGCCTTTACTTGTCTACTTATCGGTGTCTCTTCACCTCTACTTGTATTCAACTGTCGACACATTACTAAACGACTGGCTAATTCTCAGAAGACTCGATACTACTTCCACAATAAACACCATGACTCGGTACACAGTTCAGTTCAATAAGTGTTTGGACTCTATACAACGATGGCACTTCGACGGACTATTCCACTTTTGCTTCGTTTTCTCGATGACTCGTTACTTGAATCCGATTCCGACTACGGACACGATTCCAATTCAGGTTCAATTCAAACAACGATTCCACTTCAAGTCATTGATGCTTGAGACTGCTGGCCTTTTATTGTCCTCAAAAGGCGGAGTGAGAAGGTTCTCGGGCCAATCAAGCGCGTCTCAGTTCCTATTGGATGAATCTTCTAAATTCTCGAAGTTTCTAGTAATGTCCGTTTTGTCGCCCAAATCCCCAATCTTTAAGATGACTGCCGCGGCACCCGAAGAGTACCCACAGGATTGACAATAAACGGTCTTTCCAGTCATTCAATTAACCTTATCAATACAGGTTTGTCACATTATGCTAGGTATTGATATTTTAGATTGGACTATTGAAGACAAACAATCGCTCATACTCATAAAAACTAAGCTCTTGCTCATTTGTAACTCTTCAGATCTCATTTTCAAAGCTTCAAACAAATATTCCCATCTGATAGACATAGGCCATCCGACCAGTATGATGGAAAGTTCTGAGCAATCAAATCAGGCAACCATTTCCCGTTGTTAAAAGTCCAAAACTAATTTCCGTTATTCACAAAAACGTCTTTTTTCGATTTGTAGCAAAATTCCAAAATCCCGTGTGTATAGCCGGCAATTACAGCCAATTTTTCACAAGGGTCTTTTATTGTTGTTGCTACCAATGGCTCCGGAGGGAGATATGGTATTGATATAAGCCAAGTGAGCGTCTCTTGCTTTTTTCAATAGCGGAAACTAGGATCAAGAGTACGACATAGTTACTTCATGCATTATATTCGCTTGCACAAAACCTTTTTAAAGGGGGGCACATTCTCACACCTTACAGATAGATGAAGTACAACTATGGCCGAAGCGGAGTTCGAACCTGAAGCACCTGTATAACGAGGAAGGCTCGTTACCTCTATGCCAGGACACTGGCTCAAGATTCCTTTAGTAAAAATCACTTATTTGCTTTGTAATGGAATTTATTTGTATTTCAATCGTTGTTTTTGGCTTGAATGATTATTGACATATGAGCTACATTTCACTTAGACTACAAATGAACTGTTGTTTATTGCCTACTAACTTTCAGTTATTGAAATTTTATAATATGTTATTCAATTAGGTTTTTTTTTTCGTTCATAAGGAGAGTTTCATATTTTGCTCAAATGTTGAGCTAAGTTTATTAGGGGTTTTTTTGAAAATGTAAGCAAATATAGCACAAGAAAAGCCAAACTTATGAGCGATTTTCATGCTAACATCTGTGCTTTTTGAAATCCCAATTGTTTTACCATTTAAGTTATGCAAAGCATTTGTTTCCTCAAAAAAACATGCGAACTGCAAAGTTCATGATTTTTAAAAAAAGAGAAAGATTTTTAATAATTAATGGAGTTAATAATATCGTGTTCGGTATTTAAATACGCAAAAATTTATTTTTGATATTGCGTTTTTATCATTTAGGCTTTGATTTTATTAAATTGTTCTAAATAATTTTTTTTTAAAAAAAAGGTATTGGCATTAAAATATTTTGATTTTGTTGAGTGTGTAAAATCAAATCTAGGAAAAAAATAACCAGAAATAGCAGTAAGACAGTTAATATGCTAATAGATTTTATTAAGTCAAAAAAACTTTTTATTTGCATTATTTTCGTAAGAGCAAAAAATTAGAAAAAATGCATTTATTATTACAGCTCTTTGTGTTTAGTCAAACGTATGCATATTTCAAGAGTTTAATTGTTTGCCATCCACAAATAAATATTATCCATTTTGAAAATTGTTTTGAACTGAAGCAACTCAATTCTTTTATTCTTAATACATTTGAGAATTATTTTTATATTCAGAAGAAATATTATTAATTTATAAATAATTTGTTAACAAAAAGTTTAATAATTTGAAGTTCGAGGTTAAATATATTATTGAACTATATCATTATAAATTAAAGTCCTAAATAGTATTATTAGAATTTGAAATTAATATTTTAACTCTCTTTATAATGAATATGGAATTTTTTTTCAAGTTTATTTCAACAAAAATGAAAACAATATTTTTTAATAAATATAAGTCAATCCATTCAAGTAATATTGAACGTGCTGCCATGTGTTACCATTTAAAAATGGTCTATCACCGCAGACTGAATGGCACCAATCGATAATTGGAGCTGCATCAACTGAGAAAATTCGTTCCACTTACTCATTAATACATTTCGCCCCGGACACCGACAAAGAAAAATGTCTCCTTCCCTCTCTCCCTGTTCCATCCAATCAGCGTCCGTAACAGAGGCTTGCCAATACTAATGAAAACGTCCATCTCTTGTTTTCTTCGCACAAATGTCTGTGATTATCCGGTAATCAGGGGACAGAGTTTGGCATCAAATATGCAAGTAAATCATCCCCGAAGGGTCCGGGCTTTAAATAGCCGGACAGATCTTCAAAGGAATAGACGCTTGCGTGTGATTCGTTCCTTCCCTTTCTTCCAGCGTCTTTTTTCTTTCATGTATTTTTTTTTCCTTCGAATCATTTGTAACGCTTTCTGTGAATAATAGACGAGGCAGTTTCGAACCCGTAGACTTCGGGCTATACCTGCACCTGCCGCTGCGTGATCGCTCAATTCGAATAAAAAGGGATCCGCCCCACTGCATCACTGAGCCCCCCAGACTACCCCCCTACAGAAAAGGAGATCAGAATAATCAAGAAATGGAAATCTAATTTTAAAAATGAAGGTATGAATTGCTTCTATTTCATTTCACTTAAAGAGGTTATTTTTTTATTTGTCGAAAGTAAGATTTGTAAGTTTTGAATCGAAAAAAAGATGCTTGTATTTGAATTTTTTCCTGTTTATTATAGCATTCTTAATTAAATCTAAGATTAAAGGATATTTTTTACATAAATGGAAATTTCATTTGGATGCCTCTGACATGTAGATGAATAGCTTTTTTTTAAGGAAACAGATCCTTGCTTCATAATGGGTATAGGAATTACAGAGCTGTTTTCTGGGCCTATCAACGATGGTAGCTCACACTTTTTGATGAGGAGTCAGCGCATGTGCCATTCTTAACGGCAGCTATTGTGCTTTGTCTACAGTACCCAGTTTTATTTGTGGTGACATTTCCAGCATTCATATACATCAAATCCATTATAAGGCAGGACGTTTTTTGTCTTTACATCAACAGAAACGTTCCATGCATGTATATACAAAGAGTGTGTACAAGTGTTTATATTCAACATTTGAATCGTTCTATATACTTTTTAGGTGCTATAAAGTATAAAATAACCAATATTCATTCAAGGAACTGCGCTCGTAAATATGACCGAGAGTTAAAAAGCACTGTTTGAAGGATGGTTGAGAAATGTTGGATGTAATAATTTCAGACGAAAATTGGAAGAAGCAGGATATTTCAACTTAGTAAATATGAATCAGGTGAACTTTATACCATTTATATTATCTTGGCAGGCAACGCTCAGCCTGAGGTAACGAAAGTGCATTCTAAAAAATTCTTAACAGACCTCACTTTCTTGTATTTCTTCTTGTAAGTATATTTTTGGTCTATTACATGAAAAACAAGTAATATCTGATGTAAACTTCACCTTAACATTCTTCAAATTGCGAAAAATTTGAAGCAGTCAAATATAGGTTGGCATCACTATAATGAAATTTATAGCATATTCTGAAATTTATCACAAGTATAAGTAACCCTCCACTCGATGTATATTATTAAATTCAATTTTTTTTCTCATTTTTGTTGTCGTTGTGTAGTTTTTAACGGAACTTGCCATGGACAAGCTCACTAACATTGTCAGCGATTCTAAGTCGAGGGTCCGTGTCTTGTATTAAATAGCGCATACCAGGGCAAAGAGTACATCTTAGTTACTCATGCATAACATTCGCTTGCACAGCCTCTTTTTAAAGGAAGGCACATTCCCTCAGACAGAACAGATGACGAACAAACATGACAGAACCAGAATTCAGGACTCCCAGATTACGAAGACGCGCCACCCCTGTACGAGGACGTCGGCCTTCAAATATTTATATAGTATTAATGATGTTGTAGATTTGATTATGTTTCACAGCATTATTCTTCTTTTAAAAGATGAATGTTTATCATTATCTGACTAATTTGTACAATCATTACACAACCTATTGCAGCCCCTTTTGCGAAACGGAACTCACAAGTTCAAAATAAAAAATTGCTTTTTCTGTAATACCTTCAATCATTTCGAAAAAAGATGCAAAAGATAAGACGTAAAAAATAAATTACAAATAATTACAATTGGATTCAACGACTTTGTTTTGTAGTATTGTTTCCATTACTATCATAGCCTCTCAGCAAAGAAAAAACATTTACAGATACTGTGATAACGATAGTAACAATATTCGAATTCTCCCACTCTCCCTTTGTAAAATTTTATTTAGTTAAATAAGATTTTGTAAATTGCAATGACGTAACATTTTAAAGACATTCCACAACATTTTTCCAGTATTAATCAATGATAATTATTTTTGTTTATTTTACTATTTCAAAAATGTATTGAACATGAATCTTAGCTTTTAATTAATTATAAGAAATCAATTAAAAAGATTTAACAAAATCATTTAATTGATTTTTGCAAATATCGCTTGCCTGAAAAAGAATTAAAATATATCAGATAAAACAATATTACTAAATATTAAGAATTATTATATAAAAATTTTTTTAGATAAATTAAGTGTCGTGCTTTAATAAACAGTTTTTGAACCATATTATAAAAAAGATTAACTCAGAAATAATGCTGAATTAAATGCTAAAAAAATAGAACTTAAAAATTCAATTAATTTGTCATAAATTTTTGACCCAATTATCAGAAAAAGTCGATTATCCAGATTGATCAGAATGCGTTTTATTAGTACAAAAATTCAATGTTGAACATTTCTATTTGATTGAATTAATAAATGGATGGGTTCAGAATCGGAAAAGTGATTCTAATATTACACATAGGAAGGATTAGTTGCCAACATTAATTAATTTTGACTTCGATTATCTAGAATAATTGGAATTTAATACTGTTTTAATAAATCTTTCAACGTTGGAGTTAATTACAATTAAACATAATTATCCGGATAGATTCGGGACCAGTTCCAACAGTCAAATATTAACCACGAAAAGTATTAATTGAACGGATTCATTAATATTGAACCACGTCCATCCGGACAAAGGAGATTTGGAGTATGCCTCCATTCGACAAATTATAATTTTCTGAAGGAGATAAATTAATTTTAATCAACCTAAATTTTGAAATAAAATGTAAGAAAAGATATTTCGGAAAGTTTAGAATTAATTAAGATTTTATTTTCTTGTAAACGAAGTATAAATAATATATAGTAATTGTCAAAAAACCTTGAGATTGGTCGAATTTCCATTGTTCCGTTCCGAAAATGTTCGTTTGTTTATCACTTAAGATAGCCCAACAATATTTTGAGCTGGGCGATTAAAATTCAGTTAACGGTCTCTACATAAAACTTCCAAGATTTCTATCAAATTTTGAGTAAAAACAATTCAAAAGTTCGTCTGTCCTGCTAAACGATATAAACACAATAAATACAAAGCAAAGAACGCCAGATAGATAAAATTCAATATGCAGATTTAACATCTTTAATAAAGATGCCTACCAAATTCTGAGCAAAAGCCAACATATGTTTTAGTTATCTGTACTTTTAGAAACATGCATACGTGATAACTCAAAAACTCAATCACTTCAATTTATCAAATTTGGTATACGATATTGTGATTAGTTTTACACCAATTTCTTATTTCAACCGGTTGCAAAAAAACGTCGGAAACCCAAATTTAAATTTTGGATAAAATAATCAGTATATTAATATAAACTATGTATAAACCGTTAATAAATTTAAATCATTTTATTTTTCTTTAAAAAATATCATTGTATTAATAATTTTCCGCTTAAAATTTGAATTTTTTTTGTTATGTATCTCGATAAAAAAATATTTATTTTCTGATAAAGAATTAAAATTATTAATTAAAATTAATTGTAAATTTTTAATTCCAAAGTTATATTTAAAAAAGAAAAAAATCCAGCGTAATTTGAACCATGATCTACTACATTCGAGACGGTCACCTAGACTACCAAGCCATTGAGATCGTTCGGACGGGAGTCAAATTATCAGTATATAAGCTTTGCCAACTATTTGAGAATCATTTTCTCGAAATTGACTGGTCATTGAGTTTTAAAACTTTCATAAATGAGCTTTCTAAATGAATACCATTATTATACTAAATCTCATCCCAATCTTAGATTTCAACCCCGTGTCCTCTCCTTTCAAGTATTGCAGGATAGAGTCAATAAGAATGCTAAATTACTGCCAAAAGTTAATCGTTAAACACCACTGTCAATTAAAGCGTTATATGTGATAACACCTTTATTAGAAAGTATGCTAGAAAATTTTGAGGAGACCACTCCTACTAATATCATATAATACTCATATTGATTCAAAAAGGTCCCGAGTCAAAAGTTCTTATTTGAAAATATCGTAGTCTTACAAAAAATGCTTCTCACATAAATGATCTAACTATACCTTTTTCGCTGTATGGATTTTTTTAATGTATGAAGTATATTTCAAAATTAAATTGATACATTTCATTATGATCATAAATTGACTCCATATATAATAAATTTGAAAATAGTAAATGTTGATTATATTTTATATATACTAAATTCAAGTCTCTTGAATAAATACCATGGAAACTATCGATTACATACTTTATAAAATGAGTATTTTACATTCAACATGCTTTACATTTCCAAATGTTATTTATATTATTTATCCATTTTGCAGCAAAGAAGGTGCAAGGGTTGAAAAATGAGTTTCAATTTGTTCACCAGTCACTTAAATGTTTTTCATGTATTATATTACAACCCTTTTTTTATTATTATTTCACCTTTTTCGTGAATTCTTTTTTACAGTGTTGTAGCATTAACTGAATCCGGCGAACCAAACTCTCCCCCGAATGGAATGAATTTTAATATGCAGTTTCCAACATCCATTATAAGTTTACCTCAACTTCGACTTCGAGGTGGACCATTAATCTTCCCGCCGGACAGTTGGCGAGTATTTGGCGACTTTCTGAACGTGATTATTTTTTGAAAGGATTAGCAACTTTGTTGCGCATCAAGAAGAAAATTGAATTATAAACTCTTTTTAATAACGGTTATTTTTTTCTTTTATTATTAGGGAAAAATTTTGTTTGTGAAAGAATTGTTAATAAGATTTATATTAAATACTTTAAACGTCGCTTTTAAAAAAAATCTTATGATTTCAGAGGATTTCGGAAAAAATGGAAAATATAATTTAATTTTGGGCTATAAAAGTTCTACATGCCAGATTTAAGGAAAAATAAAAGTAAGTTCAGTTTTATTAAGTAAATTGTATTATGTTGTATAATTTAATTAATATGGCTTTCTTATATTATATAGATAGATAAATATATCATATTCTTATATTTATTACGGAATTAACTATAATTAAATTAATTTCATTTTTTAATTAACAAATCAGCAGTCCACTACATGCTATTGAGATATAATGTTACTTAGTTTAGCAAGTTTAAATGATAAACCATTTTAGTGAAGTACAAAGACATGTGTAAAGTTCTTTCAAAATGTTTATTGAATACAAAACAATTATTAACTGTTTTTTCTACAATTTTTTAAGCATTAACCGAAAATATTTTTATTTCAGTGAACGTAATTTAGAAAAAAAACGATGTATTATTTATAAAACAAAGTAATATGCATTATTTCTTATACTTTGAAATGTCTTTAAAATTCTTGTTTGATACGATTCGATAATTAAGTAAATATTAGAAAATAAGCTATCGAAGCAATATCTTCGAATGAAACAATTATAAAACATCCAAATATAAATTAATTTTACGCAAATATATAAAAATAAATTATGTTCGGCTAAAAAATCAAGTAAAATATTCCATTACATTCATTTGTGAAAGTCCCCATATTGACAATCACTATTTTATTAACAAAGAAAAATTTTACTACTTTAACACTACCAAAAAAAAATCCGCCAAATAACTCGATACACCGCCAAATAATAGTCCCGAAATTTCTAAACGAATATGGTTGCCAGAATGATGATTCAAATCGCGGAATCGTTGATTTATTGGCGAACGATGACGAATGGAACAGAAGTCACCGATCTCGTTCGACTTCATTCGTTTTCCGATTTACACGACTCCTGAAGAATTAAATCACGCATTCCCGGATAAACGTTGGAGATGAAGGAGGGGAAGGGGGGAGAATAAGGAATATTTCAGGAAGTACGACGAGCAAACTGAAGAAACTAATCAATAGCAGGGAGTGGTTGGGTGAAATTTCTTTTAAAATATTCTTACGAAGTACAGGATAGATATTTTTTTTTCATTCATATTTACGTACCTTTATGAAAAATTTAAATTAATAGTATTTTATTTTTAAGATAAAATCAAATCTAATTTTTTAAACTAAGAAATAATTTATAAACGAAGTGAAAATAGAAAAATTTAAAATTTTATATTAAGAAGAAAATTGTATTATTGTAGAAAATGTTATCTCTGATAACTCCCAAGTGGCATTTCTCATTTTTAACATTTTTAAATAAATCAATTAAAATTTCTATTAATAACGGAGCATAAACAAACTTTCTTTCAAAACTAAATAATATCATTTCTAAGTAAAATTTTAGTCATTCTTTTTTACTGAAAATTGCTTTCACAAATTGTTTTTATAATTGAATTAATAAAAATGTATACAGCACCATATAAATACAAAAATACAGATTTTGATTGGAATGGATATTTATAAACATTTTTTTTACTGGAAGCATAGTAAAATTATTCGTTCTAGTAAGGAATCTTTTAAAAATTTCCACATTAAACATTGAAAAATATCTCTCTGATTTTAATTTTAAGGATTGAGTGATCGTTATTTGATTGAAACATTCAGATAAGGTACATTTCTAAAATTACCAAGCAAGACTTTATATTTCGAAATTTACAAAATTCAAGTGCATACCCTCCCAAGCATATTATAATGCGTTGATCAACTTCCATATACTTACAAGATGAACTTCGAAATATTGAAGACCAGAATCAATTTTCATCGTAATTTAAATTAAATCGGATATAAATAATGAGTAATCAAATAATTTTTGGAATACCGTTTAAAATGTTTCACCTATTTTTTATGATGAATGAAATAATTGTTATTTATCCATTTCAATAAAAAAATCTGTAATTTGTAATAATTAAACTTTCAATTAAATTTGTAAATGAAATTGGAACCAATGTGTAGTAAATAATTTCTAGATTTTACACTAATTATTATGACTTGTTTCTTCGGTGTTTTGATTAGCTCGTATAAATGGCTTACCTGAAATTAATATCCTTTTTCAGAAATGCTGTTTGATAATCCAGAGAAAACATAGCGATGAAATTTCAGTAATAATAAATAAAGATATAATTTTAAAAAAGTGAATATAAAAAGTCATTATTCAGGTTTATTTTTCCATATAGTAAATTATTCGTCATCCTTTTAAAGATCATATTTCTGTTCCATATAATCTTATCAGTCTACACAGAATACAGCAAAACAATTGTGGTTACCAGAAATCTAAAAGAGATACGGCATCAAAAGAAACCTATTATTTGAAAATTAATTTAACATTTGGTGCAGCAATGCTTTTTAAGGATATAATTATTCTTTAAAAGAGAACTCAAAAACCAAATTGAGGAGGACTTTGTACCAATGGGTAAGAAAATAAGTCTAAATGTCAACTTCTGAAGCAGTAACACAATGATATAAGCTTTCTAAAATTACCGATATTTTTACTGATGAATGGAATCAATGCATGCGACAAGCAGAATCATGAGATTTTATATTATAAACTAAAAAGTTAAACGGAAGCACTTATTAACGCATTCTCCTTTACTTTCTGTAAAATAGTGGAATGGATAATGTATAATAGAAGTCTTCGATTTTTTTATTACTGCTTCACAGAATTCTATAGAGCAAGTCAGAGGATTCAGACAAGTTCTAAATATCAGTCATATTATTGTTTATCCAGTCCGCCAAAGGGACATGGATAAATAAATATTGTGTGACCGGACAACCGTAGCAGCAACACTCGTGGAAACTATGGTTGAGTCTTATTGGTCATCAACGGCTAAGGCACAACTCATCCCTATAGAAGTATGTCACGTCATCGATGTTTAGTGCCAAACCCAAACCTTTTCATGTGCCTGCCAGTTGGAGAGATCCACCCACCATGCAGGAAGAATCACATTTTCATTTCGAGGTGTCCTGGGTAGGTAAATTCTAAAAATAAGTAATCAGATGGGTCAGCCTTAGATGAAAATATGCGGTCGGAAACACAATAGGACTAGAGGAACCACCATGAGCATGTACTAACGGAAAAAATATCCCTTATCACATTAATTCAGAAGGGGGAGACGATAAGTCCAAGGTTATCTCTAGCCAGATAATGAATATCTTCACATCTGATCCTTCTCACTCTGTGAGACACGTCGAAACTGGTCACCATTATCTGATTGAAATGTATTGGGAGCCTCTATACGCTGCCACTACTTTTCAGATGAATGGCTTTAATTGTATATGCTCAGTAGCTGTTAGGCATAGCCTCCAACATTAGTTGCCAGGTCATCAATAGTACTTGTATATATAACGTTTAACGCAGTATAAACACATTATTCAAGAATATGCATTTACCAAGAATTAAAATAATTCTTAATTTATTCAAAATTATTCATTAGATATTTAATATTGATTAATTTTGTAAGTTAAATAATTTCTTCAAGCATGATTTTAGAGAGGAAACATAATTATTTGCAACTCATTTGTAATAACTCTGCTTTAAATAGCAATCACGTTTGCTTGTTAAATCACTATTCTTCTTTTTAGCATCATAAGAACCTTCTAAATAGAGTGTTGTTATGATGAGCGATTCTAATATTTCTGTCTTCATGATGGAACAAGATTCCATTCATTTTTTCATAATTACGCTAAAATATCTTTTGCTACCATCATTGATGTAAACGATGATTCTATAAATAGGTATTTTTGCATTTCTTGTAATTTTAAGCATGTATCAACCTTTTCTCCTTGCAGTTATCTCTACTAACTCAGTAGTTTTCACCTAATTTAAGAAATAAGAAAATTCTGATAACGTTTGTGGGTATGGAGTGGCCCATAGATGTCAGGAATTCTTTCGTTTTCGACAGTTAAGGAGACATTTTTAATGCATAAGCCAGCTAAACGTATTTTATATTTAAATAATATATTTTTAGATTTCGTTATACATAAATATACATTAAATATAACAGGTAAATTAGTCGTCTTCATCATTTCACAGAGAGGTACATTCCAATATAGACCTGGTGTTACTTTACAATAGGACGTTAATATAACTAAACTAAACTCAATATAAAATAGTTTTCTCATCAAAGTATTTACAGAGATAAATCACTCTATTCTGATTTATTTAATATTCTTTGGGAATATATAAATTACTTAGATAAACCAGATAATTTCTTAGTTTGAACAATCATAATTATCTTAGGGATGCTGAATCAGCAGATGTGTTGCTACATTATCTTCAATTACAAATTTCAATTACTTTCTTTTTTTCACTGATGCGCAGCTATTATTATAAGGTGTGTGCGTATCTTCCATGCGTGCTTATAAGGTAAATACGCATTTCTTCCACAATGACTATGGATGAATCTAGAAACTATTTTTATAGATTAAAAAAGAATAATGTCGAAATTTCCAAACTGAAAGGATTATCTAGAGAAAATAAAATCAAAATGGTTTAGTATGCTATTTTCCAGTATTTTTTAAGTGTGAAATCTCAATATATCACTGATACACACGAAAATTATATAACATATCTCTTTTTGTCGTGTTCGGGGGGTGTTCGTATGAATAAGAGCATTGTGGCGTCTTTTGTTTCACCAAAGCATGCCACATCAATCTACAGCCATCGCCTCTGATTGACAGATTTTAATTATAAAGGTAAAAAATAATGATGCAGGAATTTCTAGAGAATATCAAATCAAAATGATTTAGAATTCTAGACTCTTCGTTTTTTCAAGTATGAAATCACAATATTTCACTCCACAAACATGAAAAATTTAATGACTCATATTTCTTCATGGTGTAGGAAGACATGCTGAATTGCATATGAACATGATGGACACCCTCGATTGACCAAAGCATGCCCCATTTATCTACTGCCACTATCTCTGATTGATGTATTTTAATTTTAAAGGTAAAAAATAATAATGCAGAAATTTCCTGACTGAAAGTACTCTCCAACGAAAGTAAATTGCTTTAGAATTCCATAGAATAGTTTTTTAAGGAGTAAATCGCACTCTTCCACCCATACTCATGAAAATTGCATAACATATGACCCTTCATGCTATGGGGAGACGTGCTCACATGTATAAGAACATGATGGGCTCTCTTGGTTCACCAAGGCATGCCCCATCGATCGGAAGCCACCATCTCTGATTGATACCTCTTCGTCGACTCGGGATAGAGCCTTCAAACTAATGTCTTCGAACGAACATAAAAAAACACCGCATCGATCCCCCTCTCAACCCCTTCTTCATTCCACATTACACGAGTGATGGAACTCACAAAGATTTCCAATTGGAAGCCAAAGCAAAGGGTTCTCTGTCGGCGAATAGAAAAAAATAACTTCTTATCAAATCAAATCAAATCAAGTCGAAACGTTCCAGGGAAGGGTTGGGGGATGGTGCAAAACTAACCCTCGTCTGCCTGCTCGCTTTGGAGAATAACACAATTTCCGGGAGGCTCTTTTTCAATGCGCGGGAGAGGGCCTAATTTGTGTAGGAGAAATCCGCCCCTCCCCTCCCTTTGCTTGCCTTAATAGCATTAGGGTAAAATTCGAATAGGGGGTTGCCTCCTCTTATCCCATTCGAATGTTCGAGGGGTTTGTGCGCGATCGTTAGGAGAAACTTCTTTTTCTTCCGACGAAAAGGAAAGGGACGAGGACTTTCTAATCAATCTCGGTTAGCTTGGAATCTCTTCCTTATTTCTTTGATTCTTTTCTTACTTGCGTCTGTCCTCTCGTGTGCGGTAAAGTGCTGTTCATTCGGAAGAATGTATTCAATGAACCGAGGAAGCCCGCTTTCGAAGTGTAGATTTGGGAACTTTTCAATGAAAACTTGTCAATTTTCTGCCGTTTGATTGATTAGATTAAAGTCAAGTTTTGAAGTTGTAATAAAACTGCCAATTTTCTTTGGATGGAACAAGAAATAAATCATACATTTTTATAAGGTGTATAGAATATAAATTTTATAAAATATAATATTTTAGGCTTTGAACATCTAAGTATTTGGATGATTTATACTATATAAGTATTAAATTACACTACATATATGTAATGCACATATAAACTATATTTTGGCTATGCGCATACAACATATGTATTATACAGGATGTTCCAGCAAGAACAGATAAACTCTGCATAGCTAGACTCGCTGTTTGGATCCATAAAAAATGCCCAAAGAACTGTGCGGCATATCCAGTTTAAGGAGAAAAAAACTTTATTCGTAACCTGAACATCAGTACTTGCATAATTTTAATTAGAAAGACGTTCGAAATGTCCCCTGCGCATATGGAGGCATCCATGAACGCGTCGTGCAATGGTTGACTGTACACTTTCAAGCTTCGTAGTATCCAAAAAAGTATTCACACTATGGAGGCGAATGGACTAAATCCATTTCTGAAGTCTCGATAAACCAATTCCTTTACATGACCCATAGGAAGAAATCTAAAGGGATTAGATCTGAAGATCATGGTAACCATGAAGCAGGACCCCAACACTCCACCCAGCGGCTTAATAAAGATTTTTTGGCCAGCCGGATATGACGTCATCCATTTTCTGTACCTATGGGTCGAAGAGGTACAGTTCTATTGGCGTTTCTTCTGTCTCCCAAACACCGAATCTGGTTGCGCTAACTTTATTCGGTCTTGCTGGGACATCCTGTATATATTTATGTTTTATATTGTAAATATACGTAATTCAGGGACAATCTGGGATAATCTTTTGACCTTTTACAGTTTATTCAAGAACAGACCTGTAAGTGGGACTGGGATATGCTAAATAAATAAAAGTTAAATAGTTTCCTATTGTTGTGATGTGGAGAGATACCATATCTCAAATATCATCCTTGTCATCTGAAAAAGGTCTTTTTGGAATAATGAGGTTCACCGTAAAAAAATCTATAATTTTCTTCCAAACAGGAATCAAATGTGACGAAAACTCATCATAAGCATTCTTTAACAAATCTTAAAATAAATAAAACAGTTTTTTTCTTTTCTATTTGTTCTTGCACTTTGTGCAAGGATTTGTATTGGTCAAAGCGATTGTGCCAGGCAGTATTATGCATAAAAATCAAAGCTATAACATAAAAGAATTGTGTTCCTGGAGGAATTTCAAAAATGATTTTACCTAAATTTATATCTTGGAATACCTTACCAAAATTTATATCTTGGAAAAACCTTGGAAGAAAATTAGACATCAACAATTCAAATTCAACATCAATTCTAACCATTGGAAAATAATTATAAGTTCAAGTGCGCAACCATCTACAATTTTAAAATACTTCTGGTTATGAGTTCTTCCAAAAGGGCCAACGATATTCTTTTCCTAATCAGAATCCCTCAATCATGCATAGTCTTAACTTATTAGACAGTTATTGAATCTTCTTTTTTACCGTTTTCAACGTCAATTACAAATTATGGTGTTTGGAATTTCCGGTGGGTAAATCCATATATATTTTACAAAAATAATTTTGCAGAATGTTTATCAAAATAATAGCAAAATTAATAAAATAAATAAAAACGACTCATTAGGGTTTAAAACAATAAAAAAGGTTAGATCTTAGTTAGGCTACCTTTTCCCATAAAAAATTATAAAAAATCCATTTCATTAATTATGTCGATTTTTGCGTAATATATTATTTATTTATCAAACATATGCAATAGATCAAATATGATGGTTAAAATTTTTTCCATTTTAATTCCAAAAGTTAATTCATTCAATATTACTCTGATAACTATTTTTTCCTAATACTAAACCTAGCTCCAATTACAACTTGACATAAAAACGATTAATTGAATAATTTTGTCATCAAATTATTATTAAAATATTAAAAATAATGCAAGAAAACGAGGTAAAGTAGTAAATTTGTTTGATAAATGTGTAGAATAAAAAATATGGCGAACAATAAACTATTTAATAGTTACAGAAGAGTTAGCGCGAGGTGGATTATCCATTTAGATTAATGTATACTTAGAGAGTTGTTCTTAATCACTGTTAAGAGCTTCTAAAGAAGCACTGACGATGGTGCACAATAACGAAATTTCGATCCCTTAACCCTTTCAAAGGCCCTTTTTTTCTAGACATGGTATATTAAAATAGTTTTAGAGATAAGATTGGCTTAAGTAAAGTAATTTATTTAAATTATTAAATAAATTTATTTTTATTGATTAATTAATATGGCTAATTAGTAATTAAGTTACAAAGCAAGATATACCATTGTATGCGATATAAGGAATTAAAAACATCCAAGTTTTTATCTAATTGCAAAATTTGTCATAACTTGGGCCAATCTACATAATTTCATAGAAAAACTGAAAAATCTGGTGGGAAGCATACTTCTCAAGGCCCTTGAAATGGTTAAAAGGGTAAATATAAATCTTCGTAAATTTGGCGCATCCGAAGAAACATGAATGTCTTATGTTTTTGACTGTCAGCAAATGATTTATTTTTATTAATTGACAACGATATGTCATGGGGAAAAAAACTAACGAATTGTCATTTTCGAAAATAATTAACGATTTATAAAAAAATTTCCATTTTAGAATAAATTTCCTTAACTTTTCCCGATCTTTCGGAACTCCCTGACGATTTTCGGCGTTTCCGGTCTGTTGATCACCCTATGCATTATGGCCGGAAAACATCAAACAGTTTTGTTTCATAACTTTAACAGTAGTACATTTTTGACTTGATTTCTTTTCCATATCTCTTCTAATTTTTTGACGTTCTTTAAAGTCTTTCTTTGTTTGAATATATGCTTAAACCTAAGGATTTAGAAACTAGATATTGGACCTAAAATTCAAATGGACATTCTATACACTACAACAGAAATTGTTATATTGTCTTAATATTGCTGTATTATGTATATTTATTCTTTTAAAATTATTTTCAGAATTTTAAAACACATTTAGAAAACCTACATACTGATTTTAGATCCTAGTATTCCACCCTTTTTTCTAAATTAAGTTAGGAATCAATAAATTAAATCTTTTTTGTGTAGCCTACTTTATGTATATATATACTATTAACAAATTTTTTGTCCACAAATTCTAAAACCCTCGACTTTTTTGCGCATGCGTTTGGATAGGATTAATTCGCCAAAATATCGCGGAGGGAAAAGTGGAAAGTTTTTTATATTCAACTGTAAAGTAAACTCTGGTTAATCGCGAGCATACGAGGTTTAAACACTACAATAAATTGTAATATTGTCAAAAAAGTTTGTATTGTATTGTGTTGCGTTGATAGTATTTTACAATAAAATGTTTCGGAGCTTTTCATCATCGTAGTTCTTTTACAAAATAATGATTTTTTAATGTTTCACTTTTTATATATTATTGAATTTTTTAACAATATTTTGCGATTAACATTGGCGAATAATCCAAAGTTTACTTAATTTAAAATGTTTCATTTTCTTTATTCAAAATAAAAACATTTTCAAGATATTATAAATATTAATTTTTATAATATTTATAATTCAATATTATAAATATAATTAACACTGTCCACAAGGTAATCATATCCGCATATTGACTTTTTATTTATCATGCATCTTAATAAATTTCTCTAACGCTCTAACGGAACTATACATTGTTTATTCATAAAATGTAAAAGACCGAGAATTGGTGATTAAAGAATATACATTATAAAGGAAATTACTTGGAAATTGAGATGTAAACATGAACAAAAATAAATTAGGTTTTGTTTCCATCTTCAGACGATTACATCAATTAACAATTTGCAGAAAATTTAGTAAAAATATCGGAAACTCGAATCGTATAGTCTTAATGTAGTTTTAATTAACTGACTTTGTTACGGGTTTCCGATTAATGATCCAATTAAATAAAATGGATCTGCAATAATTGTTCACTAATTAATAATTACGAAAGATCAGATTTTAGTCACAAAGAACTCAGGATCTTTAGTAGAACTTTATTTATTATCCCCTTAATTGTCATGATATTGTGCATCAATTAGTTTCTATCTTCTGGTCATCCGATTAATCGATCCAAGTATTACCCTCGGCTATCAAAACATACAATCTATATCTGTTTTTTGCCTAACAAACTAGCATTTAATGAATTTAAGTTTGAATTTATAACTTTAAGCGAAGGGTGTGTGTTTTTTTTATCTCGTTCAGAAACTTTCCAGTTATTATTATGAATGAACAAGTAATGATGCATGTTTTTGGTCAATAAAGTTGATGGATTTATAATGCAAAGAATAAATCATTATAAATGAGAAAAGAATGCTCATTTTCTTGTTTATACAATTTATAGATTTATAACGTAATTAACAAATCATGATCGACTTTTTCCTTTATACAGTTTATGGATTTATAATGGAATGAGCAAGTAATGATCGATTATTTTCGTTTATACAATCTATAGATTTATAATGGAATGAAGAAATCATCATCGATTTTTTTTTCGTTTATACAACCTATAGATTTATTATTTAATGAGCAAAACATGATCATTGAGCAAATAAGTATTAATTTTTTTCGAACATAAAATTAATATATTTACAATGAAATGAAAAAAAAATCACGATCAATGAATAAATAATGATTAATATTTTCGTTTATACAATCTATGGATTTATAGTGAAATAAACAAATAATGATCAATGAACAAACAATTATTGAATTTTTTCGTTTACACGATATATGGATTTATAATGGAATGATCAATTGATGATCAATAAAAAACAATGATTGATTTTTTTTCTTTTATACAATTTATGGACTTACTGAAATATTGAAAGTTTGGTTCGTGTCAGAAATCACTAGGAATCATTTCAGAACATAAAAAATGATTATCTATAAAAAAAATGAAAAATGATTTGTGTTCTTGTTAATATTTGTCTATCTTGATTTATTTTATGTCCATAAATTTTTAAAATTCTTTTCTTACTTAGCTTCTAAGTGCTAGAGCTTTAAAATTTTGATTTCTTTGCCGTTTGGAGAAAAACGCAATTTCTAAATATTTTTAGAGTTTAATTATTATTAATTAACTATAAAATATAGTTAAATTTTGAATTCCCAACTGGAGCCCAAAACTGGTATTGAATTTGAGAAAAAATTTATTTAAATTTCCCTTAGTATTTATAATAATGAATAATAAATTTCAAGCTAAAAATCAGAAAACAATTAGAAAAAAAACTTTTAAAAACCAATAAAATATTTAAAATCTGTTTTATTAAATTAATTTGTTTTCTTTATCTTATATGCATTAATTAAACTATTATTTGCGATCATTTTCTTGATCTATAAGCTCTAAACTTTGTGTATATTATATGATATTATGAGCAATTTAAATGATTTTGTGAAGAAATACTGTTATACAGAACATTTTTAAAAGAATAAAACATTTGTTTTAATTATAACTCATTGACTGAAACCATTGCTACTAAATGGATAAAGATATGTGAATTGGATCATCTATGATATTGGCATGTAAATCCGTTAGATTAAATTTACGGAAGAATAGTATAATGAAGTAATGGACTGAGAAATAAAATGTATTATAGATTTTAATAATTTATTTCATATAAGCTTATTTCCAATGTTTATAACAGATGCATTCATCTCTAACGTCGTTGGTCTTGTGTTCCGCTTTACAACGAAAGGAGGATTTCTGTAGCTTCTGAAGGTATTTACCCCTGAGCACTGAAGGGCAGAAGTTTGACTTCTAGATCACACACGTCACAAACCCTTTTTAAGGGGCGGACTTCATTCATTCATAAACAGATCGCAATTTAGATTTGGAACAGAGAACGATTCAAACCCAAGGGATGAAAATCCAACCCCCTAACAACCAGTCCCGTTGATCTCTAATAAAATTAGTTACACTTAGACAGTACACATAACTTAAATTACAATAAAATTAATATGTGAGTTTCGATGAAGATGTCTGATATTTAGAATGGACATTAAAAACACATCAAATACATCGGAATTTTAGTGAAACTAAGTTAATCAAGGATTTTTTTTTTAAATCTCGTTTTAGAATATATAAGTTCTATTTCAAGTATATAAAGAAAAACTCTGAAAAAAGTTTGAGGAACAGCAAAGGGAGTATACTGGATTTTTCATTGTTTCCTACGCTTACAGACGCCTCAGTTCCATTAATTTTTTTTAATTAATAAAAATTAAATGAATATATCTCTCATTAAACAATTAAATTATAGGCATCTTCTTTTATCAGTAAATTAGCTACACAGAAATTACATCCTTATTGTATGAATCAATTTTAAACAAAGAGAATAAAAAATGCGAAATATATTTATTTTTCCCCCTTTCGATATTGTTTAAGCCCTTTCAACAGCGCTGTCTGCTGCCTCAAACTTTCCATTTAAATATTTATCGCTTGGCTGTCCACTTTTGTTCTAAAGCATTTGCTTGCAATTTTCCCCTAATAGCTCCATGGGAACTTCGAAAACTTGTTCACATCCCCATTTCCTCCCCAGTCTTTTGTTCTTGCGCTCCAGTAGCTAATATGGAGTCATCCCGCTTCTCACGTGTTGACATTGCCTTTCATAATTATTTTTTATCGTCAGAGAGGATGGAATATTAGTGAAATTACCTTCGAAACACTGAATTGATTCGTCTTTTTTTTCTAAATAGTTCTCTTCAAACCTTCCCATTCAGCCCTCAAGTAAGGTATCGAAGATATTAGAAACGCTGAATTGCCGTGTTCTTCAACCTTAATAGTTGAGTACCTCAGACAACTATGAAAAAAAAAAGGTTTGGTGGGATTTTTTTCTCTTCATGGCGATTTTTTTTTCGAATATTCCACTGAGTTTGCAAATAAAAGGAAACAAAGAAAGCCCTCGATTACACCCAAGCGAACATCGGGGGTAGGGTGGAGCACATGAAAAAAAAATCCATGCATCCGATAGGTTGAAATCGTTCGTGTTCCTTTTATATCAAGGCCATAAGCGTTCTTTTAAGCTCTTTAAAAAATGATTGGAATATTCAGAAGAGGGAGGAGGAGTAAGATTGGGGGTGATCGTCTGCCATTTATGATGGAGCACGTGCTCGGGGTTTAATAAGGCTCTAAAAGAGGAAAATGTAAGATTACATGAAAGCAGTAATAATAAAATTCCAACAAAAAATGGTCTGCTGGGTTATCCTTGAGAAAGAAAAAAAGAAGTCAGCTCAGATTTGTGCTCGCGAAATCGATTTTTACGAGATGTCGAGGTCACTTATTAAAACGTTGTTGACCCATCAAGGGACTGTTCGGTTGTACCACATGGGGAGCTCTGATCGATTTTCGAAAACATGTAGAGAAAAGTTTTTCATTTTCTGAAATAGGCGCTATTTTTTACAGGGTGATTGCTCTTGTCTTAATGAATGTAAATATTTTCGCTATTTTATAACAAGTATAAAGAATACATTAAATCCACAAATGTTATAGTAAATATAACGAGTGAATTACAAAATCTTTTTAGACTTTCAGATTTTATTTTCTGAAATGTGTAAAGATGCTTATTTATTTAATATTTATAATAAAGACGAAACGTTTATTAAATCTACGATTAAAAGATTTTATGACATCCATATTTTCTTATTTTTAAACTAATGTAAAATTATTTTTTCCTTGATAAAGAAGACAGGATTTTAAAACAATTACCTTCCATCAATCATTTTTTTTTCAAAAAGTGTATATCCATTAACTTTATTCTTTTCCAATTAAAATATTATATTATCTGTTATTTGGTAACTGTTTGATTATGATTTCAGAATATAATCCACATATTTGTCACCTGAAACTAGCAAAGCTGAATAATATATTTATAAAAAATATTATTACAAAACTGCATTTTATATTTATGAATATTACTCCAAAGAATAAATAAATATAAAAAAGTTGTTTGGTTCATATTCCTAACGACAGTTTAGTATTCATCAATAAAGCTTTGAACCAAACTTTCTAATCAATGTCTATTGTTTTTCTAAAATGCCAATATAACAAAAATAGATCGCGGTGGACTGGTGATAAGATCATGGGTCGTAGGGTTTCAGGTTCGATACCTGATTATAATGAAGAAAAGTTGTGTAAGGGGGTCTGTTGCACATTAAATCCGTCAGGGCTAAACGTCCTCCTGCTGGCGTATTGAGTAGTGTAGAGGGAGATGCCAACTCAGGTATCGACCTCGTTATCTGACAGAGAATCAAAATTACGAGGTCCGTTCCAAAATAGCCCTAGTTACAATGGGACATATAACTAAAACCAACATGACAATGGACACCAAGACCTGGCTGATTACAGTTCCTTGGTTTGCAACGACATTTCAATGTTCAGGGGATATATCTTGCGAACGTGCTTAGTAATTTTTGATATGGTCAAGTAATGAAGATGAAACCTGAGCAGGTATTTTATAACTAAAAAAATCTTAGTTCAATATCTGCACTGTTTCATGATACTAAGCTCAAAGTAAATAGTTAACCTACTTCTTCGAAATAAAAATATATCAAAATCTAAGATTCGAATAATAGTAAAATTTATGATTTATCTAAAAAATAAAAATATGGCATCCTTATGTCTATGAATGACTTGAATGCTATTATTAGTCAATTAAATATTCTTTCGCCGGCTTTCTGGCACAGAGGTAGCGCGTTTTCGTGTTCTCGGAGTCCCGGCTAGGGCATGGTTGTTCTACAGTGTTCTATATGTGAGATATGTGAATATGCCCCTCTCACTGTAAAAAGGGGCTGTGCAAGCGTATGTGTGTGTGTGTTTCATCCTCATATGAGCTAGAAATCAGACTTCTGCCCTTGGGTGCTCAGGGGTCCATACCCCCAGAAGCTACTGCACCCCTCTTTCCGTGGTAAAAAGCGAACACGACATCATCATCAAATTCATTATTAGTGTATGCCCTGCTACCTACTACTTAATTTTTTACGCTTATATACTGCATTGTTTCTTATATCAAAAAGGAATTTTTTAAGTTTACGAAATGAAGGCCACTCCCAGTAATTATAATGTTATGCTGTCCGGCGAAATCGCAAATGGCAGGATGTCAGCATCATTGTGCCTATTAAATATATCGGAAAACTGATTTCCGAAACTGAGATCATCTTATTCCTAAATTGGAGATGCGTCCATAAATCAGTAAGGATTTTAAACAGATTCACTAGTTTGAAATTCATAATTAGATCAGAAGTCTTTACTTATATCTTGATACTCAATTTCGAAAAAATGAAAACGGTATTGTCAATATCTTTTAATGCAGTCACCGAATGTAGCTTCTTGACATTATAGTCTTTTTATCAAAAAAATAAATTCTCATTTTGCCCAGTGTTTTAATAATACTTTCATATAACTTTCTATCAATGTGGAATTTTATCTAATAACCACAATTAAATGTATTTACGTTAAAAAGTTATAGTTCAATTTCTGAAGCCCTCATTGAGAAATAGGGGACTCATGTAAAACAATTTTTCGTGCTTTATCAATTCTTTCTCTTATCTCTCCTTATAAAAAAAGTCTTCAACTCTCTCAAAAATTCACGCCATCTAACATCAAAATCTTTACGGTACCGCTACGTAGACGATCACCTGTTTTAAAAATACGCTCGCAGGCTGTATCGTCTGCGATTCTTAGTGTTGCCACCTTTATCTTTTGAAAGAGGAAAAGCAAGTTCTGCCCGTGCTTCCAGACGGATCGTTTGCGGTATTATGAGCCGTTTCCACCTCATTTTGGAAGCAAACGATTTTTATGGACGTCGGAGCGAAGTCCCGTGGTGAAGATACGAACGCGCCTTCAACCAGACACTCCATAAAAATCCGAACGCTGAAGCTATTACAGGTGCGATCTCCGATGGAAACACGGGCAAGGTGGTTGTGACGGGATTGGTTGAAAAAATTTTATGCTCGGGGGTATTAAATTGGACGGTTACTTGGAATTAAGCTAAGAGTGAGCACCAGAATAACATGCAGGGAGATTTTAATTTAAAAATGCAGTACTCATATCCTATTAATGAAAGATGTTTATATACTCATATTGTTCGATATTCTGAATAACGTACAATGGCGTGATGGTATTTGGAAAGTTGGCATTTAGTAGTATTAAGGATTGCTTCAGTTTATTATATTAACATCCCATTTTATGGCAACACTAGACTATTTGGAGAAAGACCACGTAGTTTTGGACCCCGGATAGATGAGGAGGATGGCATCTGAGCTGGCACTCCCTCTCCAAATTTCCATACCACACCAGCGGGTCGACGTTTGTTTGCGACGTCGTTATCACAGAAAAAATATTGAAGAGCAGAAAAGGATTGAATATAAGCGTGTGGTGGAGTGATTAAGAACACTGATTGTCGTCCTTAGTTTTATAATTTTAAGTTCTAATCCCACATAAAGCATATTGTTTTTGATAAAAAATAAAGTATCAAATGAAAACTATGTATTACACAATTCTTCGTACCATTTTCAGTCCAATAATAATAAAAAATTCTATCTCTAGTCTTAAATACCTTAGCAAGCTAGTATATTTGGTTTGATTTGGTTGTTTTTACTTCCTTCGACTTGGATATATTTGTCGTTGCATACTGTGTGCAAAAAAATTACGCATCATGCAATTTACGTAAAAAAAATCCGAGCTTTTAAGTACCTCAACTTAAGGAAAGTAAAAATAAAATTTTGCTTTTCTATCAAAGGCCAGATAAAATTATTTTTATTTCACCTGTGGCGATAAGAAACAAAAGAATCAATGAATTAAAATAATAATATGAATTTATATTGCAACAAATAAAAGGTATTGTTTCAAAATATGTATAAAATTACTTTTGAATTTTTAATAAAATTAGCGAAAAATGTAAACAAAATACACTTTTGATGACTTAAAAGTTAATATTTTGAATTTTAAAAATGGTGTAAAATCTCTTTCTACAATAATATGAATAATTTATTAAATGAAAGAATATAAATTTACCGATTACTTTTTAATTAATTAAAGATATAATTAAAATGTTAGAAATCAGTTCTTAATGACCGTATATTACTCAAAAACTATGGACCAAATCTGGTTGCATTAAATTTGTGCTGGACCCTTTAGAGTCCGGCTTTGTACGTACCTCACCTCATTTGATTCACAGAAAAAAATGCCAAATTAAAAACAGTATCCTGTTAAAAATAATTCGCGATGCTAAATTACATAAAAAATAGATAAATAATTAGAAGAAACAAACAATTGGATATTAGTAATTCCAATTGTTACTGATAAATAACCACAAAAGTGTGTTAAATCTAGAATTCATATTTAGGTACATAAACTAGTGGAAAAAATAAAAGAATTTATTATTTTGTTGTGTGTTCTTTTAACAAAATTATGCAGTAGTCTAATATGCACTTTAGCAATTCAAGACTAGGTAGGCCAATGTGCATTTTATTATCGAATTATTCAAAACCATTCTATTCCGCAACATGTCCTAAAATATTAAAGCCGACTTCCAGAAACAACCATGAAATCCAATTATTACTTCACATGCTATGTGACGAGGATGGGGTGATTTGACCAAGAAAGACTCTGTTTTTGATTTAGACTCTTAGTGAGCTCAGAGAAGTTATATTTAAAGTTCCACTATAAAATGAACATAAAGAGAAAATTTCGGGATTAAATGTTATCAAACTTCGTAATACAGGGTAAGTCAAAATGAATATAGCGATTACAAACGGCTATAACTATTTAATGAAAAAATATTTATCGATAAGATTTACACAGAATGTAGAAGAATCTTCAAAATTTTATATACAGAATGATGACTTAAAAGTTAATATTTTGAATGAACATATCATAGATGTTCTATGTGACTTCCCTTGGTCACACGGACAACATCTAATCGGTATTCCATTTCACGCCATACATTCTGAAGCATTTGTTCATTAACCGACTCAAGCGCATTACAAATGCGTACTTTCAGTTCTTCAATTGTTTTGGGCAAGGGAAACACAAACACTCTGTCTTTCACATAACCCCATAGGTAGAAATCACAGGGGCCTCAAACATCCGATGCCATCTGCGTATGTTGTTCGCATTTGGAGGTTCTTCATTGTACCGCTGACGAAATTTTCTCTGCACTGTAATAACAGAACGGCAACTGTGAAATTCCAACACAGAGAATGCTTTCTGCACGGGACTAGCCATTTCCACTAATGAGACGCCGCGCTGAACAGGTTTCTTGTCGTTGCGAAGTTCGATTTCGCGCATGCGCAGGCATCCGCTTGGCTGCACGTGCGCTTTACGTTAATAAATTTTGAAGTTCCGTCTACATTCTGTGTAAATCTTATCGATATATCTTTTTTCATTAAATAGTTATAGCCGTTTGTAATCGCTATATTCATTTTGACTTACCCTGTAGTTTAAAAGAAACTCCTTAAATTCTTATATACCAAAGAAAAGTTCAAAAACTCGCCACCAGGGCGTGAAATGGACTTTCATTCAATACTAACCAAAATAGGGCATTAAGACATCGGTTTAAACTGTTTATTCGTTTCTGAAACATGTTAAAAAGCATGTTCAGTATGTGTTAGCTCAAAAAGCTCTGTGGAGATAATATAAACTATTTGGAGGAACTGAAATATGTGATATTCCGACATATGCATGGCATTATGCAACAATGCGATTTAACTTGCTTTTAGAAATTGGTAGACGCCACAGTCAATATGCTTTGTAACAGGTTTCAGAAACGATTAAACACAGTTTAAACCTATGTCATCATATATTTTGCTTAACATTATTGAATACAGCTCCATTTCATCCCTGGTAATGCATTTCTGAATTATTTTGTTGTTGTAATTCCAATAGAAAGACTTTCTATCAACTATTACCAATTTCGATCACACGATGGTCCAGTAGTTTTCTTATGGTTAAAGTGGAATTTTATTTAAAATCACACTGTATTAAACCTAAATGGAGCTAAACCAACAAGTGTAGTTCTTTAACATTTATTCGAATTTGAAATGTTATTCAGCTCAGTAACTCTTTCGGTTAGAAAGCTAGTTCTACAGATAACTCTGACGAATGTAAAATAGAAGTCCAGTCTAGTGTTCATTTGGTGACAAGTTTGGAAATAAAATGAAAGTTTTTGAAACTTCTTGAATTTTTGTGATCTATCGCTTTGGAGAGAAACTAGATTATGTTTCTAGAAGTTATGTAGTATGTTTCTTCTTTCTTTTTGACACTATCCTGAAATCTTTTAAAAACCAAGAGACAAAGCTCAGCAGTAATCTTGTCTAGAGTTAGTCAATCAATGGTGATATATCGATTTGGAACGACTACAAGATTTTTAATTATATCACGAAATCTTTGACTCCTGAACTTTGTCTGGTTTTTAATCTTGTTCAGAGAATTAATTAATTAAGTTTAAAAAACTGGAGTAATCGATTCAAGATAGAAGGTAGTTGTTGAGTTCCTTCTGAAGGTTTGGCGCTATTGAGATTGTTTATTACACATCTGTTGTTATTTACTTCAAATTTTGTTCTTGAATATGCTCCCAGTGCTTTTTTACAGTGTATACGTTTAGTAAAATAACATTGATTGATTTTGATTCTATTGAATTTTCAACTCTACAATCAGTCCCCCAAGTGAATTTTTATATGATTTTCAGCCACAATGTTATTGTTTCTGTTTTTATGATGGAAATTCTTACAATTATTTTCAAACTTAACCGAGATCTTTGGGAAGGCATACGTAAAAATCTGCTTAGAAACAAAAAATACTGTTACGAGCGGGCGAGTGCCATCAAGGTTGGCGGCGTTTGGCGAGAAGCTTCGTGCCAGCCGGGTTGGTTTGGCGAAAGGAATAGTCAGGTAGCCGCTAGACCTGCGTGCTTATTGGCATGAGCTCGCTCGGCTATATAAGGGGAGGGTTGCCGTAGTTTCGGCAGTTTCCTCTCGGATGAGAAGCGACTCACTGGACTAGCTATTACTTTTCTCGCTTGTTATTAGTGAGCTGTGTTTACGTTTGCCGTTAACGTTGTATGATTGAGCTCGCTTTGACTTACTGTCTGTTGTACTTTACGATAGCTGTTTTGCAGTCAGTTTTTATTGTGCGACGGGCGTGCATTTACGCTTTAAGGGACTGTTGACTGCTGGATTATGTTTATCTGAAGTTTTACTATATCAACTCATCCTGTAAATATCTGCAAATAAATTTGTTTGTGCTGTCCTCAATTAAAGCCCATTCAAGCCGAGCCCGCTGCAATAAAAAAGTAACAATAGAATTCAAAAATTTTGATTTAGAATTGGGCTGCTGATTGCCGAATTTATAAGATACGTGGATTTCATAGAATTATACTAGCTTTGTTATCATTGAAATAACAAAAAGCAAGAAATTTTGAACCAATTGTGAATCACTGTGTAGACATCCATGATTATGTAATTTTTTTTATATATAAAGTTGTTTTGAAATAAAAATGGAAAACAATCAAACAAATAATACTAATGACTTGACACTTCTTAAGAAATCTGTTTGAAAGGGTTTATTTTCTGTATTTGTTTTTACTCAAAAAATACATTATTTTAAATATTTCTAATTATATATCAAAACATAGTTGAATTGCAGAATTGGCATATTTCATGATTTGTTTCATATTTTATTTCTGTAGTTTATCATTATTTTTGCCTTTATTTCGAAAATATATTTCCTAATTTTTTAACAAATTTTTGTTTATCAAAAAACACATTTTATTTATCTCCATTTACAAAATATATGGAAGCATATGACTATGTTTTCGGGGTTTTTTTTATATTCATGTTACGTTTCTGCTCATATAGTATGTTGCATAATAAATCATTTATAACGTACTCAGAAAGAATCTAATAGTTCATATATTTCACTTATATATTCTTAAATATCACTGATTATCTGATAGAAAACAATAGTCAAAAACCAAATCAATCTGTTTGCTATTAGTACTTAATAAGTTCCATAACGATCACTTTTTGTGTTTTCTATTTCCTATTCTATTGTAAAATTGATTTGTACCTCGGTACCAGGCATAGCTTTGACGCGTGTCACCTATTTTAGTGCAAGGCAAATTAAAATCTAATCTAAACAATCTGATTTTAATATACCTTGCGTCAGTTAACCTAATCAGTATCTATAACCAAACCCTAATCAATCTGAAACATATATTGTTTACATTATACATAGATGATAAATAATGCTTTGATATAAAATTGATTAGTATCTTTTAAACGATTCTACCAGCAATAAGAGTTACATGATATTGGTAGTTATTTTCTCTGTATAATAATTGTAATACATTAATAATGCAGATAGTAATGAACTATTGAAAACAGTTATCAATAGATAAAAAATTGCGAATAATAGTGATATTTATTATATGCCTACGATAGAAAGCAAAGCTAAACATAGACCTTTACAAATTTTCTTTATTTAATACCAAATATTTATTTTTATAAATAATAATAATAAATTAATTATTAGGATAAAAACTCTGTATCAAAAACAATTATCAATAGACAGAAAAAGGCAGAAAGTATTGATAGTCACTAAATATCTATGATTGTGAGTAAAGATGCACATACGAATTATGTGATGCAAAAAAATTGATGATTCGGGTTATCTCATTTTCATAGTTTAATATGAAATCGAAATGTTTCATTTATAGAGAATATATTTGTATAATAGTAGATAAATTTAAAGTTCGTGAATTTATTAGAAGTTCTTTATAGCTACCATATGTTAATACTATTTTAAATACTATAAGTATTAAAAATAATAGCTTATCAGTATAAAAAATACAGATTGATTCAAATCAGATAATGAAGAAATTTCAGAAATAAATCTTAACATTTCATTAATATAATAGAATTTTTTGAGTAATTGTTTTAATATCTTGTTAAGTTTTATAAATTAAAACTGATCTAAGATTTTTATCATATCAGAACATGATGTTTTGGGAATAAGGTTCAATGAAGCAATTAAAATATTCAATTAAACAATTAAAATGAATAAAAATCTAATTTAACTTTCACGAGCACGTGACGCTTTGCCATTCAAGAAATTATATTCTGACATGATACATCGAAATATACATAGCTGATTTGATTTTAATTTTCATTTTAAAAAACACTTAAAATTACCTTATATATTTTTGTATCAGTCATTCTATAATGGGATCTATTTAAATGACTGAAATTATATATTTGAAAGTCTCCCCATTGTTATTAACCTACATTGCCTTTGACTACGGTTAAAAATAGAAGGAAACGAAAGTCTATGTAATTTGTCTCCTGAGTCAAATCCCGATTCCAGGACGAGGCCAAGCTTTAATGCCCAAAGTCACTGGGTACCACATTAAATGCAAATGTGCAGAAATTCTTGGAAATTAAAATATTCTTAGTTAAGTGCTTAAACTTTTTATACTCCTGTATCAGTGACACACCTGACTGTCGTTGAATAAATCACAATTTTTGTTGTCACTTAAGATATTACAGTTGACTTTCGGATATCCCTGCGTGTAGCACATAAATCAGGTCTTTTTCTTGTTACTGAGCAAATTAGTTCTTTGAAATATATTGCGTGATATGAATAGAAATTGCTTTTAATAAGCTCGGACTGAGGCACAAAATAAGAGTAAAAACCCTTTTACGAAAATTAATGACCAACGGCAGACGAGATATCGTAGCAAAAATGAAAACTGCTCAGAATTAAGCTATTGATCGATGTAACCAATAATATGTCACTTAACGGCAGTTAGTAATAGTAGACGAAAACTGATACTTCAGGTCATAACATGGTTGAGACCCTAATATCAGAAAAGAGGCATCTGATATGTGATAATCAGTTTAGTAAGAAAATGTCTTCAATTTTATAAAGTGAAGCAATATCCAATATGGAAGAAAAAAATAATTTTCTCCTAATTTTCCTCTCATCATAAATATTTTTTTATTTCCTTCCCTGAATGTCAGTCCAATAATATATAGAAAGAATGTTTCAGAGTTCTGCGAGTTTATATTAAAAAAAAAAACGCTATAAAATTGAGGAAATTGAAAATAACTTTCTCTTACTTACTTTCTTATATACGAGTAAAGAAAAAGTTATGTAGTCATTAAAGAATTGGGAGTTTCTCACAATAATCTTGAAATTTCAGAAGCCCCCAAGTCCAAACTTTTAATTATTTTAGACACTATTTAATTTTATACTAACCCTTTAAAAGACCAATTTTTATATTTACAATATATTGAAATATTTATAGAATTGATATTGGCCAAACAAAGTTGATTGATTTAGCTTATTATATTAATTTATTTTTATCGATTGATTAATTTGTATAATTAATATTTAATTAATTAATAAAGACACACCCTTTTATGTGGTATAAAGGAATGAATTATCTAAATTTTTATTTTACTGAAAAAAATCAGAACTAAGGCCAACCTATATAACTTTTTTAAATGAATTAAGGACAAATTGATTGTTGAATTTGGAGGGAAGCATATTTCCCATAGCTCTAGAAAGAATTAATTCGCCCACATACTGCATGTTTTCCCTCCAACATAAATGCGAACACAGTAACTGAAAACCATATATTTTATCGCTAAAATTCTAAATTTCTATTAAATTATGATCAACATCTATGAGAAAATAAATTATCTATTAACCAGTCTATTTTTTCGTGCATCATGGATGTCGATAATTCAAAAACATCTTATAGCTTGTAATTAAACAAATTATTATTCTAAGCTATTAAGTTTCAAAATCTGATTTTTACACCAAACATATATTTTTAAGGTATTTTATGCTTGTTAATTAATTGGTGTTTTTTTTCAGTTTGTTAGAGTAGGTGAATGTGAACGTGATAACTAAAATTGTATTTTTATTGAAATTGTAGATATGAGCAACAGGAAGTCAAATCCAAAATTATAATTCTTTTCTCTTACGAGGAGACTGTGTGAAATTGTGGAAAACCAAAATGTGAAATATTCCCATATTGTGGAAATAAACAAGGGAATATTTTGAATGGTTAATTTGTACGAATGTCCCCCTATTTTTCTGTTCTATGATGATTATATTCTATATTTTTTTATTATGTTTACTTGTATTATTTATATCTTACATTATTTATTTAATCAGGTATTAAACAGTAATTAAAATTTTACAGCACATGACGGAAATATATGTCGAAAGTGACCGAACAAAAAAAATTAAAACAGAACAAGCTTTGAATATTTTTTAGTTCGTAGCGATAACTATAATAAAATCGTCCAACACAGCATAACTCTAAATTATTATAAAAACAATATCCCACCAATTTGGTCTGCGTCATTATCAGTTTCCAAAGCCCAAATTTGGCTAAATTTGAATGACGAATGACAAAAATGACTTATTTACAGGTGTGCGAATAAATCTAGGCATGAATATATTACAAAGATCAGAGAGTTGAAATTTGCTATGTGTATTATTTAAATTTATACTGATTCATTATATTCGTTCTTCAAAGAGAAAATTAAATATTATTTCAAATTGTTTTCTTTCAATTGTTTCAAGTTTAGCAATAAATGTTTTTTCTTCTATAGAACCACAGTGTGTTCCAAATCTATTATAATAATTACTCTTGAATGAAGTATTCATGAACAACATGGAGGGATAAATTAAACCTCACATAGTTTTTCATAGAAACTAAAATTTCTGGGGCTATCACGTTTACATGAAAATGTGCTGCGAATAATTTTTTTTCTATCTCTGAAGCATTTTGACAATTTCCATATTTTTATGCTACAACTTTCATTTGTTAATCCACGGCAATCACATCCCAGATATTGATAACAAAGTAAAAACCCGTCAAGACGGGCACATTTTCTAGATTGTCAACTAAAATCAAGAAAAACCTTAATTAATTTTATATCTCATCTATTAAGTAAAATTAATTAACCTTCTAACTTTTAAATTTTAATTAAAATTACTTTGCATAAAAATTTGTTTTACTTCAAGAAAAAATATGAAAAGAGTCTTATTACCGAGTGTTGATATTAGGCAAAGAATAGTAGTAGGCTTTATAAGAAACGTGTGTGAATCAAATAAGCACCAAAAGCTTCTTTATATTTTGAGTGCAACATTAAACCATCCAGGCCTACCACTGCTTGATATTTGTTATAAAGTATTTCCATGCTCTCCATAATCTTTGTAGCCAAAATGATATTATGCTAATACAAGATAATAGAAAATGCACGTTTTTAGGTATAAAAGTTTAGGTTTAAAGTATTATTCGTATTTTATATAAAATATGAACAAACCTTCGGAATAACTTTTCGCACCTGTTAAATTCTCTATCTTTACAAACTATGTTTGATACTTTCCTCGGTAAAAACTATTTCGTTGTAGTAATACAACCATTTTTCTTCATGATTTCCAGACAAACTTACTTTATAAGAGGATTGAAAAGTTTCTGTATAATGGTGTGTAAATTTAATCATTTAACAATAAGAACCTTTGTTAAATGATGCACCATTAATTTATTAAATGGTGCATCATTTAACAAAGGTTCTTATATTTTTCTATCAATGATTTGTAATACGATTTTTTTTGTTTCAGGGAAGTAATAATTATTTCTAAGAAATTATACAGATAATTTCAGCTTTTTAATTTGACAAATGTATAAAATATAACCGTAACTCACCCTTTTCGAATTTCCTTATAGAAGAATACAGATAAAAGAAAATTATGCATACCTATAAAGAAGGAAAAAAAACAATTAGTAATTGCATGATCACAATAAATAAACAGATTTTTCTAAGTCTTTTTTTAAGCTTTATTTTTATAAGGTTTCAAAATAAGATAAACAAATTGTTTTAAATATTAATACAGAGATACATTGTTTTTAATATATTTTAAGATAAAATTAAATGGCGACACTATTTATTTATTAATAATATAGCTTTATTAATGTTTTTAACTCTTTGATGTTTAATAACAATCGAGTATTCGCAATTCAATTAAATTATTTTTTTCTTTTAAATACAAAGCATTTGGTCCCAAATAACATGCTCGCTTCCTAAGCTTACGACTGCTCATCTAATTAGTAATGCCTTTGACAACTCATAAATTTAATAGAATAAGACACAGGTGTTTATTACAGGCTAGTCATAGTACATTCAACGTGTTAAAATGAGGTAACTTATTTACAAGTACATGGAAATCTTAATTATTTTAAATGCTGGTATATGAAAATACTCTAAAATGAAAATATAATGGCAATATGCTATAGGTACTAATGATTTAAAGGTATGAAATAAAAGGTTATTCAAAAATTACTACATGGAAAAGAAAAAGTTACACATTTCATGCAATCAACGAGTTTAAGTGAGGTAACTTATTTACAAGTATACGACAATCTTATTTTAAATGCTGGTGTATGAACAATACTCTAAAAGGAAAATATGATGGCAATATTCCATAGATACTAATTATTTAAAGCTATCAAATTATTCATTCAATAATTACTACATGAATTAAAAAAAGCTACACATTTTAATAAATTACCTAAAGAAAAATTGAGTAATACACAGAAAAAACTTCAATTATTATTTGTATACTTAATAATTGTCCCTTGCAAGATTAATAATTAGTCATAGGAGCGACAAGTATGTAGTAGTCCAATCCTCTATCCTGTAATTCGTAATTTAAAATTATTTTCATTTTCGTTCCTTGTTAAGTGAGTATTAAAGACGAAAATTTCAGACAATCCGTGTGGAAACAAAGATAAAATAAATAAGTGAAAAAAACAACACAAAGCATTTCATGTTTATTATATGTGGCTGGTTTAAAGGTGACTATAAGTTTTACAATGTTTGATGAAACGTAGTCTATGGCATGAATGTTTCTGGTTCGATAAAAAATGACATAATACAGTTATTAAGTAAAACTTTAATTTTCCATCTGTATCGTGTGTTAATATGCAATAAAGTATATAATCGATTCATTTGTTTAATACTGTAAGAATGTTTAAAACATTCCATGCCTTTCTCGTTCTCGCTTTTAAAAAACAGATCAGGCTACATTTTTACCTTAATGTTTTGAAGCTAAACGAGTAACACACAATAGAGGAATATGTGAACCAAAATATGCTCAGAAAAGAAAGAAGAAACCTAAAAACGCACTCTATCCCTTCTATTCTTTCTCCACGCCAGGAAAAAAAATTTCACTGGTTAGATTCGGTACGTATCAATTTCCCTACATAAATGCTTAACAGTGGTTTCGGTTTAATTTAGTTCAATTATATTAAAATCCTGTTTTTAAGTGATACTAGAGCTGTTTGTGGACGGACCTCATACTTTTGTTGACGATTGTTTCGGATCTCAGTTCTATAACCGACTATCAGGGATACATTGTCTTAAAACCTCATGAATTGTAAGCTGACCTGCTTAAGTGTTATCCTCATTTTTTTAAGCTTAGAACTCTCAATTTTGAGAAATTCTCACATCACTTTAAAACCAGATGTTAGAAATGATATTTCATTTGAAATTACAAAATGTATAGGCTTGGAAAATATGTAATGAAAGTGATATTTTGACGAGTACATATTGAAAAAGAATGGCATATTTTCAACAGCTGAAATCGAAACTTATGGTTGGTTCTCTGGCTTTTTTAGCCAAATCGCGTTACTCGGAACTCCTTTTCTGAGAGTTGGTGTCTCACTTGGGAAACATTTGCCAAAGCCTCGGCTTTGCCAAAGAAGTAAACAGCGGTTAGCACGGTTTCTATGGTTTTCCCACTGATATTCTCAATAAAAAACGAAAAAATGTTACTTATATCATAGTTAACTTTGAAAGAAAAATTAGAATTTTTCCATTTTACATAAAAACTGCTCCAACATATAATTAATTGCATCATATACGTTATTTTGATAAATTTGATAATATATAGCTCCTTTTTGAATTAATTATTATACAAAAAGTAGATGTGTAAATTATCGGAGAGTTTACAAAAGATAACAATATACAAGATAAATTTACAACTATGTACAATATACAAGATATCGATAATACTCTAAATAATGTAATAAACTATTTTATTAAGCCAAGAAATGTTCTTTGAAATAAGCATCAAGAAATTGAGTATATATACTTAAATTGGCTTGAAAATATTACACCAATAATGAATTCTTTTTGATAGTCAGTGTATTATAATAGTCTTTTTTTTTAAGTATTGCAGTCCTAAAAAAACAAATTTTGATGGTTTAATGACACAAAAAATTGTCCGATTCTACCACCATGTATAACCAAAAAGATAAAAATATTTTTCCATTTATTTTATTTCACAGTTTCTTAGAAAATAATGAATAAAAAATTATTTAGAGAATAATAATAAATGTATAATAAACAATAATTTTAAATTATAAAATTATATGTAGAGTTGTAATAAGGTAAAAGTAGTTAATTAATTGAAATCAGGTTTTATGCATAATATATATATATATATATGCATAAAACCTGATATATATATATATATATATATATATATATATCGGAATAAAACAAAAGATATTGGGAGGAGGAATAAGAATTATGAGCATAAAATGAAGTCAGATATTGTTTTATTGTTACGATACATTTTTAACATTCAAAAGAGACGAACTTTTATAATGGTTTCCAAAACAATGAAAAGAATGCTTTGAAAAAGATTCAAAGTTTTTTTCCTGCTCATAAATAAATAGCTGTGTATTAAAATAATTCTATATTTCGACATTCCTATATCCATTATGAATACAAAATTCTTTTACAATAACAATGAAGTTATTGACTCAAGTAACAAAATATTCGGAAAAAAGAGAACAAAAACCGAAACATTTATTTTTCGAATGATACATGGAATTATAATCTAAAAGAAGCGCCATTTTTATTTTTGAGAAGAGCTCTCTACATGCTAGTAAACTTCATTTCAGTATTAATACTCCTGAGATATTACAAAAGAAATATAAAAATATGCCGTGTTATTTATTTTAAATGAAAAAAACTGCATCTAATTTTTTTCTTTGAATCTAAAAACATAAATTTTAATGGAATAAATTCTTGTCGACTGGAAGAAGTTATTAGATTGAAAATTTTTGGCAGATTCCTTCAGCCAACAGGGACTGCATTGTTCTATTTTTCTACATAAAAATTGTCAGCACCGTGATTATAAATGCGCAAAAGCGACATTCTGTTCAACCTATCAGACAGCATGGCCCACCCTAGAGGGGCGCAGCAGTTGATGTACCTCATCAAAATCGAATTTGCTTATCGAAGAAAAAGTTCGAAAAATGCCTCACACGCGATGGAAAGCGAACTTCAAAACGTGTGAAGGGGCGGGGTGAGGGGGAGTAGGTGATAAATTTTAAAGCTCTGTTGAGGGAAGAGTACGTTTTTTTTATCGTTCTAAAGATGTACAATGTAGCTTATCTTACTGCCAAGCGATTTTGATAAAATGAACGGAATGCATGAATATTTTCTGCGTGCTCAAATTCGTCCTTTCAACAATCAAAAATTCGTTTTTAGAGCATGAATGACTTTTTTTCATCATCGCTTACTTTTTTTAAATTTCAGTGAGAAAATTTATTAATAGAAATTTTTCGAAGCAATTATTATGTAGATAATTATTAAAAACTTAATTAAAAATTTCGTATTTCTTTTCTTGGACCTATATGATTTACATGAAAGTACTACATAATCATCTTCAAAATCTGAAATATACCAATTTTGTTATCAATTTTATTTTTTTTATTCTTTTTTAAATCATGCAATGAATTTCTAAGAAGAAATTTTGTTTGGAGTATTTTTTTATTCCAGTGATAGTTTGACGAACAATTAATAAAAATCAACACAATTTAATATAAGAATGAAAAAAAAATCATAAATAATTGCAAATTGACATGTTAAATTAAAATGCGAAACCAATTTATACGTTGATTATAAGAAAAACCGCCATTTATACACTACTCTGAACAAAATTATTGATCTCTGAAATAAGAATAAAATTAATACTTTTCTCGAGATATTTTTAAGTAGACTAGATAAGGTTTGTATTAATTCACTGAAACTATAAAAGGGAATACTTGACCTTAATTCAAATTTCATATTCATTACCCGTCCTAAAATTATTGCTTGCAAAATTACAAATATTATTTTTGCTTGACTTTTTATTAAGATTTTTCATAATTCAAAATTTGTGAATTGCTATACAATTTTAATAGTAAATAGTGTTCATGTTCAGAGGATTATAATTTTACTATTGCTATGCTTTTATAAATATACCAGAATAAAAGGGATTACTCTGAGACAATTTCAGCACATGCAAAATGTTCTTGGATTCAAGGCGTAATTCCAGTAAAAATGTATAAAATCACATTTGAAAGCTTATTCTAAAACTACGAGTTTTTAGCTAATAATGTAATTTAAAATAAAACTGGGAGGTTATACTCTAAAGTTTGTAGAAATATAGGAAGCCGTGACATTAAAAACGATTGATTTTCTTTGGCTCCATGTGATCTGGTTTGGTTATTCTTTTCAAGCTACTGTTCAACAAATTAGTTTCGCATGAATCACCTGCGCTTCACATATATTATCTTACTAATTAATAATTATTACTTCTCGTTGCTGGATGGTCCTCTTCTCTTCCACGAGGATACATCAAAGATACACATAAAAGAGATCATGGTGAGGATATAATATAGGGTTACAGATAAGTCAAACATAAAATCTAAAAGAATTAGGTGAAACATCAGTTGCGAAATCAATTGATAACCAAAATTTTTCATATAAAAATAATATGGGTTTTTAGTTTAGTTTAGTTTCACGGTTTTTAGTTTACTTTTACATTTCCATTTTAACATTCTCATTGTTTACATTCTCATTTTAAAGTTACACCATAAATATTTTGGGACGCCCTTCTAAATGTTACACCTCTCTCTCTCTCTCTCTCTCTCTCTCTCTCTCTCTCTCTCT
>JAOUZG010029841.1:339401-354503 GCA_026289955.1 Argiope argentata | reverse complement strand
GTGTGTGTGTGTGTGTGTGTGTGTGTGTGTGTGTGTGTGTGTGTGTGCTTTGAAGCAATTCAGAATTAATATTAAAAGGTCGTCTTAAATTATATATTATTACTGCCACAGTTTCTCTTAGAATGGAATCATTTCACAATCGCAAGATATTCATAAAATTAAGTTATATATTTATCCCGTCGGCGTCCTGACACAGACGTAGTGCGTCTTTCTCGTTATATGGGTTCTTGGCTTTGAGACCCGGTCAGGACTGGATGGTTCAACTGTGTACTATATGTGAGGTGTGAGAATGTAAAAAGTTGTGAAACTGTAAAAAGGGGCTGTGCAATCTGTAAGATGTATCAATCTGTGAGGTGTGAGAATGTAAAAAGGTATGAGACTGTAAAAAGGGGCTGTGCAATTGGTGAGGTGTATCAATCTGTGAGGTGTACTATCTGTGATGTGTGTAGAATGTAAAAATGTGAGGTGTGAGACTGTAAAAAGGGCCTGTGCAAGAGAATGTGATGAGTATGTGTCGTCCTCATTTGAACTAGAAGTCAGACTTCTGCCCTCTGATGATCAGAGGTCCATACCCTCAGAAGCTACTGTACCCCTTCCTTCGTTGTAAAGCGTACACTTTATCATATTTTTGTCCCCTTTCATTCATGTCTAGAGCTAATATTAGAAAAACATCTTAACTTTTAACTGTAATCGGGTGGTAAGGATATCACCTGTGCATCGACCCCCTCTAAATTACTGCTCTACCCTAATAGGAGGACATATGACTCCCGAAGAATTTGAACCAAATCCGATAATATGCCGTCTGCGTATGAATTTTGAGCCGGACTTTGAAATGGCTAGTTCTAAAAACAAGCGCAATTTTGTCCCATAAGCTTAATTTCGAAATCCAGTTAGCAATTTATTGCAAGTATGTAATACAAGTCAACGGAAAACAATGTTGCTAACTGATTGCTACACACTGCAAGAATTTTTGTTAATCCGTTAATTACGACATAAAAGTAAGAATTAATTCCATTACTCTTTGCGATATAACAATTCCATTAACAATAGCTTTATTTGTGTTTTCTAACATTTCACGATTACGTTGAGATTTAGACCTTCTCTAATTATTCCAATTTGACAACAGCTATATGTTTCTTCTTTTTTAATTCTTACTATTAGTTCACACTCTCCCTATATATTTTGTACAAATCTACAATTGTTCATAAAATATTTTTTTTTTAATTTCTCCACTCAACTTCAAATATATTGTTTTAAACTTGTAGTGAAAGAAACTTGATGTTAAGACAATTTTTTCAAATCACTTTGGTTCATTTTTCATTAACTAATTAAAAAATAACTTTCCCTCCCAAACTCATCATTTCCCCCACCGTCAAATGAGTGAGACTTCAGTTTGTTTGTTTTTCCCACGCTAATGAAGTGAAACTTAACATCTTTTCGACCGATTATTTCAAACGATTCTGTTTATTTTCTTAGTGTTTGATGCATTAAAAATTAAACATTACTAATTAATGGATTTTTCGGACTCATTTTGAAGTACTTATGAATTAAAATTAAACAGAATTTAAAAAAATTAAAAAATTTAATTTCATTTGCGTTGTCCCAATTGGCGTTGAAAATTCACACTTGCGCAGGGTGTGCTGATTTATTTTCAACATATACGGACTTGGTTTTGTTTTGACCAAATATCATTATTTGTTAAATGCTTTATATTTATTGTAATTATTTATTTTAAAAGTAATTAAAATAAAAAATTTCTTTGTTGCCCTTAGAAGAAATTGACTTAAAATTTTTTGTATATCTTATTTTTCTCTTTTTTGGCTATTAACATAAACACAGTGTTATAATTTATAATAATTATAAATTATTTGGACTAAATATTATTGCACTATTTGATTTTGAATCTGAATAATCATTAGCAAAGCTTTCATTATGAAACACTTTAATTGAATAAGAGAAGGTCTAATTATTCTAATAACACATCCATTGGGTTTGGTTTCAGAATAGCAGTTATTCCTAGCATTCTTTTAAATCTATTTATACTTATTTGGTCACATTTATTAGAATTTTCTTGGTAGGAAATTTTGTAAAAATATTTTTTTACTTATTATCATGTCAGAACACGATGTTATTTTAGGAATGAGGTTTGTGGCGTTAACAAAAATCCGTTGGCAAAAAGTACAAATTTTATTATCTGCATGAGCATCTCAAAAATTCAACTTTTAATAACGTGTTGAAATTTCCTTTACAAAAGCTCTGATTTAAAAAAAAATAGGCTAATGACTGCAGCAAATAAAACTTGGAAAAATGTCATTTTGAGAGCGTGATCATATGAAATGAAATATATAGAAATTAGATATTTTTTTAACAATAAAGGTAATACAAAGTTTTTTTGGATCGTTTGCAATACTAAAGTGACTCATTCAATGAAACAATTAAAATGAATAAAAATATAATTTAACTTGCACGAGCACGTGGTGCTTGGCCGTTCGAGAAAATATGTTCTGACATTATACATTGAAATATGCATAACCTATTTCATTTTAATCTTTTAATTTTAGATTACTGTCACTCAACCAATCGCCACGTTTAAGTGGAGATTTAAGCAAGTGCAATTTAAGGTAGATTACTGAATATCTTACATTTGTTATCAAATTCTTGGGTCTGTGGCAAAATATCGCTTAAATAAAAGTTAAATAACAATTCTGCACTTGAAATGACCATGATTCATCATTAAAACATGCAAAAAAATCATTAATTATGACTTTATTTATTCGTTTTTGCTTCATCTGAATTTAAAAGCTAAAATTCCTTGACTTAGTTATTTTCCTTAATAAGCAACAATGTTATAAATGGATCTCAATGAATAATGTAAAACAGCATTACAAATTAACAGTTTGTGCTTTGGCACAACTTCTGTAGCAAATATGTTCAGGTAAATGTAGTAAAATGGTGATTATATATAAATATATGTGCTTATTTGTAATCACCAATAAGTAAAAAGGTGATAATGAATAACCACAGATAATTATACATACTCAACGGATTAATAATTTTTACCGTAATATTACGTATATATTGAAAAAAATATATTAGAAATTATTTCAGTATGGCAGCAATATCTTGCAAACGTATAAAAGAATATGTTCTTGTTTGTGTTTTAAAAACCATCTAGAAAAAAAGTCTTATAAGTTTATGAAAACATTATCCGTCTAAATCACATTTCTCTATATTACTGACTGTTTTCTGGAAAAATATCTGTCACAACTGTACCTCAGTAACAAATTTTTTTAATGAAATAATACTATTATCTTGTACTAGTTTCCTGCAAAAGTTTAATTTATTCATAGAATTTCAGCTATTTACCTAGTGTTTGTGATATTTTAACTAATTCAAACTTCTCAAACCAAATTCTCCATTTTTAGAGAAACTACCTCCTTTGCAAGAAACATTTTTTTCTTGGTTTTTAGAAACAAAGAAGTCATCTGAATCTGGCTAGTTTCAGTGGTATATATCTATAACTTTGTTACGCAACTTTCAAGAATTATTTTTTGAAAATGAAAACACAGTGAAAAGACTTGCCTATTCTGGCAAAAATATTATTCTGGAAGAATTTGCCATCAAATTTTCTAAAGTAGAAATAAAATATGTCTCCTATCGTAAATACCATTCTGAAAATCTCATTAAAATTTTCTATAAGATTGTAGGGAAAATGTTTGTGTCTTTTCTATATATTGGGAAACCTTTCGAAGTCCTGATAATTTAATTGAGTTTTCTATCAAAATAACAAATTCGAGGCGAATGTTTTTGTAATAAAAACAGGTACATAAGTTTTTCTGTGACTCTATACGAGTTGAATTCTTTAAAAAAAGAATTGTAATATACTACTTTTCAAAAAAAAAAACTAATTATCTAGAGATTCTGTCGAAATAATTCTCGAACGTATTGTGACATATATAAAAAAAATGAAAGAAAGATTCAAACTTGTTATTATTGATGTATTTATGTTATTGCACTCAAATAATGAAAATCGGATTTCTAATATAGTTTGTGAACAAAGCACATAGTTTGGTAATTTGTATCTGTTGTTGTTGCTAAGTTTTCTGTCCTGTCTTAGACCAAATTCAAAAATCTGTTGATAAGAAGAAAGTAAATGACAAGAAAAGAAGAAGAAATGTCTTCCCAAAGAAGTCCTAAGCAGTCTAGAATATGTTCTGCAGAGACCATATGTTAAAGGCATTTCGGACAAAGATCGTAAGATTGTTCACCGTGAGAAAAGAAAAGATATTTAAGGCGGCCACTGGCTACCCTCCCAAGTCCTACAGATTGTCTCATCTGTGCGGAATGGGTGAAGTAAATCAGGTGCATAATTTTGGTTGGGTCACCCAAGGTGTGAAGGTCATTCTACAATACCCAGCTAAAATCTGCAGGTGGTGGAGCTCCAGTCATTTGATTCGCAGAAGCTGCACTTTCCTCCCAACGGATTGGTTGGTTATTATTTAAATGTAATAAACACTAAAAATACCATAATCGGCTAAACGAAAAATGTAATATACCTGTTAAGAGTCGATATATTTAATGGTAAAAATTATAATGTATGTATGTTATCGTTTTTCAGTCGACACCAAAGATAAATTTCCAAACTTACGGCCAAGCCAAATCAATCACGGTTCATAGACGACATTATAATTCTCATTCATACTGCTTTAGACATCGTTTACGGACGATATATTTTTAATAATTATATTCACGTAATGGCATTTAATCATTATTTAGAAATCGGAAAATAATGTACCTTAGTGGATGCAGCTTGTCAGCATATCAACAAAATCGGATATCGCGAGTTAAACGGGAAGGACGTCAAAATAAGATTACAGCTTAAAGTTTTAAATAACAATTATGATTGAATAAAAATTACTACAAAAACTTTCATTAATAAAAGGGAGAAATTGAAAAAAAATTAATGACAAGCAGTACACCATTTATTGCCATTTTTAATGCGCATAGGATCATGAAAACTTCATATCAACCCTTTGCACTCGGAAAAGTAATTCAATGTATAATTATTCACCTAATACAAAGACTGATTTATTGCTCCGAAAAATAAATGTATATAGTTGTTTTGAGTTGAATCATCTCAATTAATTAATTTGAATCTTACTATTACTTTTCAGGTATTTTTAATAACAAAAATTAAGAAATTAAATAAATGATGATTATGATGACGTGTCCACTTTACAACAGAAGAAGGGGTGCAGCAGCTTCTGTGGGTATGACCCCCTGAGCACCCGAGGGTAGAAGTCTGACTTCTAGCTCACATGAAGATGACACATCTATTACATTCGCTTGCACAGCCTGTTTTTATAGGAGCATCTTCACTCACCTCACAGAAGAACAACCATGCCCTAACCGAGACTCGAACCTGGGACACCCAGATCACGAGGAAGAGGGGCTACCTCTGTGTCAGGATACAAGCAATTAAATAAAACGTCAATATGATACACCATCTTAAATGATGAATGAAAGTCACTATACAAGTGCAAGAGTTATTTTTTTTCTTCGTGTCATTCCTCCGCAATTCACTTCTTCTTCTGTACAGCCGACCACCCCGCCACCACTGAGCGTAGAAGTATCGACAGTATTTGTTGCGGTCGACTGTGGGCTGTAGCAATATCCATCCTTTATTTGACCGAATCTGTCAAACTAATATTCTCTTCAAGATAATTTACCCTAAAGTGGTCATAAAGTGACCACTTTCTCCTCTACAAACTTTCAAATAGTTGGAAAAAAACTGGCAATTTTAGACATCATGTCCTTCAGAGTCCTAAGATTACTTGGAACCATCAGTACTGAACTCAAGTCGTTATTTTTAACTTGCAGATGTTTTCTATGATCGGAGATTTCTGTGCATTCCTTTAAATAGTGGTAAGCAGTACCGATTCCTCCACAAATGCATTTATTTTCCAACATTTTTCCAAATCTGTGGAAATATGCAGGGAATCTCCCATGTCCTGATATAATTTGGATTACCAGAGGATGGTATCTTCTTATTTTTATTTCAGAATTAGGAATAAAATCGTAATTTACTCTTCCTTTTTTGGACATATACCATCTGTCAAACCATATTAGCTTAATTTCTTCTCTCAGTTCCCCAGTTCCCTGTCTTCTCCAACGGATATCAAAAAGTGAAAAGAAGAGCTATAGGGTCTACCCCCTTAAAATTTAGTATCTATCAGCTAACCATAATTATAAATTATAAAACCCGTTCCACAATAACTTTCTCGAATTTCGAAACAGAAAATCACCGACGAATATTTTTATAGTATAGATTCTATTTGCATAGTATTATTTTATGAATTAATCTAAATAAACTAAAATGAAAAAATGTTTAATTATTCATTTGAATGCGATTGGGCTCACAAGCACTTTAATATGATGATTGCGATATATATTCGACTTTTTTGTCCCATAATCAGCTCTTTGGCTAAGCTATAAAACATTTTGTATTTAAACCTGAAAACATTCCATTCAACTCATTTCTTTTAATGCCAGTACAAAGTAAAATTGTTCTTGAAAAGCATTCAACCTAATTGCCAAGAATCGGGCATCATCATTAGCAAGGAACGAAAATCAGCTACGAATCGTAGTTTATTTCTAAAATACCCTCTTATGAGTCTCAACGCACCATTCGAACACATTTCATAACACTGCAACGTACACAGCCCTCAGTGTAACATCCTGTTACTCTAAATTGCAAGCATCACGCGAGTTGAAGAATTAATAGAAAATTTCGCCATTTTCTCAAACCCATTCACGGTTTGAGACCGAGTTATCCCTAACGGATTATTCTTGGGAAATAATTCGAATGCATTGCGGTGTTCCTATTCTTTATTCTTCTTGCTGCTGTTGTAGCTCGATTTTTTTTAAAGAATAGTTTTACCTGGCTGTTTTATTCTTTCAACAGATGAATAGTTTCTTTCTCTGAAATAAATAACATCTGAATCGTCTGCAATTGAAACGTAGAATTTTCGAGATAATATAGAAAAGAATGTTATGAGCAGTAAATAGGGAATTTGCAGTTCGCAAATAATTTCGTTCGGAAATAAATTTTCCAAGCACATTTTTGGAATGGTGATACGTGTGGAATTTGCGTCTAAAACTTTATATTTTCTCCATCTGCATTCCTCGAAATAAATTTTGAAATTACAAGGATTGAAGTATAGTCTATGAAATATTGATGTCTATTTTTAAATGTGTTTTTAACTAGAGCAGAAAACTTCTGTGCTTGTTTCAAATGCTTTTGCATTAACCCATTCTGAAAATAAAAGCATTCTCTCATCATTAAATTGCAAATCATAAATTTTCCCTTTTTTTATCAAAAGTCTTGGCAACAAAAATAAAATTGGGAAAGTTCGAAGTACTGAAAACAAATTTCCAATTATATGGGAATTTGAAATTATATCTTTAATATTCGTTTGTATAGTATTTTATAGTATTCCTAGTATTGTTCACATAATTCTAATGCAATTTATTTCTGATATGCAGGTTTATAGTTGGAAAACTATTCACTATTAAAATAAAGATAAAAAGATATTTTACTACACAAAAAATATGTTGAGGGGATGTCGTTTTTCTACAAATAACGACATTTATGACGTGGTTCATCAAGGGTTAATCAGCCCATCAAAGTTGTCTTGACGCTAACAATATACACTATTTTGAGTAAATGCATGTCACAGTCAGGAGTACAAGTACGGAAATGACATTTTTATCTAACAGCTTACTTTGTCTGTCTGATGTTAATTTTATCTGTAAGAACTTTCAGATATCTATCTAAATGATTCTGCTGCTTTTTATAAAACAATAGTATCGTCCTAACAACAAATCTTTTATGAAAAATTCAATGAAACTTTATGATTCATATTCTTAAATTTTACCTTGAGGTATGTAATAAATCATTAGTACATTATCTCAAACCATAATATGCAAACTCTTGAAATTATAGTACATCTTTAACAATACATATAGATTTTAGGAAAAAAACGATGGAAAAAACAGTGAAATGGGGGGGGGGGATTGTTATTCCTCTTAATAAACTAACTCAAATTTTAACAAAGTTAACAGTGAAATTTTACGTCGAAAAAGCATAAAATTGAAAGCAGTTTCCTTAAAATAACCTTTTATTAATTATAAAGTATTAATTCAATGTGCTTATTACTAGAGCATTTAAAATACGTTCAATATTAAAATCAAACTTCAAATTAACGTTACCAGACCTTGGTCAACCGATTCGAACCATTCATCCTGTCTGTTTAACATTTAAACGAATTTAAAGAAGGAATGAAGGTTTTTTTCTCCGTCCTATGCTCCAGAAACGCGGTTTTTAACTTTTATAGGGTTAAACAGGAACTATGATCACGAAAAAACAAACTGAAAGAAACTGTTTTATGATGGTGAACTAACAAACGTTTCACACAGTTCTCTTCCGACTTGAACAATGATCTTAAACCACTTCTCATATTCCGTCTCAAAAATACTTACACGAGACAAGTTTAAATAGCAGCAACATTTACATTGCAGTTGCTGCCAATCATAAATTATGAAACTTGCAAAAAGGTCGGTTTCGAAACTGTTCGTTTACTAAAAAACATGGCGTGGAATTGGAAAACCTTAAGGACACCATAAAAAGAACACCGGATCTAAAATAAATTTCTTTTTGTACTTTTCCAAATTTCCAACCAAAATAATACTATAAAGGTGGTCAGAAGATTTTAAGGGTCCTTTCCCGATCGTAGGAATAAATTTTAGCAATTAAAATAAAGGCAGAGTATTCACATTTATGTATGTAATTAATCCCCCTAATAAATTTGTGCCCTCTGACTAGAGCTTCCTATGACTTATTATTTAAAACATTAAATTTCTCAAATAGAAGCTAATTTATTTTCTGTATTTTCATCGAATTTCTTAACTCTCAAACTACCCAAATATCCGTATCGGTTCAATCCTGTATAATTCGAATACCTGAAATTCCATTATACACCATCAAACGGCTATTTCCTTCATACTGAAAATCCAAACATCTGCCAATTGTATTAAGGAGTGGTCATTTGGCTTCCTTAGACATAAATGCCACACTTTAATGATAACAGCTTTAGAGTATAACTAAACACGATGCTTTGAAAACAAGTGTCTTATAAAACCGGGTACGTTTGGTCATCTAAAGTGCAAAGGATACTAGAGCATCCAATTACTTTTAAGCCACAAAGTTTACATTTCACGGTCATTGCAATACAGTAATTAATGGGGACAGTTATGATGTTTCAGGTATTTCAGCCAACAGCACTGCGTTTCCATCTCGTGTAACGGTTCCCTGCCACCTGCTGAGGGTCGGCCATCCATTGTGGGGTGGTATCTCCTCGCCACAGGGCTTTCTCCTCCTTCCAATTCATTCCAGAGCCGTAATGAAACATTCCCGGACCATCTATGTCCGGCCGGCCTGACCCCTAGACCATCCTGTTTAATCTGTATCAGCGGGCCCCATTCTTTATGGGAGCTGACCGGTGGCCGGCCACAGATAAGGCCCTCTTGGGGGCACTTGCGAAGAGGGGTGGGGGGCTTTAAAATTTGGAGGAGGTGCAGGAAATCGAGGTCTATGTATTAGCTTCTGCATTATGTGAAGGTTATCATTGGATATTGTTCCAGAAGGAAATGCTGAAATGATTTGCAAGTGTTAAATTTGAATTCTGTTACGGCTATTTGCAGTCAAGATATTTGCTAATTCTAATAAATACTGATTTTATGATCCAACTTCTGGAAACACATATTAATGAACTGCCGTGATTTCAAACTCAAAACCACGTGTTTAAATTCACTTGATTTATTGTATAGTTAATTTACTTGATATTGATGCATAAACCCGAGTCACAAACTGTTAGCTAATCTTTCGACTCATAAATAACATTTTCTTTAAATTTCCTATATTAAACTCAAGTGTTATAATATTTCAATTAAAAGTAGAAAAATGAAAATTAGCATTTGCATTCTGTATGGAACGTAAAAACGCTTTTTTTTCTAATAGAAATACATTTTAAACTCTTTAATTGTTTACTATATTGTGGAACAGAAAAAAAATATTTACATATGTAATTTATTTATTAACAAAAAGTTTATAAGGAACACAATCTTGAGAAAATCTCAGAAATTTATAATTAAACAACTCAAACCAAATGGATTTTTTTTAACTAACATCCAAAAATATGTTCTTCCCTACTTAATGTGGTTAAAGCAACCATGCTAAGATCTATGTATCAGAAAATTCCAAGTTTCAAATCCAATTTATCTATGCGCCTTCATTAATCATAACAGGTCAAATATCATCCTGCCAATGTGGCAGGAAGTTTGGGGACATGGGGTGCCAGTTCAGGTGTTATTAGTTTTTTTTTTTTTTAATTTGGCCTGAGTTTAAAATTATGATACACATTCTAAAACAGACATCACATTATTCCTAAACAGCACACAAGTAAGACTAAAACTAAATTTTTACAAACTTAATTGAATTAAAGTTATGTGACTGGCATATAAAAATATCATTTCTACACTTGGCATTTTCAACTAGCTGCCATGTTTTTAAAACACACCCAGTACTAAAATATATCAGCATTTAATTTTCGATCATTTTTTAAATAATGCTAAGCAGAAAAAATAGAAAATGAGAAATTTTTCCACAAAAGCATTAAATAACGAAATATTGCCTTTCAAAATTCTATCCACAAATACATTTTGAATTTTTTTCATCAAGCAATGCTTATACAAACAAATTTTAAATTTTATCTTTTATGATAAATCTTTATAGCGATAAATGAAGTTTTTTTCTAAAGAGAATATTTACAATCAACCTGAAATAGTCGGAGCAAAATAATCGGTATAAAACAAACGCGACGGAAAGAAAAACATTTCATGTTGTTTACTCCGACATTTTATATTTAATTGGCTGTTACCGACTTAGCTAAGTAAAGTAAGAAAAAAAACAATTTAATAAATGATAAACACAAAAATAAAACTGATGTCAGTGCACTCATTTAAGAAAAAAGCTTTTTCTTCCATCAGGTTTTCTATAAAACATATTTGCATAAAATTGTTGTTTATCGATGCCCGAACTGTTGATAGTATCTTAATTAAAACGTTTCTAGTTATGACTTTTTACAAGCAAGAAATAATGATTACCTGAGGGATTTTTTAAATTCTTTTTTGAAAAAAATAAATCCACCGATTCTCTGAAATTTAATCGAAATTTAAGCAAAAGATAAACAAGCTTCAATTCAAAGAAGATAAAAATACGAAGCATGAAAATAAAGAAGAAAATAAATTTTTGACTTCATGAAATGAGATAGTTAACGGAAATTTTTAGCATTTTTAATAACTCAATAAATTTAATATTTTAATGATTTGTAATTTAAAACTAAAAGAGGAAGACTAAATATAGATATACTCTAGATTACTTTATTATAAGAATTCTTAGAAAACGTCGACATTTTTACTCAAACAAACATATGCTAATCTATTTCAGATTTATTGGAAACGAAAAAAAATATTTTTAAAGAACTGTAATTCAATATTTGTCTCTCAGCAATTAAAAACCTTAGTTGCATTGTTAAAAACCATCAAAGCGATTTCATATGAACAACAAGACCACCGAATATTAAGAAATTCGCAATTACATATACCAATTGGCAAATGAGCAATTATAATGGAAAATACTCATGTTTCTTTTTAAATTGATTCTCAATTTATTGATAAAAGTAATGATTCTAAATATTCTTCCATTACATATATTTTTTATCTTTTAATTATTAAACGAGATAACAAGGGGACGTGAACAACCACAAATGTTTTTGAGAATTGTTTGTTCTAAAAAGACTTTTTTTATTTTCTAAAAAATAGGAAATAGTATACTTGCTTCAATTAATAAATACAAAGAATATCCTAAATATCATAAAATATTTTCTAAGAAACTAATATTTTACTCCATCTTTTATTAATTTTAATTAGATTTTAAAATATAATTAACTCCCATTTTAATTAAAAGAAATTTAATTCAAATAACATTTGAACTATTCAAATCAATTATCTGTTTTTAGGGTTTATCTGTTTCAACATTAATTTTTGAGTTGAGGATTAAAATTTTTTTCAATGTTAGGTTGCACCTTATTTAGAAATTATTTAGAAATTAGAAAAAAAGGCTTTCGTAATTACTTAACGAAAGTTTAAATCACTATAGAACCAGTGAAAGCAACAAATACAGGATAAGTACCGAATTTTTTCAAATATTTGTTGAAAATGAAATAAAAGTTCTTAGAAAGATATGTTGACTTTATTAATTAAATAATATATTAGTTTTGCAAAATTTTTAGAAAGATATATTGACTTTATTAATTAAATATTGCATAAGTTTTGAAAATTTTTTAGCTGATTTTTCTTTGTAATTCTCTCTTTATCTAAATTTTTCATATAATCATTATTAAGTTTCATAAAAAAAGAGCAATATCTACTTTATTTTCTGGTATAGATTATTTACTCAGAGAAATTATTGTAATCATCTAAAAGATTTAACACGAGATTTGAACGAATTTCTACATTTCATATTTCTCTGTTTCTGAAAAGTAAAATCTGTGAATTACGCTCCGTTCTTCCGTGATCTCATGCATGTGATCACAATAGTTTAAAAACACTATAAAGATGAACGGAATGCATTTGGAATGCTGACTTTACACAAAATTTGTCTTATCAAATGTTATCTTATTTATTCTCATTAAATTTTAAAAAATGATATTCACGCTACCTTATTGATGTTTGAAATGCCTTCTCGGTGTTTCTTCTTTACATAATGAAGAACAAGACGCTCATATGCTAGCACCGGCGATAAAAATTATGAGAAATTTTGAAACGGGATTTCGACAAATGTTCCAATTTTTTTTATGCTAGGTGTTTTGTAAGAGGGAAAGACATTTAGTAATATTCCTGCTTAAAAGTTTTTTGAGGTAGGAAGGGGGCATTCCAATTTGCTATTCGAAATTTTTTAAGCGTTTAAAAAAATCATTTTTGGCATATAATTGAAATTTGAGAGTTTGCAGCTCTTATATTCTTTCAATTAATAAGTGAGTAATAAATTTTATATGACAGCAGATCATAATCATATTTATTTGCTATGTTGTACTACAAGGGAAGTTTTGAAAAATATACCCCCACATAGATGGCTATCACTTTCGAGTAAACAACAATAGAAAAAAAATTTGGAAATAATAGGAAACGGAATGCAACATTTTGTTTCCTTACTTAATAATCACTCAATATGATTTTCATTGATCCCACTGGCAGTAAAAAAGCAATAGTTTATTACATAGCAATAGTTTATTACACATCTATGAGTAACTTCAAGCAATGAGTAATTATGAGCAAGAGAGTCACTAAAATGTTATATATATATATATATATATATATCCTACATGTTACCTACAACGTATGAAAGCTCTTCGTTGAAAGCCCCTTCGTCGAATGCTATAAACTGGTTGATATGCATGGAAAGATTAACATTTTACATATTTCAGATGCACTTTATGGAATGTCAAATGATAAGCACGTACAGTATGAAATACATACCAAATGCAAGTAAGTATAAAATCCAGATTTAAAAAAAGAAGGACATTTATTTTACTTTGGGTTTAAATTTACAAGATTATAGCGTACTTATAGAAGATGTTTCAGTTTCTTCTACCTTTTACACATAGTTAAAGGTAACAAGTGATCTACATACACGCACGTCGTCAAAGAATTCAAAGCATTATAACCATGCAAGAAAAATTATTAAATGAATAATTCGTTCATAGATTTGGGATCTTCTCAATACTTTTCTGTATTCATTTCATATTATGCTTATAAATCCTCTGTCATTCTATAGAATGGACATATATTATATAAAATGGCTGATTCTTACAATTCATTTTTTTATCGAACAAATGTCGGGCAATTTTAAAAAAATGCTATTTATTCTATAAAATATCTTCTTTCATACTTTTCCAGTAGCCTTCTATCAATGAAACGAAACCCAAAAATTTTAATTCATTACATGTAACGCATGAATATGACTTTCAAAAAAAGGTTTTATGCCGAAAATATCAAAGGTTGCAAAGACACTTCCCTGTGTTTGTCTTAAAACTGGATTATTACATGATTTAATTTAACTATATTAACATCCCATTGTAAAGCAATACCAGGCCTATTTTGGGAAGAATTTCGTAATTTTGAACCGTGGTCCGATGATGAGGACTCCACCTCAGCTTGCACCTCCCTCTCGTCACTACGTCACAGCAGCAGAAGGAAATTTGGCCTTATGGATTTAATGTGCACCAGACCGACCCCCTTACAAGATGGTTCTTCGGTGGAATCGGATCTCGAACCAGGGACCCACAAATTCCGATCCCCAGACCTTACCAACAGACCATAACGACCCGATAATTGCATGGATGTTGGATGTCATTGCAATGAAGGAAATCCATGTAGAGTAAAAGATAAATGTGACAAACAATTTTAATTTTCCCTCAGAATTTTATCTAATTTTTAGTTTTCTCGCATGACTGAAAACATTTTAATAAAAATGAAATGCGACTTCAACAAATTTTCTTCTTTAAAGTATCCTTAAATTCGAAAAAAAAAACATTTTTGGAATTATGTTTATCTGTAGTGAATACAGATGAAAAAGCTTTTTGAACTAATGAATCAAATTCAATTATCGCCATTACAATAAGTTTGCTGATATATATCATTTTTTCCGAAATGCATTCAAAAAAAGACCAACAATCAATCAGATTATCCTAGAAAAATAGAATATGATAATAGTACAAAATACGATTTTAGACAAGTAAACAAAAGTTTAATCTAAATTGTACATCCATATTATATTTACAGTTTACTGTTTATCTATCTGCATTTTCGTATGCTTATAAATACAATTTAAAAGCACAATGATTTAAATAAAAAAATTTGCTATGTGATCTTGTAATTTTAATTGTATATATATATATATATATATATATATATATATATATA
>JAOUZG010029841.1:257526-339001 GCA_026289955.1 Argiope argentata | reverse complement strand
TTTTGTTGCAATAGATTGATAAGAAGAAATAAAAATTCATATTCGGTTTTCTGCTACTTATGTATTGAGCACAAGCTAGTGATTAATCGTTAAACATCCCACACTGATAATTTAGACGTTTTGTCCTATACTTGAAAATTTCTGTTTTTCCTTTGTTTTTGCTGCGTTACACTAAACAAAAATAAAAACTTAAAACAAGTAAACATCTACAAATCATTTTAAAGGTATAAAAGTTTTAAGATCTAGAAAGTTTGAAGAGCCTTACGTCCACATTATAGAAATTTCACTTGAACACGCTAGACACGTTATGATCGAAAAAGAATTTAATTCTTAATTATTACTATGTTGTTGTTGTTTTTACTTATGGCATTTGCCTATGAACAAGCCCCCCGCCGAGATACAGTGGCAGATTTAAGCCAAAAGGAGCATCTCTTGTTTTTGAAGTAACGCCAACTAGGACCAAGAGTACGACTTAGCTACACACTAACCACATTTGCTTACACACACCCTTTTTACAGGTGGGGCACATTCACACATCTCACAGATAGCACATAGAAGAACAACCATGCCCTAACCGGGACTCGAACCCGGCACTCCCAGAACACGAAGAAGAAGTGCTACCTCAGTGCCAGAAAACCGATATTAATTATTACTCTCCATGATATGCAGTGAATACATAAGTTTACTTTTTCTTTTTAATACTATGAAGCATATAATTATCATACGAGGGAACAAACTTGAAAATAAAAATATGAGCATTTGTGGCTATCATGGGATTACCCAAGTTCCACAATTTTATGGTGAGAGAGAGGTTAACAATTATATTAAGAAGAATATAAGAATAGTTTAGAGAGGCATCTCTCGCTGGTTTATTCTTTACATCGCTGTTTACAAGGAAACTATAACCACTCATATTGGAGCACTTATTTTGAATTTCCTTTATAATAATAAACTAATACTGAAGCATAATAATAAGCAAAATTTAAAATTGAATAGAAGTCGTTAGATAAAATAACTTAACCGAAAAAAATGCATTCCTTAACAATGCCACATACCACAAGAAAATAAAATAGTTAACTGGTTAATTACTTTGCAAACTTTACTTCCATCAAATCATCAAGCATCTTGAAAAAAAAGTTTATTAAGCAAAACAAGGAATAAAAATTAATTAAATCTCGGATCCGGCCAACAACAATAAAGGGAAAACTTCTTGAACTAAGTAATTTCAACTGAAGCGGAAACGGAGTGGAAGCCCCATTACATCCCTGGCAACCAGAGGACCTCATTCGAGCACTTAAAACGCGACATCGCCCGCATAAATCCACGTCCAGGAATGCCTTTCATTAAAATCCTTTCTTTTATTATTCCGGCAAAGCAGGAGAGGAACGAGCATGCGTTCCAAACACCCTTCCTCGAATAAACAGGCCATCCAGCAGGCGTTGGAACGAACAGTCTCTCTGGCGGTTAATAATCCGGAACGACATTCCGACTTCCTCCGAGCCACAATGGCCCCTGTGTCGGCATTCGGCGAAAACAAACATTTCCCCGGAAAACTCTTTTGCTCGGAATGAAAAGAAAAAAGAATAAAAACTGCTGAATGAAGGAATAATAATAGTAAAAATAAAGAATGAAGTTCCAGCTTTTTTTTATTAATATTATTTTTCTGGAAGAGGCTTTTTACGAGCAAGCATCATCGTGGCGCCAATTATAGAGTGGATGTCCTTTTGTTCGCCAACGGCGGCCATATTTCATTTTTCAATTTGCAGTTGCTCTTTGCTTTCAAGGAAAATCGTCTGTCAGGGGATCGGAAAGGAGATCGGGTCCTCGAACAATAGGGAGCCTTTGGCACTGAAATTTAAACAAAGATGGAACCATGAGCTTGATATATTTTGTGGCTGGCTTTAGTGCAACATAGAATCTCAATTGAGAATACGCTGCTAAATATTAATATTTCACCATTCAAAAGGCTTTTGGCATTTTTATGCATCAAAATTCTTTCAAAGCTGCGATAAATTTTGATTAAAAAATGTTTTGTATTCTTTCAAGCGCTCTGAGTTCAGTAATAACAGATACTTTGGAATTGAAAAAAAAAATTGGTACTTATGTATTAAAAGAGTTTTGACTTATAAACACCACACAAAAAACCCAAAACACTTGATCTAATCTCGAAATTCCTCTCCTCGATTTAAAAATCTTGAAAACTATTTCAAATTTAAAATGATTTGATTGTCAATAGTCACGCTCTATACTTATAATTCTTCATCTATGGCATAAGACAAATATTTAATATCCTAATCCTAAATTACCTGAATGTGCGTTTTAATGGTTAATTCTTATACTGATATTTCAACGGTTTACTATAACTTTTTAGAACTTCACCATACATATCTTTTTTATATATTTGGCACTGCATAGTCAAATATGGTTCTTGTGCCACAAAATCCTAGCTCACTAACTCAGAAGTTTTTATTTATATTGACAAAAAATTCATTAAGTTTTAAGAAATATTCTCAAGCACTCAATAATAATTAGTTCTAAAAATGGTTCCTCATCAGATGAAGTTCTACAACAATCCAAACAACAACAAAAATAGAAACTCTTGTTGATGAAATGAGATAGACTAGAAATAAGTAAAGAGGATTTGCTAGAGGAAATCGTTGTCAACACTTATTGTGTAAGAGATACGATGACGTCAGGCCACGAGTCTGGGAAGTACAGATGGATTAGATGGAGAAAGGATTCTGAACCTTGGATGGTATTTGTGCGGAATTAATTCCCTCTCGAAGCTTGCGTCAATACTCTGGTGACATTTTGATATAACATAAATGCCTTCTAATGCGACTATTTTTAAACCTTTAAACAGAAAAATGATGTCAAAATCAAGCGCATTATATTAAGTGATAACTTTAAGGGGGTCAGAGGAAGAAAGGGAATTGTTTTTAAGAGAATTTATAGAAAACCAGCTTATTCCAATCTCTTGTCTCGCCATTTATTTTCCATATATAACTTTATCACAATCTCTCGTTGTGGCATTCATATTATTTTAATAACTAAGATATTTATTACGAAACTAAATCCACCATGTTGGGAATTTTTAACCGCATAACTGCTTCATTTTCTTAACTATCTCATAAGATGACACCTTCTATTTTAGGAATATTTTCTTTTCTTTTTTTTTCAAATGGAAATCCATTGAATACATGACTTATCTACGTATTCGAAACAATTTTCTCATTGAATTATAGTCATTATGAATGGTTTATTTTTAGCTTAAAGCTATCAAAATTCAATAAATTGATGCACGTAGGGCATACGGGCAAAACTGCTAAGCGGTTAAAGACATTAAAATAAATCTTTCGATTGTTTTGTAAATATCTGAACATAGCTGAAACAAACATTATTTAATAAATCATACCTAAACGCAACTATAACTGAATGATGAATTCGTTTTTAAAATTAATATTATATGGTATGAATTTTTTATGTTTATAATCTAAGATCTCAACAAAAATTAGTAAATTGTATGGATGAGCATGAGAGGAGCAATGAATTTTGGAACTATGCTGCTATGTAATGTATGTTCACTATTATTAAGTACAAATATCTGTAATATGAGACTTCTCAGCTTGGATTAGTTAGCTCTTCTGTGATTCATACTCAAGTAAACCGATACTTTCTTGGTCTACTTATATAAACTATGATATTGCTACGCAAATCATCAATTGATTTTGTGATGAATGTAATACAATGCATGCAGGGAGTAACTACAGTATCAAACGATAGATTATTAAAGGAATATTCCAAAAAAGTATGAAGCAAATGTAGAAATATATTCGGGATATGCATAAATGACATCATTTATAGAACTTAACACCGCAAGCAGATTTTTAATTATATAACAATAACAGCTCTATTAAAAGCACCCGATGTTTACATTTCACATTACCAACAAATACCCAGTGAAATATTAATTAAACAGAGCACCTTGTATATTTATAGCTTTCTAAAAATATATGACGTCACATGGAATTCTCCATAAAAGTCTTCAGATCTCGGTTTATAATAGCATAGTTCTTTTATTTTCTTTTTAAAAAATCCCTTTTGCCGTAAAGGTCAACAAATGTGAAGACAAAATTAAGGGTCATTCAATAATTTGGATTTTATTAGAACAAAAGTTATGGTGTTGATTATGCTGCGTCAAACTGTATTTTTTTAGGATTAAAATATAAAATTTCAGTAAATTCATTAAGGATATCAGTAAATCTCATTTTCCGATAACATTACAGGGAAACAATATTCGTAATAATATTTACCCTATACATACTGCAATAATATTTACCCTATACATACTTTATCTTAAGTATGCTATTTATGTTCCATTATCATATATTCAAAATTATACAAAATAGTGGCTATTTAATACTCACCATTATCTTTTTATATATATAAATAGAAATTGATGAATTCAAATTGGACAATAATACAGGTTTAGGAAACATCAATTTTGACAGACAATTCAGTCATTTTGGACATTTGAATTATTTTTATTGCACTATCCTTTAAATAAAAGTTCAATTAATTCCATATAAAAATTATGGAATTAATAATTTTTTTTATTAATTTCATTATTAATTATTATTAATTCCATATAAATTTATTCAGTATATGAATTTTAAATAAATATTTTTTTAAATTCAAAGAAGAAAACACAATTAGAACAAGTCTTTCATTTCTAATACACATATTTAGTGCTGAATAAAGTTCTTGACAAATAGGCAGATTTTATGATTTGTCATCATTAAAAAATTGGTATCAAATGAGTGAAAACTAACACGTCATCATTGATAAGAAACATATGAGGCTTAAATTATTTGATGCCAATCCTTTAATGAAGACCAAACGCAAAGTCAGCGATAGTCACACACCAGCGCATCGATCTCGTATCCTTTTTTCTCGGATCGTGAAATGTCTCTCCTTTTCCGAGCCATTGGGCAAAGGGACCAGACGACCTCTGCACGGACACTCGCACCTCCTTCCAACACACAGAAAAAGCAAACGATACCAGAGGTGCTCCCGAATCGATGCCAACTTCCCGGAGAAAAACGCGATAAAAAAAACCGGAGATCGATGGAACGACAATCTGCTCTCTCGCGTCGGGAAAAACGGAATCACTTTGGGAGCTCATCATCTGGAAGGGGGTGTTGTTTATCAACAACCTCCCCTCTTGCTCATTCCAAGAGCTAGTTTGCTTGCTCGTGTAGTATCGTCTGCCTCAATCTCTGCAGCCGCAGATGAGTTACGCGATTGTTCGAATAACCCACTCCGCGAGTATAATCGAATCAAGCAGGGGTGGGGAAAAGCTCCCTATTTTTTGATAGGCACGCGCTCCAGATGGAAGATTGCCCCAACAAAATCGTCTGTGTATATTTCACGGGAGAAGTTTCACTTTGCATTAGCCAACGATTTATAGAAAAACACGGATTCGATTTTGTTCGAAGAATCCGCTCTCCCATCCCATGAAGGGGATGTTCATGCAGACGATTTATTGTTTTTCGCACGTGCGAGGCAGAAGTGATCCTTTAGAAACAGTAGAGAAAAATTTAGAATGACTATACTTTGAAGGTAAGCAATGAATTCCGAGATGCGCCTACAAATGCGTTTTGATTCCAATTTGAAGTCTGAGATTCAAGTGCTGAGGGAAATAACCTATAGATTTTCACCTCTAACTGACAGTTACCGATATGAAATTTCTTAAAAGGTTTCATATTTATGATCGAATTTGAATAAACCAGTTTTTTGAGCTTGGCAACATAAAATTTTGACATTATGTTAAAAAAATTACTACCCAAAGTGATAAATTTTATTTAGATGTTTTTAATACACTGAAAGCTTATTATTTCTTTAATAAAATCAAATTTTCTATTATAATTAATATAGATATAAATTCGAACAATTGTAGCATTATAAAATAATATTATATTATGTATCAAATATATTATTACTCTTTAAAGATTCAAATTTTAACTGTGTGTTCCAAATGAGAAAAGTTATATATAGTAGTAAAGTTAAATGAGATTTCAAAGTTCAATTTACTTAATGCATTCGAAGTCTCCTCAAGGCCATTGGTTTCCTTAGAACATAAAAAGGAAGCCAAACAATAAAAAAAATTTAAAAAATTCAATCATCTAATCTTCATAGCTTGATAATGTTTCAGATTTTATACGTCTTTGTTTATTTTTTCAAGCAATAACTTTGTTTATTTTTTCAAGCAATAAGCATACAAAAAATTGTGCATAATTTTAGTGAAAAATGTGTAAATTAACTCCATTTAACTAAAATAAAACTATATTGCCCTAAAATTGAAATTTTTATACCAGTAAAAGGATATTTTTATATATTAAATAAATTTTAATAGAAATTCAACTAATACCACTTATTTAATTTATTTATTATTTTAAAAGAATTTAAAAATGGTTTTTTTGTCATAGTATTATACTCCAAAATTTTTATAAGAAAATAAAAGAAATTTCGTAAAACTTTTAGTTATATTTTGCTAAACTTTCAAAGCGTTAAAATTCTAGTAGGAGCTTTAGTGCAGTATTTTTCCTTCAGCAGCGTTTATAAAAATTGGGAAGCACACCAATAATTCAGATATAAAGATACATTGCATTTTATATATTGCATTTTATATTATTCACAGGTAGGTTTGTTTAACTTTCGAATAAACGTATGGTGATTCTCGCTTTGTATGTAATGAGATAACCTTTTCTTGATATCTCTTTCTGTTAGAAGAGATCCGATTAGATACTATAAAGTTATCTGAGGTATGAATCAAACAGTATCAGCGACAGGCAATGTATTAGTATTGATTTCGGGAAAAATGGTAGGATCAAGAAAGAACTTTTGATAAATGCTTGAGAAAAATTCCATAGCATTTTAAGCAATACCCACAAAATACTTTCGAATGTATGAACAATGAAATGTTATGACGTTTATAATAAGTATTAATCCTCTATTAAAAAGAATCTGAAAAACAGATTTTCTCAGAATAATCTTTTACAATAGCAATTAAATTAATTATACTCGACCATTTTAATTTAATATACTATTAAAATTTAATTTCTATTCCCAAAATTACCACCGTGACAAATGAAATTTATATTTCTATATATTTGCAGCGAACAATTGAAATATAAACCTACAATTACCCCAAAAAAATATTTTTCAAAGATTTTTAAACAAATTTCACTAAAGCGCTCTTCCTAAAAAAGAATACAAAAGAAATATGCAAATGCCGAAAGAACAATGCTAATGACATCGTAAATTTCATCTCTGAACTCACAGGCAAATGAAAGTAATTAACTTCTTTCTTCTAAACCATCCTATCTTTGTTTAAACTATTTGTTTCACAACGAGTAGGTGTGTACGAGTTAAGGAAGCCCCCCCTTAGAAAAAAAAAGATCATCTTTTGTTTGAATTCATAGCCTTTCCGTCAGCAGATAGGAGGTCCACTCCAACTGGAAGAATTGCAGACGAGGAGGAAGATCATATTCCAGTGTTCTTAAACGCTCTGCAACGCCCTAGAAAGTGTTCCCTAGGGAGTGATTTTCTCAAACGACTTCTGCGATTCGGAAAACGATTGCGGTTTCCCTCGTCCACCCCCTCTCCAACATTATAGTCCCTCCGCCTATTTCGAGTTTCAGGTACTGAAGGCAATTTAATATTTCAAGGCCCATCTTAGAGGGTTCTATTCCTCCGTTGTAATGTGATAGAATCCCCTCTTTCCTTCGAACATTCTTTCTTTTTCCAGCTTTCCTTACTTTTCAATGTTTTAAACTTGATTTGTTAGGTAATAGTCCTTTTTTTGCATGCAGAAGTCAGATTTGCAGATTTTCGAGAAGTCCTGTGAATTTAAAAAGAAATTCCTTGGAATTTGATATTGAGAGAGACGATTCGAAGCTTACATTTCAATTCTTCAAATACTGTTGAACTGTAAACATTACTGATTTTTCTTGCTCTCTGTTTCATAAGAACTGATTAACTACAAAAATAATTTATAATTATTTTAAATAATGCTTACGAAAGTTTTTAAAAAAATCGAATCAGCAATCCAAGTATCATACATGAAGAATTTCCCAAAATAGTATTCTCTTGTCTAATTATTCATTCTGGGAATTTTAAACATCGAAAATTATAGTCGATATTATAGTTATAAAAAATGCATCTTATGAAGTGGTATAATTTAGGTGCAGTTTGTGTTTAATTTATAATCCAAATTAATTAAAATTTCAAACGGATTAAATAAGAAAATTAAAATACATTCTTGCTTTATTAGTCTATTAGTTGCCTTCGACGACCAACTAGCTAAGTTGTAATTGCTTGGTTGCTTATAAATAAATTCAGTGAATCTATTTCATGTCCATAATTCCATCAAATTGCCAAACATTAAAAATGTGTAGTTTTAATTTTAATCGCGCAATTTCATATTTGATGAAACACTGTTAAACCAATTTAATGAGAACTTTCTTAGACTAAGAGGAAAAAAATTATGCACATTTGTCTTCCAATTTACTTTGAGTAATAAGAAAATAATGTCAAAAATGTAGATTAAGTTGCCTGGAATATTTCAAATTTTTTATGTCTTTAAAATTTTTTAAAAATTATATATTTTAATGAAGTTTAATTTATTTACGTTTTAATACATATGTATAAAATGTTTCATAACCCAAACTGATTAATTCACAAAAGTATCTATTAGAATTAACTATAAAAACTAACTGAATAATTCCCAAAAGAGTCCGATATACTCTTAAATAATTAGTTACATTTCGCTATCAATAATTTTGTTATCTTGAATAATCAATATAAAAATTCATTTTCTTCAATCTTAGTTATCCCGGAGATTATTTTTTACTTGCGCAAACATATTTTTATAAATAACAATGAAATTTTTTATTTATTTTAGTTGCAAAAATGTAAATATTTTTTCTTTTTCTGTTGCATTTATTGTCATGTTCCTTGATGGAGATTAACTATTGGTACTTTAAAATGAATAAAGTATCTTTGAATAAAGTCAAAATAAAACTCTTTGACTGTTTCCTTGTTAATTTATTGGTGTTCAAATATAATACCTCTATTTAATAGGCCATTGGTTGCCTTAGGCCTGATACTTTATCCCAGAAATGACGTATATTTATAAACAAATAATATTTAAAAGAAAAATCAAGTCAATTCCTACTCGGTTGACAAAAAAAAATTATTTTAATTACCTTTTACTAAAAAATTACGCATAATATAGATTATTTATCAAAAAAATTATCGATTTTCGCAAGAATGAAGTTTAAAAAATGTATTTAAACTTGAGTGGATGAATAAAAAATATTTTATTAACGATTGATTATTAAGATATATAAATATAAATAAGGAGAGTATGATCTAATAGTATGGATTGAAAAAAATTGAGAAAAATTTTCATGGCGCCATCTGTTGTTTCGAAACGAAACTGTTCACATATAAAAAAATCAGTAAGGTATATATATATAGAGAGAGAGACAGAAACTAACAGTAGGAATCGAGAAAAAAAATATTTACGTTTGTTTAGTTAAAGTCATTATGTTTAATCAACACTTTTACATGGCATTGAAATACAATTCTAGAACACAATGAAGTTAGAAAACAACTCTAGACGAATGAACCGAGAATAAACTTCACTTCAGAAATTTTCCCCCCTTTTTCTTCCTTTCAGTTTCTTTTGTTTGTCACCTTCCAACGAAAGGTTTTTTCGGATGGAGTAAAGAAAGATTTCTCTTCACTTCTCCCCCCCCCCGACACCTGTCTGGAGAATGACGTCACGTGTGGGCCCTTTAATTGGGTCAAAGGCGGGGAAGAATAAATAAGAATTCCCGTTTCGCTGCCTAACCGGTGCGTGTGTGCACAGAAAAGCACTCACCTTCTTTATTGGATGGTCTCTTGCGTCTGCTGACTAATAAAAAGTTGAAATCCCCCGGTGCCTGAAGGATTGTCATTATTTATTGGATGGTTGGCTTTCCTTAGAGCGATCGCATCTTTTTTTTCATCCCTAAGGAGGAATGGCTGGAAATACGGTTGCAGAGAAGATTTTGAAAATTGAGTTTAAACTTCCATAAGAATATAAACTTTTCGTTACAGGTGAATAAAAAGATTTCATTACGGAATTCTGATTGTTTCAAATGAGATATTTTTAACCTTAGCGACAAATAAAGCTTTTCTGGATACAGAAGTTTGTGTAAGAATACTTCTGTATCCGAATTAATAGGTTAAGGATAATTCTGTATCCGAATACATATTAAGAATTCGGATACAGAAGTAAATATATTCAATACCTTACAAAAAATAATTGTATTTATATCTAATTTATGCAAAAGGATCACAAATTTAGAAAATATCTATAGAATAAAAAAGTAATAATTTTAGAATAAAAAAATTCGAATAATTTTAATCCTCATTTTTTTTAAATTTCAAAATTTTTTTTATTAGAAGATCACAAATAACAAAGGAAAAATACAAAAAAAAGTTGTTGTTTATTTTTTAAATTCATGAATGTATCAAATTTGACACAGTGTATATAAAGTAATTTTTCCTGTCTCAAATTTGATACAATGGGTACAAACTAAAAATAGTTCATAACTTTTGAAATATTAAAAAATATTTAATTATTCACTGATATGAAATGATCTGAAACAAGATTTGAAATAAAGAGAATACATTAAAAAAATCTTCGCCTTTAAAAATTATAAGATATTTGTGTTTTTATCTATTTTCAACAGGTACTGATAATTTTTCCATTTTATTTGCACATACATAACATGATGATTCATTAGATTCTGAGGATTTCTAAACTGGTGTTCCTTACGCAGATGTTCACTTGTATCTCAAGAAAGACAACCACATTCTCTGGAATTACTTGCACTTAGCTAACGCAAGATCTACGCTACCTCTGATAGAAATATCTTAAAGACAACTTATTGGCCATCTTGCATTTACCTCCATTGTATCTAATTAGGTTTTTTAATTAATTTTCAAAGTTAGATGGGAAACAGATGGGAAAACAATCTGAAATGCCATCTTTTACTTCGTTTTTCTAGTAGTGAAGATAAAAAAAATCGCTAAGAGGTCATCTTCATCTTGTCCATCCATGAGTTAATTTTATGCAAGCATGGTAGTTGGTTTGCCAATCTAAAAGTAAATCATTTTATATTGTTTTTTATGAAAGCATCAACATCTAAATCACGGCTTCCATCATAAATGTCCTCATTACCTTAATTTAAGGGGTAATGAGCATCGGCCGTGTTTGTTTTACTTTCAAAATCCAAACCATCTTCACTGCTGTCATTCCAAATTGGATTAATTAAGTTGCATATTTCCTATTCAGGTAAACTTTTTCATCGTCTTATAAAATAGTGTTATAATTTTGTATTGGTTTGAGTCATTTTTTGCATACAAATCACTTTTTATATAAAACAATGAATTATTTAAAAATTAATGACATATTGTAAATAACTTATAAAAACATTTGAGGACATCTTCAAAGATCTAAGACTTCTTTTACGAGTTCAATATTTCGTAAATATGTAAAATAAAACTTCATAAATAGCAGGGATTGAATAACTGACTATTATATACTTATAAATAAGACCTATATGAATTTCTTGAAAAATGGAACAAATGATTATTATCTTGTCTCTTACGGTATGTTTAAACTAAATGCGCAGTTTTCTATAAAACAAATGAAATGATATTCCTTATTAACATTAAAAATAAACCACACCACTTATAAAATTTGATGTAGAATGCAATTATCAATTATCAAACAAAAATAATTACAACACAAATGGAAAATAATATTAACTCTAAAATAGATGACTTTTCATTCTTTTTAAATATCTGTTTTCAACAACTATATATAATTTAGAAAAATTACTTTTTTTAAATGTTTAAGTAATTTTTTTCATGAAATTTAAAGAAAAAATTAAAATGTTCCAAATGCTACATTTTGAATTAAATACTATCCAAGTGACACAAACGACATTATAATAATTCTAAAACAAAAATAAAGTCCCTTTGTAGCAATATATTTTTAGAAAGCAAAAAAAAAAGCCATTTTAATAATATTTTTAAAGGTATTATTTATACAATAATTATTTTGATATTTTTCCAAGCTTCCAGTTTGTCTAATTCTAGTACCGATATAACCATCAATCGATCTTTTATACAAATTTTTAACAAAAATAATTTAAAAAGGATTTCCGTTACACTCATTTGTACTATATAGAACAATCATACGAAGCTAATTAAGGGAATTAAAAACAATTAACTAAATGACACAGGATGTGCTGAAGAGTTAAATAAATGACCCTCTATTTAAAAATGAATAAAGAAACTCCATTAGATTATAATTATAAATATAGAGCCGTATTACCAAACAACGATATAAAGCTTAACTATTTAAACTATAACAATCGTCTTTGACATAACGATTAATTCAAAATCCGGATGGGCACTGACCACTTTATCACGAGGACAAGAATTAATTCTAATTCAGTAGAGAAAATTTAAAGTAGTACCCCCGATTCCATGTTCTGTGTCCAGTTATTCGATGGAGGAGAGCTGGGTGTGTTTTCTTTGCCAGTGCTCTGCATGACACTTTATAAATGGTCCAGTCCCTAATTAAGAATTCTAAGAGAGGAAACACCTGCTGCCCTTCCTGCGGGCGTCCGAGACGTGATGGGGATGATCAATAGCCCCGTTATGGAAGAGTCCGGACCGAAGATGAATTTTTAAGAAGCGAGGTTTCTGAGAAGTCTGTGGGCTACTGGTAAATTAATTTTCTTCTCCTGGAAATGTCTTAAGGGTTTTCCTGGAGGAACAGGATTGTTGTTGAGTCTTATCGTGACTTATCATATCTTCTGATGTATCTAGATATCTTCAACAATCTTAGCATGACCAAAATAGAAGGTAGAATAAAAGCATATCAAATGTATGTTTAAAGGATTCAATTTTATAGGCCTAGCTAGTTTATCCTGACCTAGAGTAGCACGTCTTCCACGTGATCAAGAAACCCCGGGTTCGATTCCTGGTTCGGATATAGTTGTTTAATACCCCGTGTTCAATCTGTGAGATATGTGAAAGAGCCTCCTTTGAAAAAAATAGTTGTGCAATCGAGTGTGTGAGTGTCATCTTCATATGAGATAAATCATAATTCTGCCCTCGGCTGCTCAGGGGGTCTTGATCCCCAGAAACTAAAACACCCCTTGATCTCCTAACTCCAGTCTTGATTTGAATTTATATTTAATTCAAGGATGATAAACATCAAACAAATTGGGTTAAATTTTGAAATAGAATGATTAACTAATATTGTGGAGCCGTTGCAGCAATTTGTAAAATTTTAACCCTATGAACTCCGAAAAATAATTAGATGCAAAGTTATTCCCCAATACAAAGATTTGTTTATTGCTATGAAAAATAAATACACATACTTCTTTTAAGTTGAATTTTTTTTTTTTTTTTGAAAAATTAATCTACATCTCTTAACCATTACGTAGGCGTTTTAAACCATTAAATTTGAAAAATAAATAAATAGATAAAACATCGAAAGGAGACACAATCTTAAATGGTGAGTCTGAGGCATCATCGGAGTGCAAAGGGTTAATTAACTTAATGAAATTAAAATTCCTTTTGGAAACAAACATAAGAAATATTTTAGGACAGCTTTAGTAATTTAAGACACATTCAGATAGCGATAGTTTTCGAAAAGAAAAGCAAGTATTTTGTAGCAATTGTAGATACGATTTGCTGGTCAAGGTATACATAAGCTTCGTGCACATGATATCCTTGAGGATTAACCATCTTCCAGTTAAATCGGAATGGAAGTAGGGGAACCTCCTCTTCGTCATTTGATCGAAATCTACTTCCAATTAATACTCGTGTAAACATGATTTCGTTCCATGAGATGACTGGAATTAATAGTCCAGAACATATACAAGGCGTATGAAGATTACAGTTCACTGTTAAAAGTTATTTCCAAATTTCTTATGTCTAATTTTCCAATTTCTTGATTCCAACAATCCACTACATATGTTCTTCAATTGCTAAATGTTACATGTAATTACTATATAATGTCACAAAACGTCATATTTTGACGGAAATATGCCATAATTTCTTATGCATTAATTGTGCATCTCTAATATTATCCTCGTCAACAAGGCCATCCTAAATATTTATCATCTATCTTTAAATCAGAACATTTATTTGCAAAGTCATCATGATAACCGATAGTCTTATATATGGAGTCGTCTCATAAGACTTTTTTCCAATTTTACTATATATTATATAGAAATACATATGTAAGAAACTTATTCGACATTTCTAATCATCCAGACATTTCATCAAATACATTTATTGGAAAATTTAAAGTAATGTTCTAAATTTTCATTTCCTCTTGTTATGGTTAGTAATGTAATAACAGATAGATATAGAATATGGATATATTCAGCTGTATTAGAAAAAAACAACTGAAACACGAATATCTTGCATAAAAGTTGATAATATGTTATCCTTATTATTTTTTTTAAAAAAATGTTCTTCTTTTTGATATATGAAAGTTAAAATAAATTAAGTTTAAAAAGTTCCAGATCCCAATATTATTTCTGAATTTTTCCATAAGGTATTGTTTATTCTCATTTAGAAAAAGCGCCACGGCGGGCTTGCGATAAGATCCTGACTCGGGAGTCGTAGGATTTCAAGTTCGATACCCGATTTCATCGAAGAGAGGCTGTCATGTAAGGGGGTCTGTTGCACATTAAATACGTCTGGATCAAACGCCCTCCCGCTAGTGTGGTTTGGAGAGGGGGTGCCGACTCAGATGTTATCCTCGACATCGGACAATGGCTCAAAATTACGAGATCCTTCCCAAAATAGTCCTAGTGTTGCTTTACAATGGGACGTTAATATAACAGAAATTAAAAAATATACTCCCATTTAATGCGATGGATTAATGTGGTAATCATTATTTTTTAAAAAACGATACCTTCGTTTCGCAGTTTGTAATGATGTAACAAGTGTTTTCTGACAGCAATCGTTTTCATCTGAAATTAGGAACTAATGATAGCATTAGCGATTCATTAAAACAATGAAATGATGGCACTCGGAATTAATCAGGCAATTCAAATCTTTGATTAATGCATTTCAAACTTGTTGCTGAGATCCGGTAGAAAATCAATACGAATGGGAAAGGGTTGCTAAGCAATAAATAAAGTGGAAAAAACGATTGCCTAAAATTAAATTAAAAACACTTTTGATCTCTTTCATTACTTAACACTACAACACCAAAATATTTCCCTTGGCTTTTTGCTCCGTTCTGAGGATTAATCTCTTGCTCTGCTAATTAGTATCTTTTGCGCCGCGTGGTGGGAAAGAAATAAATTATTTTGATTTCATGAGAGCTTAAGCCGGTCTTAATTAAACTTCTGTTAAGTAGTTGTTCTTTTCGTTTCGGTCATTAAAAGTTTTTTTGTGCTTTATTTGAGTTTGAGGATTCGACGCTCAATACCGCGAAGAGTTTTCCACCCCTTTGACAAAGTACTCAAACTCTAATGAAAATTGTTTACAAATTATTCTCCTTTGCAAGTTTGTTATTTTATCAAAGCACCTAACGCGAAGTGGTTGAAAAACCGTTTGTGTACTCTTGTGCTTGAAGTTTTGCTTTTCGTCAAAATCAGAGAAAATACAAGTGCTTTCACTTCAAGTAACTGATGTTGTATTGGATAAGTTCGAACAAACTGTGAATACATTATCAAAAATTGTGCGTGTTAAAGTGAAATACTAAAAACAGAGGGGGGTCCTTTCTCTGCTTTTAAATAGTAATTGCAACATTATTTTTTGTATGACATTCGAATACCCGTATAATTGACAGCTGATATCGCTTGAAAATTTTTTTAAGTTAATTAATATTAAGGCGACAAGGGACCTTTAAAATGACTTTTTGGAATTTTCACCTTAGTAATTCGAAATTTTTCAGGCATTAAGAGTAAAACTATAAGATATGATGCACAAAATTTTAAAACATTATATTTGTTTATTTATGAGTCAAGGGGATTCCCGGCGCTCCAAATTTGTTCTAAAGTGCGCTCCAATTTTTATTATTACTTCTTCTAACCCTTTTTAAAGAAAAGTTGGTATTAATCCTGAAATTTGAGTACGAAATATCAAAATTACCAATGAAATAACTCAAATCTACTTAATCTTTTCTAAAACTTCAGTAGTTTTGAGTTATTTATATTGATTAATTTTGATATTTCGTACTCAAACTTAAAGACTAATCCCAACTTTCCTATCAAAAGGGTTAGAGTAAGTAATAATAAAAATTAGAGCGCTTTAGAACAAATTTTGAGCGCCTGGAGCATTTTTCATTAACATTATTTATCGCCAGTATTATATCACCCCCTAAACTCATAAATAAATTAATATAATGTTTTTAAATTTTGTGTGTCATCTACTATAGTGTTTTTCTTAATGCCTGTAAAATTTCAAGTAAAATTACTAAGGTAAAAATAGCAAAAAGTCATTTTAAAGATCCCTGGTTACCTTAATGCCCCATTTCGAAGCAACACTAAGGTTATTTTGGAGTGGACCTCGTAATTTTGAACTATTTTCAGATGACGAGGAGGACACCTAAGTTAGCATTTATATCTCCACGCCATACCACACTAACCGGAGGATTGTTTAGCGCGGACGAATTTAACGTGTATTGGGATCGATTACTCAACTGTTCTTCAGAGGAATTGGGTTTGGCACTTGAAACCCTCCGATTCCAAAGCCAAGACCTTATCAGCAAGCCACAGCGGCGCAACTACTGGTCTGATTCCGACGTATCTTAATTTTATTATTATCTTATTATACGCATATTTTCTATCTCAAATTTGAGATTATGGAGGTACGGATATTAAGATAATAATAAAATACTTCTGGGACAGATCAGCTGTTTTATTTGAATCAGCTGACAGCTAATCAGGCAACTAAGTATCGCATTATCCATATTTTTACTATATCAAATTTGAGATTAGGGAGGTCTCAAATTTAAGATAGAAAATCACCTGTTCTAATTTAATAATTCTATTTCTTTATATCATATAATGGTCTTGGGGAACGCTAAATCTAACGTTGTGAAACAAATATTCTCATAGTTTATTGGCGTGGGAGTTTGTGAAAGTAATACTGGCTCAATCAGCCTCTCACAGAGTTCAAAATTACAAACATTGTCCCATAATAACCTTCGTGTTATTTTTAAAGTAATACAGAAATAATAATAAAAAAAATTTAAATACCCTGAAAAAATCCATCCATTCTAATATTTGTTTGGATATTTCTGAATAAATGTTTATTTTACAGTTAAGTCTTTTAGAAGGCTCACATGTCTAAAGAAATTACAAAGAAAAAATTGGTATTTTATCTTATTTTAAAAGGATTACTTCATTCTTAGAGGCATCCTTTCATTACAACGATGTTATATAACTGGTTAAAATATCTTCTGCCGGCGTCCTAGCAGAGGCCTGGATTCGAGTCCCGGTTCGGGCATGGTTATTCTCCTGTGTTCTATCTGTAAGATGTATGAATGTGCCTCCCTATAAAAAGAGGCCGTGCAAGTGAATGTGATGACTGAGTTGTTAAGTCATACTCTTGACCCTAGTTGGTGCTACTTTAAAAAAAGAGACGCTCCTTTTGGCTTAAAACTCACTAATGCCTCAGCGACGCTTGTCTATGGCAAGTGCCACTAATAACAACAACATAATAAATATATTCTGTGAAAAAACTATATATTCTCTTAATTAAAATATTCTAGTGGCATTGAGAATTATGGATTAAAAGCGTTTAAATATTCTATTTAATTTCTCTGTTGCCATATGCCAAAATAAAATAATTACAATAAAAAATTTATGGATGCCGTCAAAAATGTAAACAGTATTGACAAATAATGGGTCTGTATTGAATAATGCAAAATAAACGAATTAAAAAAAACTAACATTATTCTGTATATTATGTATTTGCAATGAAACATTTAAATAAAATCTGCTTAATGGAGAAAAATATGCAATAAATTATTATAGGAAAGTAAAAGTTTGATTAATAAAATTTATAGTTAAAAAAATACCAAAAAACTTCTATATAATAAATAGATCAGAATATTTTCCAAGAAATTTTCTTCTAGTAGTCTCATCATTGCTAATTCGAAAATAAAAATATAAAATAATTGTAACCAACTGGGTCATAAATATAAGTTAGGGGCAGTCATGTAATGTTGCGTGTGACTGGAAGCAGAAATTCACTCGTGAGTTAGTCAAAACAAGATTTAGTCTGGTTTTGACTAACTCACTAAAATATAAAATAAGATTCATCAGTACAAGCACGTTAAGCGTGTATTAGGGAAATTAACTTTTATCAACATGTTGATAAAAAGTCTATAAAAGGAGAAATAAAAAGCTTAAAAAAATGCTGACCACCGTTATTGGATAAATAATGTTGAACGAATAAAAGTAATGTCAAATATATTACATTGTACCAAATATATTATAAAGTCAAAACAAAATTTATTCAGTTCTCTAATATATAAAATAAAATTCACCTGCAGAAGCACGTTAAGTATAGGAGAAATCTTTTATGAATATGTTGTTAAAAAAGTCAATAAAAGTGGAAATAAAAAGCCTTAATGCTGACCACCTTTACTGGATAAATAATGTTGAGTGAATAAAAGTAATGCCAAATATATTGTGTGTTTATCAACCATATATAATTATATAACTGATTTTAAAAAACGTAATAACTCAAGAATAAAATTTTATATTTCAGGAAATGCTCATTATTTATCTATTATAATAAGGTCTTTAAACCACTGCTAGATAATGTGGTTTAAAATCCACAGAAATACCATCAAAGAAGATAATATAAGCAAGCTAGAATCAACTAGAAATTTTTGACAAAAATCATCACCCTGATAAGGTTAAATTTTAAAATTAACAACAATGGCAAGCCAATTTGGGAGAAAAATCTTCATTTGGCGATTTTCTACAATATGAAGAACGCCCTCTTGCTTAGTCACTTGACATTTTCAACTATATTTCCCTGTGTAATTTTGGTTTGAATTTTTATTTATTAACTCTCCTAGTAGTTTTTGCGTTCAATTTTAAATCATCAGTGAATCTCAAACAAATATTCTTCGATTTAATTTACCCTACGATTCTATCTCTCAGGGGGGCATTGAGGATGAGATGCGTTCGGTATGGAGATTAGATCTCGCCACCCTTGGTGGGTACACTAATAGGTGGGAGTTAGACTCCTCCCATCGATGGCGGGACGTACTTCCTACGGGTAGGGTTGTACTGTGGCCGGTGATGGCCATTAGGACTAATCCACAGTTAACGCCAGTATTTCTGTTGTGGTGATCAAGGGATTCGGTTTTATGGTTAATCCGTGTGTCTTCGTAGGAGGTCGGTGAGTCTGTTTATAACTTACCCTTCGATTATAACATTTTTGAACCAAAATTACGTGTAATATTTCTAGAGAGTAGTATAGAGATGAATAATATACTTTTTTTAATTTGCAGAGTAAGTTTCAAATTCAATATCCATTTTCAAGAAGAAAATAGATAATAATAATGTATTTAACACATACTTAGATGCTAAATCACATCTTCAGTTACACTTATTAAGCTATTCTGTTTTGACACAAATTGGCTTCATTATGGACTATACACATTAATGATGTGCTCATAAGGGTCTTTCTGCAGTATAAATATTAAAGTAACTATATTAACATTCATTTATATTTTTGCCTTTATACATGAAATTATCTTTTTCCGAAGGAAATACCAAGCATGAATCTAAAATAAAACAATCATCACAAAACAATCTAAATGGTAATTTACTACCTATGACTTATCTCAGTAATATAATCAAAGATAACTAGCTAATATTAGTAAAATGCAAGTCTTTCCTAACTATAACTATAACAACTTTAAATGTAACATTCCTCAATTTTTCATAACCATGGTTACTGTAGTCGCAGACAAAACAAAACCGAATATCTTTCTCAAACACGAATTCATTCATACTGCATGAGTTTTTTCCTTGAACGCGAATTGCTTGAACGCGAATTGTGAAAAAATCTCAGGAATGTTGCCTAAAAAGAAAATCTGGAAAATTCAGCCTAATATAAACTAATTTTAAATAGTCAATAAATAGAATTTAGCTATTTTATGTTTTAAATGTTAAATAAATATTAGCAAAAAATATTTTATTGGCATGTAGTTTTCATTTACTATAGTTTTGAGGTACTTTTGGCTGGCCCAATTAAAAATTTACGTATATCTTTAATATATATACATAGATATGTATATCTTTAGCTCAAAAATAAATTAATCCTGGCCTAGATACCTAGGCTAGGGTTAGGGTAGGCTCAGGATTAGCGCGTCCCCAGGTTTGAGACCTGGTTCAGGCGTGGCTGTTCTTCCCTTGTGTTCTATCTGTGAGGTTTATGAAAAGGGTCCTCTTGTAAAAAGAGGTTGCACAAGCGAGTGAGTGAGTATCATCTTCATATGAGCTAAAGTCAGATTGCTGCCATCGAGTTCTTAGGGGTGTTTGGGTATTTTTCTTTAGAAGCTACTGCACCCTTATTTTCCTTTCCTCTTGGACTTGGTTCGAATTGATGTTCAATTCAAGGGAGATAAGCCGTAATGTACAAGTTCAATAATTATTTAGGTAATTATTTATACTGATGCACACCATTATTGCTCCATTTTAAAATAAAGAATCCAATAATCTCGAGATAAATAATTCAGTTAGAATTTCATGGCCCTGAGACTCTTCCCTCATTACTTTTTCTACTTTTGATATTTTACATGGAGGATTTCAAATGTGAATGAACCAAATATCACCTCTAAAAAATAGAAACAAAATCAAGTTTGAACAAAAGTTATTTTTGCTGTTCTTTTCACAGCTTATCCCTAACGCCAAATCACCCGTTAGTTAACGTGTCTGAATCTGTTAGAAAACCATTCAATTTCCCGAGGCGCATCTGAATGGTCCTTTGTCTGATTTCGAAAAGTAATGAAATTCGATGTCTTTAAGGGTATGATGTGTTTTCCCACTTCCCAATGCTTTGTCCTTCAGAGTCCGGACATTATTGAGTTTGGAATGTAATCCTTTTACGAAAAATCATCCCGGCTTGTTCCGGAAATGAAGACGGACGTCCAATGGTTCGTTCCACGAGGTATGGGGGGCGCAATTACAAGAATCACGTGAAATAGGGGGGTAGAGACGCAAGGTAGGTGTAATCCTCCCCATGGAGCCATAAAGACTCCTTCCCAACCCTGATTAAACTCTTTGTCTCTCTTAATCTGAGGACACCGGCCATTACGATGGCAATTCGTCTCCATTTGGAAACTGCAGGGAGGGGACAAACGATGCCAACCCTCCCCTTTTAGATCTAAAGAAAACGTATGCACAATTACAGGGTGCTTTAAGAGATTTTGTCAACAGCTTTTACAACCCTCCTTCCACTGAAATTATCCAAACTAATCCGCATTAGTTCGTCGATGTTTATCAACTTATAAGTTCATCTGCATTCATCTCAGACATCATAAAATTGTGATTATTGCATAAATGAAGATAATGTTTGGCGAAGTTTTTAGATAAAGAATAATGTTTCTTTTAATTTGATTTGATTATTATTTTCTTTTCGGAAATTAATCAAACATATTTTGGGGCTGGTGTTATTATTTCTAGCATTAATGGGATGATTAAAATAAAACCAAAGTAATCCCTCCATTTTGAAGATATTAATTTTATGTTGAAGAAATAATATCTAAAGGCATGACGATATATTTATTTTACACCAATTTAAAATACAAATCGAGTCTTGAACGCCCGAATTTTCTTTCATCGTCTCCTCATCTAACCAATAAGGATCTTCCAACTAGCCATGATGCTCATAAATTAATGAAGAAGGGCCAAACAGATATGAATGCTTTGCTTGAAATAATAATATTTTTTTGCAAGGAAATTTTTCTACGATGAAATTTTATGTCTGTAATAAAAACCCTCTAAAATACTTTTCATTACCATCAAGCCATGAAGTTCTCGAATTAACGGAAAAGAAACAAACAAAGATGAATGCTTTGACGGAAGCAAAAATGAATTTATACAAAGAAATTTTTCTGTAATAAAACCTGTATACAAAAAAAACCCTCTTAAATAATTTTTCATTTTGTATTTCGAAACATTTAAATTTTTAAAATGGTATCTTCATAAAAATAATATATTTAGTGAATTTCATACGTAAAACATACAAAATCTTAGTGCGGCAAGCAGAAAAAGTTATTTTTTCTCTGTTGTAGCATCAATTTAACTGCAATTTAGTTAACTATTTAAATAAAATACTTAACTAAATTACCAGCATCCTAGCACAGAAGTAGCGCACGTCCTGGGTTGGAGTCCTGGCCAGGGCATGGTTGTTATTTCGTGTTCTATTTTTGAGGTGTGAGAATATGCCCCCCTATAAAAAGGGGTTGTGCAAGCAAATGCTTTGTGTCATCTTAATATGAGCAAGAAATCAGACTTCTGCCCTTGGGGTCTCAAAGGTCCATACCCTCAGAAGCTACTGAACCCCTTCTTGCGTTGTAAAGTGGGCACGTCATCATCACTTAACTAAATTACAGTTAAATTGACGCTCATATATTAGATGTTTCTGCATTACTTCTTTTATTATTAATGGACACTATATAACAAGTTCTATATTTTAATGTAAGTTAGTAGTTAATGTAGTTTAAATGTAATAGCATTCTATCTATTATAATTGTATTCTTCTTCTTTTAAAGAATGATTAATTCATTGAAACATTGATATGAAGTGTTGTATTATCATATGAAATTATATTTCATCATATGAATTTCTTCATATGACGGATAGGCTTTTTCCCATAGAAGTATAATTGAGAGGGTGAACTTAGTCCCACTTCTTACTCTGCCTTATGTCAAGGAAATAAAATTTCTTTAATAAGACTATAGTTCAATGTCCCTAACATCCTATAATACTTTATTCATAATTCGTGTTTTGAATATGTGCGCTTGGATTATTTTGCCACAGATTATTTCGTAAATCGGATTACGAAATTACGACGTGTGCTTTGATTATTTTCGTAAATTCGATGAAATAATGCGGTACTGCCATCAACAAACTACACATCACTTCAAAGAGAATAAGAAAGAAGCAAGGTCAAAAGTGTTATTTATATCTTCTGAAGAAAAGTAATTAGAAAATTCAATATGAAAAAGAAATTTCGATGTTCGAAAAAAATGTGATTTCATGATGAGAATACTATTTCCTTTTTTAAAAAAAATTATTATATGTATCTTAACTCATCAGTAGGAAGATGAACTGTATATTTTTATCGGTTTTTTTTATTTAGTGGTCTAGCTTGAGCAAATAAAGACCGCTAAACCTTACATCATCAGTATGTTCCAGTTAACAACATGTCATCTCATAACTGTATCTCCAAAGAAATCGTAATAGTTTCGTAATAACCAAATCGTAGTAGCCAAAGTTTTTACAAAACATAGAATGTACATAAATAATTTAAATATATCCCTAAACTAAGTAAATGGTAGATTATACATTAAAAACACTCAGTCAACGTATGAACACCACACCCTCTACATTCGTGTTATATGTCACACAAAATTTTAGTCAACACGAAAAGTGCATAAAATATACCACAAATTCGATAACAGGGCCATGTATCATTCGAATGCTTGAATCTTGTGACTACTGTGTCTAAAAGTTTTTCCTTCCTTACTCCAGACATCGTCTGTCTAGTCCCTGGAACCCCATTACGTTGATGAGGTGCATGAGTCCCGACGCACGAGTCTCGATATGGCACCCTCATCCCCCTCTCCTCGAGATCGATTCTTCTCGACTTCCAGCACGATCCCTGCGACTTTACCTCCCCTTAAAAAAGCTTTCGCTCGGAACATCTCTGTCACTTCGCATAATCCGCACCATCGAGTCCCCCCCCCCCTCAAAGCATTTCGAAAATTCCAACCGAAGCCAATAAGGCGGGGGAAATGGGGGTAGGGTGCTGGTTGAAGTGAAAACGATGAGGGGTGGAGATGATGTGATTTCCATCAACAATGGTTTCGACGAAGACAATTCTGAGATTCGCCTGAAAGAAAGTGGGAGAAAAGGTTGTAGATAAAAGGTTTTCGCCGAACTCGGAGCAGATTTTGAGAAGTTTCGAAAATCATTCTTTGAGTGCTTTTCCAGAAACACCACTACAAATGTTAAGAAGCGTAATCCTATTGTCTAGTTTCATGAAATATTTGCTAATATATAAACTTATGATTTAGAAAGTTGTAATTTTATGAAGTATTAGCTTGTATATTTCTGAAATATTGTTGTAAAAGGTGCTCGGAGTCGTATTGTCTTCAGAAGCTCACATGTTCGAGTCTTTGAAGTATAATCGCCTTTTGTACCAAGTATAGTACAAGACTTATAAGTCAATGAACAATTGGTAGTGTTAAAAATTTCAAATATAAAGGACACAGGCACAAATGCAAATGGTGAAAACAGCCGGAAACTTTAACACACAGCCAAATTTCTTATAAATTTTAATTTTTCACTTCTATAAAAGTCAAGGCTATTTTTTAATTTGACAACTGGATTTCTTTTAAATAAGAGAAGACACTCAGAAATAATTTAGAAAAATCTTAAGACAAAAAATTTTTTATAATTATGTATTTTACGATTAAGATAAATTTTCACATAAATATGAAATAAATTCTAAGGTAAAAAAATATTGATATTAAATTGCTCCATCAAAAACATTACGTTATAATAAGGCTATTTATGATAACAAACGTAAGTATCATTTTGAATTTTTATTTTAAAAAGTTAAATTTTTTTGAAAGCTTTCTGTATAGAACATAAATAACTTTTTTATACTAATTACTTGGAGCAAACCTATTCGAATGAACAGTCATTAAAAATTTTATTATTATTTTTATTATTTTAAGCAGCTTTGATGTATACAACTATACCTTGAATTTACAATTAGTGCGTCTGGTTACAAGTTTCAAAAAAGCACTTGAAGTACAGTTCTTGATTTTATTTTTTTCTGAAACATTACAAAATACTTAAATTGAAAGTACCATCCCTCCCCCTCGAAAATGGTACAAGACAATATTCAAGACAATATTCGTGATTTTTGAGGCACTAGAAATACTTTTAGTGCTTTCATAAATTATACATAACAAAATATACATGTGGCAAATTCAGGAAATAGCTTCATATGTCAAAAATACATAAGTTAATAAAAAATCTAAAAATAGAGATTTTCAATTTAACAAAATAGGAGAATTAAGTGTATGATAAAACTTAGTTATAAATGAATACTAGTGCACAACTCATCCTTTACATAAATTAATACCTTCATTATTCTATAAAGTGCAAAAAGTTGAAAAAAATATCCATATACTGCAAAATCATGAATACGATCAATGTAAAGTTAGTGAATCCTTCTTATCATTTCAGATTCACTGTCAGTTGAGTATATTGATGTTGTATTGATGTAATCGAAGGATATATCTCAATTTCAAACAGCACTAATTTTAGAGAATAAACTTTAATGTTAATGTTGTAGTTTCTTATCCTTGAGTATCATTTATCCTCTTAATGAGTAACTGAAAATAACATTATATAATATTTTATTGCAAAAAGCTAAATAATTAAGGAAATATTTTTATTAATCCAAGAATTTTTTATTATTTATTTATTGCTAGTTGAAATTTGGCATTTTTCTTTCTCTATTAAGGGAAACAGAATAAAACTCAATTCCCATTAATATAACGAAGATTAGTGCATTTTCGTAAAATCATATTTTAAATCGAAACATTTTAGTAAGATATATACTAATTAAAAGAAATTATTTGGGAATAAATCTTAAAATGTTGTCTACCAGTAAAATATATATCAATAAAAGTATTATTGAGAATATATTTTTTACTGCTACTACTTCGTTCCATTTTATTCAACCTTTATACCTAGTTATTTATAGACAAATACAGAAATTTCATAAAATAATAGATTTGTTACAGGAAGTATGTAAAACAAAAACTGCAAAAGGATTTTATTAAGCGAAAATGCTTAAATTATTTTATTAATTTACAATAGATCTAGTAAATTTAGTAAATCTTGATGTGAGATTTCTTTAATTAGATATGTATGAACCAATTATACATAATTTCAAGTCATTAATTCAAAACTTCAATAATTAAATAGAAATTGAGAGAGATGTTCTTTAATGCTACAAACTAATACAAGACGTTTAATACAAAAAATATATCACGTATCTTTTTTTTCATCAAGAGAATAAAATTTGGAGATTGGATGACATGATTGTTAACTAAAATTCCTACCTAACCCATGCCATCTGCTGGATTAAGAGAATGACAAGAACTGAATTGCTATACTTTGCATCAAACTTGTAAAGGAGTGAAAGTATTAAAAATTTTAAAATGCAAAAAAAAACTTTTATAAATTAGTAATTCAAATATCTATTATTTTTTATAGGAATTAAAATTACAATAAACGTATTTTATTAGGAAATTATATTGACTAAAGTCAAAAGTTTAATATTTTGCCCTTTTAATTTATTAAAATTTGTAACTTATAATTACTTATATAAGAATTAAATTGTGTTATTTGGTTTTGAATTAATATAAAAGATTCTAATCAATATGATAACTTTTAATATAATAGATTTTTAAAAATATTTTTTATCTATCAATATAATAGTTTTTAAAAAATATTTTCAACGTATGGAAAAGAAAAGGAAGCTCAAGATTTGCATTGATTAACCGCTCCAAGAAGTCTTAATAGGGTATTAGCCACTGAATTGTAAAACATTTCAAAGCTCGAACATATCAGGAAGAATTAGAAAGAAGTCAGGACAAATTAGTCAAAAATTTCATTTTTACAGCATGAAAATTACAAATCTTGAAGAAGAAAGTAATTTGTTGGCGACAATGAAAAATGCTACTATATTCAATTGTAAATTTTTAAAAGACGAGTACAATTGATATAAATCTTTTCCAGCATAGAACCACGCGGAAACAATTGTCTAATTCACTAACTGAAAAAAAAACTGCCGTAGTAAAAATACCATCAACAGTCAAGAAAATCGATGACAAATAAAATCTGATATAACAGTAGGACACGAAAACATTGTAGCAAACATTAGCTAATAACAGTAAAGATTTCATAGGTTAAATATGTAAGGAAGGGATAGGAGCCCACATTCAAGAAATCAAGAAAAATAAATCAAAAAATCCCTTTTTATAACATGAAAATTACAAAGCTCAAAGAAGCAAAAAATTTGTTGGCATCACGTGAAAACACTACTCTATTCAACATCAAATTCTTTTTAACGACAAGTGTGAATGACAATTCCAAAAACATAACTTTTCCTTTATGGAACCACCACATCACAATTGTCTAATCTAATAACTGAAAAAAAAGAAACTACCATAGTTAAAACGCCATCAATAGTCAAGCAAATCGGCAAGGAAACCACGACAAATCAAATCTGATACGACAGCAGGACACGAAAACATTGTTGCAAACGTTAGCTCTTGAGGCAAAACTGCATCGATCCCCAAACGATCGATTCTTCTTTTTGTGCTTTTCCGCCATCTCGTTCTAAACAAAGGTTATGCGAAAGGGGGAGGATGGAAATTTATGTACTTTTGTCTTGAAGGGGTCTTGGCGACGACACTGTTAGCAGCCAAGCATCTTTTCATTTCATTAATATTCAACAGAATGTTGAGGATTCTCAACTTCCACGAGAGGCTTTCAGTTACTCATAATGGGCCACCAGTTCATCCTTCAATCATCCATTCATTATCGCATGCAACGTATCTGGTTCATCGGCCTGCATGAAAGAACAGATTCAGAAATGGTGTTAATCCTTTTCTCTAAGCATTGTTGGATACTCTAGTTTAGATTCAATATCTCACCTGAAATTCCTCTCATTTCTTAATCTGTTCAAATAGTCAATTCAATATTACCAAAATTCCATAATTTTCGTAATTTTTTTAGTTATGACCTGGTATAATAACAGCTATAAGTAGTATAGCTTACTTTATAGCTGGGGTTCTCAAAAGGGGGGTCGCGAGATGTGGAAGAGAAGTTTAAAGAAAATTACTTTATTGCTGTAGTTTTCATTAAAAAAAGTACACATAAAGCTTTTAATATACTTACGAGTTAGTTTTTGTGTTCTATTAGTTAATGGGATACATGAGTTTGTTTGGAATTAACCAATTTTTTAACGCTTGGAATGAGTTTTGTAACACACAAAACAATATCATTTTCCAGTGTCAAATGAATTTTTGATTTTATTTTTAAATTTATCATTATGGAGAATCCTTATTCACAGTTGTAATATGTAAAAAATGCCATCAAAGTTTTTAATGCTGTTTTGGTCAGTTCTGGGTATTCCTTATTAATATTTATCAAAAATTTGTCGATATAAGCTTTGTTAAAAGTTAGTTTATCTGACTGATCACTTGAAATCTCTATTAGTTGATCATGATGCCGGACACTTGGTTCAGCTTTTGTTATGGTTTGCTTACTGAACGGATTGACTATCCACACAACCCCACTCATATCCTTAACTGGAATGTAATCTGCTAACTGTTCAATCAAAGTTTCCAAATAAGATGATACTTGTAAGGAGAAAGATGAAATGTCAAGGGATGTGGCGCCAATACCCGACACATGCTCTACGAACTCTTGAGTACGTGTAAAATTTTCAAAATCTCTGTCTAAACTTTAGACAGAGTTAAAACTTTGGGAGGTCGCCAAAATAGTCTAAAAAGGGGGTCACAATATCTAAAAGTTTGAGAACCCCTGCTTTATAGTATAGTTTTTTATTCCAAAAATTGTTGTTTAACTGCCTTCTAATGTACAAATTTCTATTATTTAGTTATTTTATTATTACAGATTGAAACTTTCTCATGCATTCATCAAGCTATAATCAGCGCCATCTATTGGGCTCTGAAAATAAAAAATATGATGAAGCAAAACTTTAAAATTCGTTAACTAATTTATGAAATTTGAAAGAGAATGGTGTCGTGAAAAGTGTCACTTCTCAAGGTTGTAAATTGAAGTCCAATTCTAACTTATCCTAACTTCTATGATGAATATTAATTTGACGTTTAAACCAATAAATTAGTCAAGAAATTGAATAATCGATTAGTGTGTAAAAGACGTAAGTCTTCCGAAGAATTAAATGTTCTTTAAGAATGACAGAAAAAGCCGATGTAGTTATTATGCTTTTAAGCTTTTTTTTATACAAATCTGAAATAATTCACAGAATAAATCTTTAGAAAAACGAATATATTTTTTTCCCGTTCAGCCATGGTTACTCCATCAATTGATATGATTTTTTTCAATAAATTAATGAGCTAAAATGCTAATTCTAAATTTTCTGTGAATAATCAAGTAACAGTTTTTTGAATAGTTCCAATGTATCGGTAAAATGGTTTAGTATTGACTATATGATAAAGTTAGGCATCTTTCTGTAAGTGTATCGCTATTTAAATAGTAAAAGAAAACCAAATCCATTTTTTTATTTAAATATTTACATTTTTTCTCTCCTTTTTTTCGGTTATATTAATTTGAATAATTTATAAAAATAATAAAAAATAACTCCCAACAGAAAAATTTGTGCACTTTCCTGAACCTGTACAATTACTGGTGGGGTATTATCTATAAATAATAAAATACAATTAAAATTGTGTCTGTTTTTCAAATGATTTGCTGTTTTGAACAAACATGGTTAAACAAATTTTCCTGAAATAAAAGTGCCACTGCTAAATTTTTCTATTAAGAATTACTCATTGTAAAATTACTGGTTAAATCACAACACAAAAGAAATAAAAATAAATATTGTGTTACCAGGTGTTATAATAGAATGATTTTTTTTAAAAAAATCACAATTTCCTTCATTTTGTTTTATATTCCGTTTATGAAAATTAAATAAGCTGAAAAATAGACGAATAAAACACAAGACAATCTTTTTTACTTAAAAGCAGTAACATGAATTATTTCTACCAACGACTTTAATGACGAAACAAATTCAACCTATTAGAATGATAAAGCAACACTGAGAAGTTTTCTCTGTGTATCTTAATTCCTTTTAACCATTTTATGTAATATTTAATGTAAAATAATTATAAGTGAATATAAAATCTAATATCAATTTTCTATGGTGAGCAATCATGTTATCCTTTCGTTCCACTAACAGTTCTTATAAGATTAAATGCCTCGATATAGAGATCTCACAATCCAACGTTTGCAGTAGTCATCGATGGACAAATTACAGCATCCGATTGCAATCCTCCAGCCATTATCCAATCCACTACCATCTAATTGATATAATTCTTAGGCAGTATCCAATTCTGGATTCATAGAGGGGCAAATCACCTTGAGGGCGATGACCAAGTGGCCAGTGTCTCTATTTGGGGTGGATCGAAGACTATCTGATGGCGCGCGAGCAGCCGCTAGGGACACCACACCCAGATTCTAGTAGCGCTCGCGATAAGGCTTTGATGGAACACCCTTGGCCATCGAGTCTTCTGGCCATCACGATAGGCTTTTTCCTTTTATTTTCCCTTTCTTTTTCATCGTACCGCTACACGTAGCGTCGATTGGACATCCGATAGCAGAGATCGGAGAACGTCTGTTGGTGGCTCGTCGCCAAAAGCCCGAAATGGCCGGTTAATTCCCCAGATGGGAAGAATGGAGATTTAGAACATAGATGGGTTTATTTGTGGACTAAATCTCGAATTTATTGAGCGGTCATTCAGAATGAAACAAATGGTGTCTGTGTGGAATGGATTTTAGGATCTGTTTCTTTGGTTGACTGTTTTAAAGTACAGTCAAGATGAATGCTGCGATTTGCTGCGCTTATAGAAATGTCCCCGATTTGCAGATGAAGAAAAAGTATACTTTATATGATTTTAATCTCAACATTTTATTTTAGGCCTTCTATGGGGATATCAATGAATAATGTTTTTAAGGAAAGCTACCTCATATGGAAAAGTCAAAGTAGTGATTTTGTGTTTTAGAGAAATTTTTAAAACCTTTAAAAAAGTTTCATTGTAAACAAATTTTATTTGTTCATGGGGTTTTATTCATACTTATCGAAACCTTATAGTTAAGTATTTGTGATAGTAATTTTTCTTCTCTAGAAGTCAGCTTTTTATAGCATTCATCCTTCTTAACAATATTTAAGTCTACTCCTGAATAATAATTATTGTAATAGTTATGTAAACTTGTATACAATGAGCTTTGTCTCGATATTAGTGAAATATGTTATTATGGTTCTATATTTTATGTAAGCCGCTTCTGAAATAAGATTTTTTTTAATCCTATGCTTGAATGACCATTTTTTTTTCCTTGAGAATATACTTTAAGCAAAAAGTGTCATGAAATGTGTCAAATACTCAAATTCAACAATATTGCGAATTTTTTATTTTTCCTCAAATTTGTTATCGTAAAATATCACTATGTTAAAAAAAAAAATGTCTCCTTGTTAAACTCCAAATAAATGCCATCAAATGCTCCAACTTGATCGATTCTGTAAAAGTCGCTTCCCATTGAATGCGCTTTAATCGGTGAAAAAGCAACAGAATGTTGAAAATAGCATAACATCAGATAAAATGATTTTGAAATAGCTAACGTTGGCATTTAGCACAAAAAGAAAAGAACTTTTCTCAACATTATACTATTAGCAAATAAGTATAAGATAAAAAATAAGCGTAATTGATGGCAGCCGAAACTCAGCAACTGATATTTATTTTTTTAAAAAATGAAATATTTTTGGGAATTGAAAGTCGAAAAACTGTTTTAAAATATGAGATGAAATACTTTAAATATAAATTTTTAACCTGTATAATTCTATTTCATTAAAGATTTTTTTAAATCCTCATTATGAAAATATCTGAATACAACTATTTTAGAGAGTTTTTTCAAAATCAACTAAACATATTTAAAATAGGTAGTAACATACCTTAAAATTGTATATATTCTTCGCATTAGAAAATCGCATTCTTTTATTAAATGTTCCCTAACTTTCTATAATATAGTTAATATTTCTGTTTCTTCGATTGGAAATAGAAATCGTAGTTAAATAAATCGAGATCGAGGCCCCGACAGGGTTATTAAAAAATTTCACAATTTTTTTTCTCTATTACAAAATATTTGGGTTTTCTTATTAAGATATTTATGTTTGAGGAAAATAATAATTAATCCAAATCCATGTTAATTATAGTAAGATTATAAGATGTTAAAGTTTGGAAGACTCGAAACACGTTCCTTTATTCTGTTTAACAATTAGCTTTAACTACATCGTACAATCGTTCTGAAGAGTTCGATGAATCAGCTAAAAGCAGAGATTTTATTCTAAACAGCCTCGTTAGCACTTTGGGAGAGAAAGGTTTTCCAGAAGTGATATTCCGGATAATAGAAGACAACAATTACAAAAGCCGAAAACGAATTCCCTTCGACAAAAGGTTTTGTTTACGCGTTTCGGACTCTTTTGTTGTGGCGCGCGACTAATTCGCCTTATCAAGCCCAACAAAAATGGGTTTCAGGACGAAAATTGCGATATTTAAATTCCGGAATGGCAGCGGCGGAATTGCTTCCTTCTGAAAAGCGATGAATGCGCAGATACATTATGGGCAGAACCAGCTGCAACTTCCGGTTCTGTAACGAGATGCCGATTTAGAGAACCCGTTCTATGCCAAGAGACCCGTCCGGCAGAAAAGGAATTATTTTCCAAAAGAGGATGTTTCATTGACAAAAAGGCAGACCATTATATCTTTGGAGAGAAAGAGAGAGAGAGTTATTGCCATTCTTTAATTACAAAAGCGATGTATTCTTTAATGGATTATGTTGTGTTTTTTATCAAATGCTAATGATGTTTTTCCAGTTGTTTTCTTCTTTTCAGCAAAAAGAAACAGGAAAAAAATCATGTGGATAGTAATTCCTTTCGTAATCTTTTAGTAATGAGCCATTGTTGTTGAAATAAAAAAAAGAATTGTTAGTAAAATGTTATTTTCCTGTGCAGAAAACTACTGATGAACGGCATCAGTTTATTAGCATAAATAGGTTTTATCGTATTTTGTTTGTTGATTCGGATGCATAGAAATTGGGTTCATTTTCTGAATGAATATAAAATCAAAACATAATAGAACTGAAATTTTATGAATCGTTCCATAAACCTCATAAATAAATAAAAATCTTATAATATTACCCTCATAATGGACAAATAATCATTTATTTATATGAAATTAAAATTTGTATACTTTCGTAAAAGAATACAGTTGAATTTTTAGATTAGTTTGAGCTGAGTGAGGCACAAAATATTATTTCAGATTTCAAAAATATATAAACAGCAACCAATCTGAAAAATAAATATCCTGTCTTAAATATGCAGAAACTAACAAATAGATAAATATTTTACTTTAAAAACAATTCATTTTATATTATCTGCAATTGGAAACATCAAGTTCTTCAGTAATATTAGTTGTGTTTAATTTCAATCAAATTTCTTATGAATCGCTCAACTTTCTTGAAAAAACTGCTCAAAAAACTGCTTCAAAACATTAAATTGCGTTGGAAATTAGATATTTTTATAATTAAAGCCTTACACCTACTCTGTTTATTTTCGAACATTAACCTTCTGATTGAAACGAAGTCTTGTAGCGTCATTCGTAGCATTAGAAACTCCTTTTGGGGGCAATCTATCTTCAAAATGTTTCTTTTTCGATCATATAACTTCACTTTCGGATATCTCGCTTGGATTATGAAGATAAATAAGTAGGATTTCGTTTCCTGAACTTTTAATAATGAAATAAAAGTTAAGAGATTAAATATTTGATGAAGATAAATAAAATGGTTTTGAATTTAATTGCAACAATAAAAAATTTAAAACAAATATTTACGAAAATGTCAATATTTAACAAACTACTACACCGTACTCAAACCAGCATCTTAAAAAATCCAATTTCTTATAAATCTTTCTTTTAAAATTTTAAAATAATAATATGACTTAGTTGTGCAATATTAACTGCTAAAACTATAAAGGGAAAATGATAAAATATTGCTTGATTTTTAATTAATAAAAAATAATGAAAAATTTACTCAGACAGATTTCCACGCCAAAAGTTGATTTCGGGATTCAAAGTGCTGAAAGGAGAATCATAAGGTAGGCACACGCACAGATTTCTTTATTATAAGCAATAATTATTTTTATAAATATTTTGGTTGTTAAAAGTAATTAGATAAAAACTTTGTTAACAAAAACAAGCGATTAACAACTTTCCGTCTCCTTCCTGTATTGCGTTTTAACTATTATGCATCTTCATGGAAGACTTTAGATTTTATATCAGCTTACTTCTTCACATGCTTTATGTCTAACTGTTCAATGTTTGCATTTCAAGTTTAAGAGAGTTTGCATTTGAAGAGTCTAAAGTGCATTTGATAACAGATGAGATAAGATTGTTTTATCCATTTTAACTACTGGGCTATTAATATTAAATATTTAAAAACTCTCTTATAGAGATAATTTAAGAAATTATTACAATGATAAACGAATTTCAACAAAACTTATACGGCTTCCTCAAATGAAAACACTGAGTTACTCTATTATTGATTCAAATTTCAGCGTAAATTTTCACCGTCAAATTTCAGCGTATTAATTTTATTTTAAACTGTCATCAAGGATTACTACCATTCCATAAGAATACTGAAACGCCAAGGATGGACAATGTTGCTATAAAGGGCACAAGAAATATTCTCTCGTACGGCTTAAAATTTATTAAAACCGAAACTATCAAGCAATCGAAAGAAAAATAACCATTAAAATAAAATTAAACGATAATATCGGTCAGTTTATGAATCTTTAAGTTCACTATAGCATTTTTAAATTTCATGAGTTTCATCACATCATTTTTGTCATATATATGATATGGTTAAGAATCAAATCCTTATAAAACAACATTTCCAAACACAATTATTGTTGTTTTTTAATATTCGTAATAAAGAAAGAAATCTTATTACAAGATTTCACCCAAAAAATATTTTGTTATACCACTTGCCCAGAGGATTTTGGATAATTCATAAATCTATTTAGTTTTAACGGAAAATGATCGAGCAAGCCTTTCTTGAAACGACACAGGTGTCTATAAACTTTGCAATGATTATTTATTAATGATAACATATCTTTGCTCTGAATATTACATTATTTCATTTCATATTTTGACATGCTGCTTTCGACAAACGTTAATACATGGTATTAATGTTGTTTACAAACAAATCTAATATCAAGATAAAATTTCCTGATTTATTATGGAATCGAATGAAGTTTAATTAAATCAAAGAATTCTTCTGAAGTAGCTCAATTATTCTCTTGGTTTGAGCTTCAACTATTTGAATTATTGCCAAATGATTAATGTGATATCTAAATCGGCACCTCTCTTTAAGATGAGAATTTATATAACACCAAACTAAAAATTTTAGGCAATTGTCAGGTCTAATATTTACCAGATCAGTATATATGACTGATCTTTCAAGAAATACCATCTCGAAACTTCAGTTATCCTATTCCAAGTTGAAATTTTGTGATGATATCATCATGGTCCACAAAAAGAAATTATGAGAACAACAAGTATGAATAACTATCACATGTTTCTGGTTTTATTAAATATCAAAACATGATAACGTTTCATTAACATTCAAATAGTTGCCGTACAGAATATTCTTTTGATTTTCTGCAGCAGGTGAATTAGCTGATTATAATTTATACAAGAAAGCAAGAAAAATCTCCGATTTTTATCTAAATAAATACATTACTTGTAATACATACTTATTAACAATTTATAAAGGTTAAAAACACACTTAAGTTATTAATATCAAGTCTGGTGAACCAACATTCTGGGTTTTCTTAAGAAATAATATGAAAAGCAGAAATAGTTTCATTTTATTTTTTTTATTTTTTTATACAACTACTTACACACCAAACTTGAGAACATGAATGGGAAATATTCGTGAAGCCTTGACCTATACCGAATTCTTTGTGCTATTGTTTCAAAGCAACCAAATATTCTAGTGTGATAAATAACGATGCCGAATCTCCACGGGATTCTTGCCGTCGTGTCCGAAAGCCCACCATCCCCCACATCAACGATTTAAGAAACAGAAAGACTCTTCACTTTACTTATTCATTCTCTTTCTTGGGTGGAGGGAGGGGTTTGTGGAGAAGGGTAGAAACAACTTACCGCGATTAAAAACAGTACAGCCTCATAAATATTCAGGCAAAGACTTCCCAGCAAAAGCCACTTTTGGAACAAAACCACCACCGGCGAGTTTCTTTCTTTCTTTTTTTAAAAAAAATCGTTGATTCTTTTTCATCGCCCCCCTAGCCCTTGGAAAGAGGCGGTCCCACCCTGAAAATGGATGAAAGGACTTTTGGAATCCTTACGAACCAGGTTTTCCCAGTAGATTTTTCTATCCTCAAATACGGTCTCCCAGCCGTATGATAGATCGCGTTTCAGAGCCCTAGAAGCCAAGGGGGCCGATTGAAAAAATAATAACGATAGGCACAAGAAAATAAAAGGAAAAAAATTTAAGAGAAGCCAACATTGAATAGTTTATTTACTTTTCTGCCTTCTCATCGCGAAAGGTATTTCCGGTTTAATCGGAACTGTTCTTTTTTTTCTTGACGGCAAAAATGAATTTTTGAATAAGGAAGAAGAGAACGATCTTTAATTTATGATTTTCGATTTTGTTCTTATTTTGTTTTCTTTTTCTAAGAAACATAGGGGGTGGAGGGGGGCTTGAATCATTTATTCACTCAAAATTTACATCTGGTTAAGCAGAAATCGTAAATTTCCCTCCTCGGCGGACCTGAAGATAGCGTGTTCTTTTTCTGACATTTGATTCGAAATTTCTGGCTGGAAATTCGATTTAGGGATTTTTCCCCTCGCTACTCGTGATGAGCCGTGTAGGGATATTTCTCAAATAAAATGGCTCCCGAGTGACGTTTGCAAATGAACCAAGCTTGCAGTTTTCATTTTAGAAGTATTTCGAACACTCGAGGGTAGGTTTGATCAGTGTTTCATTTGGTTTCGGGCGTTAACGATTTACAACTAAGCATCACTCTTCGATCATGTATGACCCTCAGCTCTTCTCGTTATTACTAAACACTCGTTAAAACTAAAAACTATAATTTATGTATGACTAAAAGCCATGAGTAGTAATATTTTTGACATATTTAAAAAGTATCTTCTCATGAACTTGTATTTCCGAAAATACGAAAAAGAACAACTTACAGTAAAAAGAAACTTGATGCAGAAACCTTGCTTGAAAAAGAAATTTATTAATACACTGTAGAAATTCTTGATTTGCGGTGCAAATTATACTCGTGATGAAGAAACAAGAGTATTTTAATACATTTTCATAAAATATATTTAAGATGGTCGATTTCAAGTTTGTGCAAAAGGAATTTTGCAAATAATCCCTCATTCATTTTTCTAACACAGGACAACTTATATTTTTATTCCTAAATCTTCATCACCTTCGAATTTCACTGGGATATTTATCGCCTAAAATAAATCTCTGACCACTATTAAGAGTCCTCGTCCACAGTTTATATAACAAAAAGCAAAATATGCGTTTATGCTTAGATATCAGTATCGTCAAATTTTAATTATCACCCGAAACTGATCTTCAATCAGATTTCAACTTCCACGTTTAGGTCAAAATATTTCATCTAATAAACATAATATACCGCTAAACTAATATATTGCATTTGCATATATTGCTCTTCCAATCACTCAGTATTATTTAAAGATAAAAACCTAATGCATTTATGCCTAGAATCTGCACATCTTCGAATTTTACTCAGATGCATTTATTTCTTTAAAAAAATTCCTCGGATATAATTTAATCTCTTCGTTTGAGTTCACACATTTATTTAACAAAAACGCCTAATGCATTGGCGCCTAAAATCTCTATATCCTCGAATTTTACTCAGAGACATTTATTCCCTGAAATGAATCTCCGACCATTGTTCAACTTCTGCCTAAAATTACAGCATCCTCAAATTTTACTCGGAGACATTTATTTCTTGAAATAGATCATCAAACTCGTTGTCGGAGTTCACAATTTACTCTAAAGAAAGGCACCTTATACATTAAAGCCTAGAATCTCAATATCCTCGGATTTTACTCTGAGTCAATTATTCCATGAAATGAATCTCCGGAGCAGCATCCTCAGCAGCATCCTCAAATTTTATTCAATGGCCTTTATTTCTTGAAATGGATCTTCGCCCTCGTCGTTGGAGTCACAATTGACTCTAAAGAAAGGCGCCAAATACATTTACTCCTAGAATCTCAATATTCTCGAATTTTACTGAGAGACATTTTTTCTCTGAAATGAATCTCCGACCATTGTTCAACTTCTGTCTAGAATTTCAGCATCCTCAAATTTTACTCGGTGGCATTTATTTCTTGAAATGGATCTTCGACCTCGTCGTTGGATTTCACAATTTACTCTAACGAAAGGCACCTTATACATTAAAGCCTAGAATCTCAATATCCCCGAATTTTACACTTTATTCCATAAAATGAATCTGCAACCGTTTATCAGCTTCTGATTAAAATTCTAGCATCTTCACATTTTACTCGGAGGCATTTATTCCATGAAATGAATCTCCAATCGTTTTTCAACTTCAGACTAGCATCCTTAAATTATCTACCGAAATGCACCTTAAACATTTATGCCTAGAATCTCAATATCCTCGAATTTTACACAGAGGTCTTTGTTCCTTGAAATGAATCACCGAACGTTTTTCAACTTTTGACTAAAATTTCAACATCCTCAAATTTTACTCTGAGGCATTTATTTCTTGAAATAGATCTTCGACCTCGTCACCGGAGATCACAATTTACTCTAACGAAGGGCACCTTCTAAATTTACACCTAGAATCTCAATACCCTCGAATTTTACTAATAGGCATTTATTCCCTGAAATGAATCTTCGACCGTTTTTCAACTTCTGACTAACATTTCATTAACCTCAAATTTTATTTGAAGGCCTTTATTTCTTGAAAGAGATCGATTACTATTCAACCTCGTCGTCCAAATTCATAATTGACTCTAATGAAGGACATTGTCTGCATTTGCGTCTAAAATCTGAACATCCTCGAAATTTTACTCAGAGGCATTTATCGCCTGGAACAGATATTCAACGGTTGTTCAACTTCCTCGTTCGAGTCCACACCTTTATCTTCCTTGCAAGACCCAAAATCGATCGTCGATGCTGCGAGGAGAAGTAGGTTTTAAAGGTAAAGAATATTTCGCCTTTATCAGCGGATGAAAGCAGTGTGTGGCTGTTTTTCTTGCACGCGACAAATAAAACGAGATCGAAGTGGTCTATAGAGAGAAGATCTCGCAAAGACTTTGAGCTTTGATAAATAAAAAAGGAAAACCTTAATGGTTCCCTCGCTTAAAGTGAGGCCATCGACTTGAGAGTTGGCTCAGTTGGGCGAATTCTGCGCCTTAATGAAAGTGTTGCATGAAATGGAATTCTATAGTTGAAAATGAGATGGGATGGGAAATCGATGAAAATTATCTGATTGAAATGAATAAAAATATTTGAGTAAAATGAGCTTTCTTTATCGGATACTTATGTATGTTGAAAGTCATTGATTACGATAAGAATGAATGTTTTTGAAAAATATTATAAAATAGTTGACTCGGTTGACTATTTTTGGATTTTTGTATAAAACATAAGCAGCTACCACGAAACAAAAACACATTAGTTAAGAACCAAAGTTTTTAATAGAGCAAAGTAATATTTTGTTGGTTGGAGATATAAAGTAACAACTTTATAATTTAAAGGTTTATTAAATGATCTGATCCAAAATTTCAGAAATAGATTTAAAAAATGTATTGTCTAATACTTGAACAAAGAACTATATTGTATTTTTGTCCAATCTTTAAAGTTTTAGATTACATTGATAAAACAGCAGGAAATTTTCAATCTTGTTCAGAATTGTGAAATATTAGAACCATTGTGAAACCTTCAAATGGTCTATTCTATTGCACAAAAAATACATTAAGTCTTTAGAAATTATTAAATTAATTTGAGCAAGAAATATGCTTATATTTTAATTTACTTTTTTTACTTTTTTGTAAAAAATATTACCAAAATTTAGAATTTGAAAAAAAAATAATTTCTAAAGATGTAAAATATCTTTGAATGCAATTTGAGCAAAAATTCAAGAGAATTTAATATCATAAAAAGTGAAAGTAGGAAAAAAATTAAAATTGTATAAATAATACTGCTAGGAAATTTAGAAATGTGGATTTAAATAATATTTTATAGTTCATCAAAAATTATCATTATATTTATCATTATTTATTATATTTTAACGTTAACACCTGCTTTAAATTATAGTATTTAAAATTATTTCACAAAGCCGGGAAAAACATGAATAAAAATTGTTTGTCTGCTGTATGGTAGAGCTTATTGTTTATGACTGATCAAGCATATAAACAGCTCATTTTTATTTTTGTTTACCAGCAAAGAGGTCATCGATAGAAATTAATACAAAGAAAATAGATAATTTTTTTCAGAAATTAATTTTTTAATCAAAAATAATCGTATTTCTATATAAGCTAATGGTTATTGTTATAATAAACAGCTCCATTTACAAGCGTTTCTTTTTAAAATTTTAAATACTATAATAACGCTCATGAATATTTTTAAAAATTTTATTTCCATTTTATCTACTATGTTTCATTATTTTTCCACTTTTAAATACACAATCTACTAAATTATTAAAAATCAAATCTGAACAAATATACCCAACATGCAAAATTCCAGCATCTAAACGTTTTTCAATTAAATTTGTACCAAGCACATTAAGTTCTTATTTCTTTTTTCACTATTATAATATATCATCAAAAGCAAATTTAGTGCTTCATTCCTCATTAAAACTAAAATACAAAAAATAAAAATTTGTAATTTTAGAAATGAGTGTCAATACAAAATGAATCTAGTTGCGAAAATCTGAAGAATTTTCTGAAATCACCAATCTAACCAGGCAGCAATGTTAAGGAGGGACCAAAGAAGAAAAACGACCAGAGTATCAAAAATTCCTCGACCGAAAAATGCGACAGCTCAGCAAATATTGGCTAAAATGTTTTTGATATTTATGGCAAATTCCATCTTTTCCCTCAGGGTATCTTAAATATTTCTTCTCTCTCTTTTTTTTTCTTTCGTATCTTAGTTGAAGTTTCCCATAAGAATCTTTAAATAAAAGAAGACAAATTCTCGGTTGACTATTATTTTTCTGGGAATGATAGGACCTCCTTGAGGTATGGTAGAGGTTTCGAAAGATTTGTTTTAAAACTTCCCAGTCAAACGTTCAAAAAAAAACGTTCCAATATATCATTACAAAAATTTCAACAAACGGTGCTTGACAATACAAGTAAATAATGTATTTTTACCTTTTTCCTTACTGAGGAAAAATCAATTTAGAGTACAGGAAGATCAATATAGAATGTAGGAATTTTTCACATACCTGAAAAGGAAAGAAAATATATTTTACTAATGTTTTAAATACATAAATGACTCAAAATTTAAAAAGTTCAAAGTAAATAAAAAATGTATTAACTTTCAGTTTTAAACTTCATTGCAAATCCCACTGCACTTATGCGTTAATGTAGTATTTTTTTAATATTATTATTTTATTTAAGAACAATTAATATTAATTTCAAAGTCCTTCGTTTTAATATTCTCATAATCGATGTGGTAAGAAAAACTGTTGTAGGTTGTAAATATTATAAAATTATTGTATTCAAGGCTAATAAAGTGTTTCAAGATGGTCAAGATAGTCAATTGACTTATTTTTCAAGTTTGCTTTTAACAAGTAATATAAAAAAAAAATTTAAACAATTCCTACTTAAATCAACAAAGAATATTTTTATTTTACTTTAGTTACTTTTTATTATAAATAATTTATCAGGAAATTATTGACTTCCGCAGGAATTGAACTCTCATTCTTCACCTCCTCGTGAAAAATACTGAAATCATTCCATTTTACCGATTGAGCTACTGCCTGTTGATTTCAATTTTCATTACAAACTGCTAAAACTTTATTTAAAGTATTGAAATGAATTAAATTTCATTAATGAATTAATATTTGAAAAACTGTATTTTTTCAAGTGTCAGCCACCACAAGTTTTTAAACATGTATTAGAACTTAAGTGGATAAATAAATAGTATTTTGTTAACGATTGAAAATTCGAACAAGATATATAAATATAAATATTGAGATTGTGAACTAATAATAGGAATTGAAAAAGAACAGTGAGAAAGTAAATATTAATGCAATATTGAAAAATTCTCCAAATAATATAAAAATAAAAAATATATCGCATTTCTAAAAATTAAAGTCATTATACACTCCAAACCTTTGCTATTGATATGAACTTATCATATGAATAAGAATATTGATAAGTAGAATGTTATAAGCCTTCGATTAGTTTACTGTAAAAGTTGTTTCCGTGCTGTATCACTTCTATCAAAGAGAAGAAACTTTACAACCAAAGGAGGAAGGTGGAAGCGTTAAGACTTTTCTGCAATAATTCCTTAAGATCTTTTTAATTTTCTAATTCCTTCAGAGAAAGTTTATGTAGAAATAATTCTAATTTTACTGTTGTTTTACATATTTATCTTCTTAACTTGAATGAAGTATACATTTCATTCTATTTTTTATACAAACTTTTTCTGTGATAATTTGCTTTTAAAGCAAATGTATTAAAATACATTTGGATTTCGTTTGTTCATTTTGATTCGTTGACTATGGAGATATTAAATGACTAAAAGCTCTTTTCTAAATTTTGAAATATATTCAATCTTTTTTTTAAATAAAATAATAAATTTTTAAAAAATGCTTAAAAATCAAAACTAATGCATTTAATTCTCAATCGCTGTGTCTTTGTTCTTAACAAAATTACGTTAAAACATGTTACTTTTTAATGATTTTAAAGCCATTATTCTGAAGGGGGGATATTAAAGATCATTATTGAATTTGTTATGTTATTTCTTTTAATATTCCATTTTCAAGATTCTTTTGTATCCGTTTGCAAACACAAGCATACATTAGTATAATATTTCAATAAAGGTATTTACAAAAAAAAGTTGGTAAAAAAATAAAGTAATTTAAATCTAAGCAAATGAAACTCTAAGTATTTTTTTAATATAATCTGACTCGAATAGTATCCACACAATCTGAAAATTAAATTCAACTAGATACTTTGAGGAAAGTGTTAAATTAAAAGCTTATTGAGGATTATTTTATTATTTCCTTTAGAACTAGAGAGTTATAAATATATTAATTAAAGAATATTACGATGAAATGAAGAAACCATATGCTCTTGATAAGGCTTTGTTTCAAGCAATGGTTGCAAGGCTAAATAATCTTCAACAAGTTTTTAAAAAATCTGAAGAATAAGGCTTTTAATAAATCAAATCGAAAAAATTAAGGCTCATTCTGCAAATTTCCCAATTATGAATTTTTTTTAATCGCTAAAAAATTTAAAATGATGAAAGTTTAAGAATTTCTCATCATTAAATATTCAAGTCTGTAATAATTTAATATCACATTTTAATCAAAATCAATACGTACTGAATAGTTTTTGATTTAATGAGTTTTTATATCAATACTTTTTTTAATGTAAATTTATGTTTTTTTTTAACGCTAACATATTTTGTAATCTACACATATAGCGAAACAATTTTTTATCAACGTTTCAAATGGTTAATTTTTAACAGCAAACTCTTTCTTCGAACTTACTTTTCCTCTCAAAAGTCAAATATTAAAGAGATTTCATGTTTATACATAAACTAATTAACCCTTTCTAAAATATGCCTTCACAAATATTTAAATATATATATCATTTGATATAAAATTTCAACAATTTAGGAAGAAATATGACATAATATATGTATTTTAATTTTTAACATTTTTAAAATCAATACTTCATGAGTAATCACTTCAATGAAATTTAAAATAAAAATATTTTTAAAACTTCAGGATCACTATATTGAAACGAATCTCCCTTTATACCCTTCATATTGTAGCAAAAAAATCATACATCAAAAGCCTAACTGAGCGTTCCTTCATGCACTAATCAATCACTACAAATGTTTTTGAAAAGTTCCTTTCCGATTCAAAAGCGGCAAAGGGCAAAAGGGGCCAATTAACCTGAGTCCTCCTCTTTTACTCTTCCGAACACCCCGAACATGGCATATTCGAGATTGAAACTGCAACAAAACATGGGAACCACTGGGAAAGTCACCGCACCGACCATTGTTCCCGTTTTTTTCTCCTTTTTTTTAACGATGGCCGTGTCTCCCCACGAGGGAAGAAGGCATTCAAGGCACGTGTCAGTCCCTTTTATGAGGGGAGGAACAACAACTTCCACTTCTTCTATTGAGCTGTGGAAGAAGGCAGAGAATCGATAACAATTACCAAAACGGTCCAGAGTTAGCCCCGGGCTGTACAGGGGATGTTGGATCGAAAAGACCCCCCCCCTACCACCATTTTTGTTGAGAGGGAAAGGAGCTTTTTCACAAATCAAAGTCGTTCTCTATTTCAATTGGCTGTTGAGAACAGTCCCGACTTTTTCTGTGGTGACGAAAACGCAAAGCAAAAGGCTGTTGAAAAAGACCTTTTTGTGTGTAGAGCCGGGGCGATCGGAACTCCCCTGTGTAATATGGAAAAGGTGGGGAAACTGAGGTCAAAGAATGAGGATGTTCGCAATTAGATCTTGTATAGAAGAAACCATGAAGGGGAACAGCTTTTACAAAATTTTCTTGAAAACCACCCAATAAAGACACTGCTCCTTCCTCACATAAAAATGAACTTCTCAAATAATGAGATGTATTTCCAACAGGCTGTGCATAACTTCAAAGGGAAATATTTATTCAAAAATTCAAACAAAAAAAGATTAAAATGGAATCTGCTATGCATATTTCAATGTATCGTGTCAGAACATCATTTCTTGAACGGCCAAGCACCGCGTGCTCGTACAAGTTAAATTATATTTTTATTCATTTCAATTGTTTCATTGAATGAGTCACTTTAGTACTGCAAATGATTAAAAAACACTTGCCTATAACATTACCTATTTATTTCATTGCATATAATCACGTGCTCAAAATGACATCTTTCTAGCTTTTACTTTCTGTAGTCATTAATTTATTTTTTAAATCAGAGCTTTTGTAAACGCAATGGCAACGCGTAATTAAAAGCTGATTTTTTTGAGATGCTCGTGCAGATAATAAAATTTTTATTTTCCGCCAACAGATTTTTGTCGACTTCAAAAACCTCATCACCAAAACAACATCATGTTCTGATGCGATAAAAATTACTTTTATGATTGATGATATTTGTTATCAAATAAAAGATTCAAAAATTACTTCATCGACGAACACTCGATGATGAATACAATTGTGTAAATATATTAATAAAGGGGTTGTAATGTAGCACGCCTCCACGTGGTGCACCCTAGTTAACACTAAACCTGCTACGGCTTTGGCTCCTTCCTTGTGCTTAGGACATTTTATTGCTGTAAACTTCAGAGGTATTAGAAGCTTAGAGACCTACTCTTCTGAACATTTGTAAGAAATAATTTTACTAACAAGTGAACACGTTCAAAACGTAGCAATATATAAAATACAAAAAAAATTAATTAGAATGTTGTTTTATTTGCAAGATTTTCAAAATTGCAATGTTGCATAGTTGCATAAATTGCAATGTTCCATAGTTGCATAAATTGCAATGTTTTTTCAAACATTACAATTTATGTTTTAGTATTTTCTGCATAACATTTGAAAGAAATAATTATTCAAAAAAATGAAACAAAATAAGTACTTTTACTAATTACTATATTCATTATCAGTCAAAGAGGTTCGATTTCATCTCATTAATGAGCGTTGAATGATATATCCATGTATAAATATAATAATTAGTTTTGTTCCTTAAACATATTCAAAATGAAAAAATATATGAAAGAAAAAAATATTTTACAAATACAGTTAGTAAGATTTTATTAGTACTATTTTCAAACATGAAGAAATAATTTATCGTATTTTTGGTAAAATCTTGAAATTTACTTTTTATTATTTCTAACAGTAGGTACGTAACTTCAAAAAAAAATTGTTTAAAAATTCAAACAAAATAATTGTTTTTACAACTGATGAGAATAGTTATCATTCAAAGAAATCCCAATTTATCTTATCAACGAATAGTTAATGATGTAAATAGTAAATAAATTAGTATCTTGTGCCTTTGTTACATCTTGAATTTACCTTTTAATATTTCTCAACATCCTTGTCCATAGCCTCAAAAATAAATAATTATTCAAAGAAATCAAACAAAATAATATTTTTTACGATTGTTGACAAGCATTATCAATAAAAGATGTTCAAATTTATCTCATTTTCGAGCTCTGAATGAGGAAAATCAATCTGTAAACATATTAATAAGTGTTTGCTTCGCTAATATGTTCGAAATGCAGCAATATATGAAAAAAATCATTTTACAATAATAGTTAGCTTTTACTTAAATGATTTTCAAAACTAATGAAAATTTATTATGCTTTTATTAAATATTGAAATTTATTTTTTAATATCTTCAACAGCCTATGAGTAATTTGAAAAAATAATCTAATAAAATAATTATTTTAACGATTGATGATGTTCATTATTTGAAGTTATCTCATCAACTAGCAATAAAGGATGAATACCAATGCGTAGATAATGCAATGTGTAGCAAGCAATTAATAAATGTTGTTCCACAAATATATTTAAAATGCAGCAATGTATATAAAAAATTATTTTGCAATTATAATTTATTTTATTTTATTTATTCTTAAAATTAAAAAGTAATAATTTATCGTGTTTTCGTTAAAAACTGAAATTTACATTTATTATTTTCAACACATCCGAGCAAACCTTGAAAAAAACTTAAAAAATCAAACAAGATAATTACTTTTAAAGTTGATTATATTAAATATCAATAAAAAATTGAATTTATTTCGTCAACGAGCACTGAATTAGGAATATCCATGTAAAATAACATTAATAAATGTTGCATCACAAATAAGCCGGAAATTTAGAAATATTAGAATAAAAGAAAAAAATTATTTTGCAATTATAGTTAGTCAAGATTTATTTGCAAGATTTTTTATAGTTAAAAAAATAATTTATCTTGTTTTGTTAAATGTTGAAATTTACTTTTTCATGGTAAACAATTTTGTACCTTAATGTATTTTTCGGCACAGCTTAGACAAACAAGTAGTTTTTTTTTCAACTCAAATAAATTTTACTACGTTCTTTTTTTATTTACTCTAGTAACCCAGCGGCGTTGTGCTAGAGAACAGAGTGGTAACTTTATTTGTAGACGCTAATTTATGACACTAGAGATAGATGGTAAAGAAGAAAAATAATAACACTAAAGTTTACCAAGTTTAGGTCGTTACCATGGGAACAACCTAGCGTCTTCACCACTCGTGCGCACGCGCGGATCATCTTTTGATTGGAGTCTTCTTTTGCCCCCCCCCAATTCATCAAAATCCAGGTGTTCCGGATGGTCGAGATAAATTATGAATCTTTCGAACGCAAGAATTTCGGCCGACATCTGTTATTAATGGTGCGAATTCGAATCGAACCATTAGTAAAAGTTCTTTTCCGGAGAACTTATGCCCCAAGATCTCTACAAGAGAGACTTTTTAGAACGGTGCCCGTGATGGACGAGACGCTTGTTATTCGAACAGGTGATCCTGTATCGAATTAAGGGGAATCTTGCCGATGCCCCTTGTACCGAGTTGTGGTGATAAATTATCGCTTAAAATAAAATTTTCGATATCTTGTTTTCAACGGAACAGATGACTCCACTGGTCATACATTATGGAACCAGAAGTTATGTATGAAAAATTAATTGAGCTGGAGCTTCGAATTTATAAAAGTCTGGGAAAGGTTAAAGAAGAAGAAATTAAGAACTGTGCAAAAACTATATTTTGCATTATTTTATTTCAAGGATTAGATGCCTTTAGCGACCATTTCATTCACCGATATAAGAGGTCGCTAAAAGCTTCAATTAAGTATTTTATATAATAATGCTTTGAGGGTGGTTTTCAGTAAAATATTTTTATACTTGAAATTTTGATAGATATATAATCATGCTATATTAAAATACTTTCATCTCCCTGTTCATTGCGTTATGTATTCCATAATTTTCTGCCTGTAGCATTATATATCAAATTATAATGCAGGGGAGAGTAATGGGGGTTATACTTGAAAAGATTTTCAACGTTTCTTGATTATGAAATAAGATTTTGAGGGTATTCACCATAAAATTTACTTTTATAAAAAACATACTTGATATTGAAATTTACACGACAGAAAGAAATAAGTTGAACCTTCAAATATTAATCATATACTAATAGAGGAAAAAAACTGACTGAAATAGGATTCACAACAATGAAAAAGATTTGAGTTTTACTTTAACAATGAAATATATTATTGTAAAATACCCTCAAAATATTTATAAAAAATTATAAGACAAAAAATTTATAATTAAAAAGTATTTTCTGAATATTATGATTGATTTTTTTTGCTACAATACTTTTTGGAAATTGTTCTCAAGAAAATATCAAAACATCGCGCACATGCTTATGCATATCTTTCTATCATTAGTAACAATATAAATGTGTCATTAGAAGCTAAATTTAAAAAATAAATGTTTTACTCGCACTTTATGACACTTATTATACTTATATTTTTTAAATTGGAATTAAAATTTTAAATTTATGATTATTACCATATAAGAGTGTCAAACCATTTTATAAACTTCCGAAGTACTAAAATTTTCTCAACAAAAATATACAAAAAAAAAATCCCAAATTATCCTATGTAATCAACAAGAATCTTATAAAAATCAAATTCGATTGTTAATCTAGAGAATTCTTTCGTATTTCAAGTTTCTATTTTCAAAAATGCGTATATTTTCACTTTTGGATCAGAAGTATTTCGCGCATATTTCCTTTTCCGTTTTAACTCTTTCGATCAATTGAATTTTTCAATTCAATTTCTTTCCAATCTTTCATTTAATTTTTTTAATATATCTATATTCAAATCACTGATAAGAATTTTTGTTTCTTTAACTTTTGTTCAACGCGTAATTATTTCGTGTGCCGAGAAAGTTTTTTTGAGTACGAAATAACTCACTTGTTTTCATGCTTCCGAACAAAACAAAAAAAATACATTTCAACCATTTTCTTAGCACATCAGAAGCAGTAGTCCTAAAAAGTGATAATTAAATACAATCAAAGTAATTTAAGTTGTGCATTGATACTCCACGAGAAACATTTTGGGAGGAATTCCGGAATTCCGATGCGTCATTAAAAACCATGGACACCAAATCGGACTATTCCCAATGGAGATATTTGTAAATCTGTACGAGCTTAGAGTGGAATGCCTACCCATCCATATATATATATGCTAATTTTCCCATATCTCAACAAAAGTTAAATATTTGTAAATTTGAAACAAGAAGTTCCATCTGCAACTAATTATAGTAAATTATTGATATTAATGGCAAAAGGTGCAGATTTATTATTAATATTTCCTAGATGTAAAGCCCTTTTTCTTCCTTGACCGTTACTGGTATGAATTTTTAATAATGGCGATAATTTCTCCAATAGTTTTCTTTTCTTTTCTAATCTGTGGTGGAACTTACAATATACATTTCACGAATAACATGTCTGTCTTTTTAAAAGTATTTTCTGCTATAATATTGAATCAGCTCCATACAATCCCTAGACATCTATTTTACATTATATTTTACGCGCTGACGCATTTATGTTGTCCAGACGCATCTTACACACATAACGAATTTTATATACAGTTTAGACTCGAACTTGAGACTGTCAGTTTAAGGACTCTGCAAACAAACCAACAATAATTACAGAATTATTATTGAACACTGTCAGTGGACGCAGCAAATTAATAGGAACCTGGCCATTTTTAATAAGCACTGTTAAAATCTTCCTAATAGATATAATTGATAGAAAGAGTAGCTTTTAAATAGTTTAACAGCAGTTAAAATTTCTTCCCCAAATAGGCTAACAATATTTCACATGGAACAGGCAGCTGCCCTCATCTACTTAAAGATTCTAGGTAGTTGTCTAACCAAAAATCCGTCTTGGTTTCTAATTCACCTTTTATCATCTCTTCTGTGAGTTCTCTTCGGTCTTCTTCATTTACATAATTTTAATTTTTTTAGAAATATGCACCGTGTATCAATAAGTAAAGCACATATAATAATTAAAAATGCAATGCATGACAAAATGTAACGAAAATTAGAGAATAATCAATATATAACGATGTAGCATGACTAACATTCAAGTTGAGGCATTTGTTCCAATGCTTGACCAGCCTGAAATCCGGGTCGCGATGACCTGTTAGTAAGGTCTTGGCTTCGCGACCGCAGGGTCCAAGTTTGAGACTCAGTTCCACTGTCTCAATGTCTTGCGCACGTTAAATCCGTCAGGAACAAATATTCTTCCATAGCTAAGTGGAAGTTTGAAGAGGAGGTTAAATCTCAAGGGTTGTTCTCATCATTTAATCGCGGTTCAAAACTAAGACCTTCGGAAAATACCCCTAGTGTTGCTTTAAAACGTTATATTACTATAAGCAAACTGAACGAACTAAACCAATTTGAAAATCTTGATCTCAAACAATACTGTTGGCTCATATAAGAGAGTAATCAAAACCAAAATGTTGGATGCAAACGAAGTACATCTGAGAATTTCAAATCCAGGGTTTTATAAGTCAAACGTTCTAAAAGCATCCAAAATATTTTTAGTTCGACAACCTCATGCAGACAGCGTTCTAATGTTCCGACGGTCTTTGACTTTTACGGATATGGTCGTAAATCTTCCGACCTCCTTCTGAACCACTCTTATCTCTGGATATCAGTCCAGTGCTTCCCGAAAATTGACAGTAAAATGAGTAGGCATCAAAGACCCCTTCGAGAGAGGAGAAAGTGGGTAAAATGCGTCGGTCACAAGGCCCGCACAGGCCACCGGAACAAGACTTAAGAGGTTAAGATTTTCAAGCTGATTCAGGCCTGGGAAAAATAGAATGTAAATGGTAGTTATTGGAGAGATAATAAATAAATTTATAATAATTCCATTTCCGTTTCATTTTATTATTCCTCGCATTTTTTTATTGCTGTGTAAAAAATTATATGCATTACTAATTGATTCCTTGGAATACACCACCACGAGAAAAGCGGAAGGACAAATCTTTGGCGCTCTTTCCGCCTCCAAGAAGCAAAGAACAACACAACGAGGGTTGGATGGAGTGTGTCATTTCGCCCAGTGAGCACGTGGCGCCACACGACAGACACAACGAGAAAACTTTTCCGCACACTATCGGATTTCCGATGAATGACAACTCCCTCCGGTGGAACCCGAAGAGGCCTTCTCAACCGTGATGCCCTCTTTCGGGAATTCACCGAATGAATGTCCAATCTCCCCGGCGATATCGGACAGTTCTCTCCCCCCTGAGGAGGAAGGGGGGAGGCGAAGACGACAACTCTTACTCCCTCCTTCCAATGGAACATTTCCTGCAGTTGAGAATAGAGCAGCATCTTAAAAGAGAGTCGGAATGATTCATTCTTTGAATCCCTCGACCGTAAAAGGGATGCAAAGTTTAGGTACTGCTGCCACTCTGCTCTGCCGCTGCCATTTCTGATAACAGAAAATGGGATAGGAAAGAAACACAGTTACAGCTAAAGGCAGACAGTGAATAAGTTAAATTCGCATGTATGAAATAGTAAATTGAGTTCTTATCGTGATGATTCTCAAGCCATATCTTAAAGTTTTGGAATACTTTGCATTGCCGTCTTATGCTTCTCACTTCTTTCAGAATGCAATATGCGTTAACAAAGTGAAATTTGCGTCGTTGTTTAGAAAATTGTAGGTTCCATTTTATGAAAGCAAATTTTCTTGTGATTTATAAGTGTTTCCTTTTGATAGTATTTCATAAATTCCTTACCAGACAATGATGATTCGAAACATAGTCTAACACTAGTTACTCCCTTTTATTCGGAGCATAGTCTAACATCACACTAATTACACTGTTTTATTCGAAGCATAGTCTAACATAACATTAATTACTCCCCTTTATTTGGAACATAGTCTAACACTAATTACTCCTGTCTAATTACTCCTTTTCATTCGAAGCATAGTCTAACATAACACTTATTACACCGTTTTATTCAGAACATAGCCTAACATAACCTTAATTACTCCTTTTTTTTGAAACATAGTCTAACATAACACTAATTACTATTTTTTATTCGTAACATTGAGAACATGAAGAAAAATTTCCAATCAGCATCGAAAGACCCTATCACTTCAAAGATTTGTCATTTATGTATCTTATTTACATTATATTCCAGTTATAATTCATTTCAATAAAGAACAAAGTAAATTGGAGAAAGATTTTCAATTTTGCTTAGTATCAAGAACCAATTCCTTCAAAGATTTTTTTTTTATATTCAATCCTTAAGGGCGTTAAACATGTCGTCAATAGGCAAAGACCTCACTTAATCTTGAAATTGGAAATGTGTTTTGAAATTTGTTATGAAATAGAAGTTCTTGTCATCGACAGTTTCAAAATAATATTCATTTAATTTCAAAAGGAAACGTGAATCTAAATAAAATAAAAGTTCTTTTATTAAAATATCAAATTTAAACTACTTAATTCATCCATTATTGGAAGAAATTTCACGGCTAATTATTGCAAAGAGAAGAACTGACATTTATTATAATTGATTAATAATGTAGATAAAGCAAATTCTTTAAATAACACTCAAACTTTGCAGTAAAACTGTAAATAATTCAAATTGGATTACAAACGTTTGCTTGTTGTATAAAAAATCCTTTTTGAATCCGTACAAAAGATATTTGCGAAAAACTATTTTTAATTTGAGTATTTCCAAATCACATCAATGTATCGCATTTGTAATCCGGTATTTGACAACAGGCTACCCCCATTCAAATACTGTCTATATCAAAATTTGAAAGCTAGCTGCATATCTTGTAAGATTAAATGTAGTAATATTTTTTATTAATTAAATTATTTTAGCTTCTTAGCTTTGATAGCATCTTCTTAGCGAAGACTTCATTGTTTGGTATCATGAAATTTCTATTCTTTCTTTTTTTTACAAAATTTAGGTATCTTGTTAGAAGATTACATAAAAGCTTTTCTACAGTCACCAATAAATGAATGGGTGTTTTTCTTTCAGTGAGTTGAATGATAATGGCGGGGGATCATCGCTGTTTCTGACCGCGAAAAAACTTCTGAATTTGACAGTAAATTTAAGTCGATTTGCCGCAGAACATCTTGAGTATTTTTCTTTATACTGTAAATGAACTTTTGAGCTGCAGTTGTCTATTGAAGGCTGGATTGATTTTGTTTTTAGAAACTACAAATATTTATAAATAGCATATGTAAATAATTTTCAATTTTTATTATCATTTAAAATCCATTCAATCCCCGAAACAGTCAGAATAACAGTGATAAGTGTAGTTTCATCTGCTATATGCATATGACTTCACAAAGCATTTACAGCACTAGCATACAACAAACAAATGAATGACTTTTACAAGGCTGAATATATTGCATGCTCATAAACACATTTCCACAATACAGACATGTATTTGCGATACACGATATCCATAATGCATTCAGCCTTCACACTTGATGAATCCTTCGATCCCAACGTGGCTGCCTCATAATTGCAGAATGTCAGTACAGATTAGTAATGAGTTCATTAGATGCTTTAATTACTACAACTCTCGGTTAATGTGATCCTTACTCACCGCTCCCACCGAGAAGATCTGGAGAGATACCTTATACTGTACTCGCAGTGAATTACCCCTAATAATGCAACCGAGCAGAGTTGAAATAGCCACCAGATATTCAAGATTGTAGTAAAGGACGAAGTCATTATGAAGCTAATTTAATAATCATTAACAATTTACGGTTACTCACCAATATTAATGTTAGTTAAGTCCTGAAGTTTTTCTTTGTGCTATTTCCCTATTTTCACAGAAATTTTCGAACAAACAACATTTCTTTACTTTCTTTTATACGTTATATAAAAAAAAAATATTGTAATCGACAAAAAAATCGAACTCGAAACTTTAAGTTTTACACCTTCCTCAGGTCTAAAAACACAATTTTAGAAAATTTCTATAGGTTTGGCAGTCTTTGAAAAAGATAATTCAAAAACCCTTTAAGCGAGAAATTTACATTTTTCTTTACACTAAACTTTCAGATTTCTTTCAAATTTTGAGTAAAATTTATTCCAAAGAAGACTATTTGCCCAGCTGCTCGAATATGAGTTAACTCGATAATTTTTTTTAAAAAGTAAGATATAAAAAAATTAAATTAGGCATAAAAATTTAAAATCTATATTTTAGACAGCTGACAGATTTTGAGCCAAATCCAACCACAGGCTGACCGTTTGTCCGTCAATACATTCACAAATCTGTAATCGCATAATTCAAAAACGCAGTGACTCAAATTTATCTAATTTGGTATAGGATTTTGTAACTATGTAAGTAGTTTTGTGCCCAATTTTTGTTCCAACTGGTTGAAAAAAATGTGTCTAAAACCCGAATTCGATTTATTTTATGCTAGGAATTAATCGCCAAATAACTCGCCAAGTATGACACGATAAATTCAGTAAATAGACGCAAAAGTTAAGATTTCCTAACTATTGTACGCCAATGGCATGCAAGGGAATCTCTGGCATGACAAGTTTATTGGTGATTATGCGAGAAAGTTTTGGAGAGACTACTCCTTCTGATTTATAAGATTGGAACTAAACAAATCAAAGGCTGTTCTGAAGAAAAACTAACAATTACAGGAAATGTTCTCAATAGGATAGATTAGTAACTACCATAACAAAGTTTTTTGCTATGTTAGGATAGATTAGCGAATCCTTGTTGTTTGGAGAACTGGTTAGCGAACGATGTAGAACAAAGTGAAGCATGTGATAATTTATATAAAAAATAATCGTGGCATGGGCTTGGATTATGGCTAGTTATTATGTGTTGTTGTTTTTAATGGCACTTGCCATGGAAAAGCCCACTGACAGCTGTCAGCGATTTTAAGCCTAATCAGCGTCTCTTATTTTTAAAGTAAAGCCAAGAGTACGACTTAACTACACACTCATTACATTCTCTTGCACAGCCCCTTTTAACTGGAGGGCGCATTTACACACGTCAGAGATAGTACTCAGAAGAATAGCCATGCCCTAACCGGGGTGCCCAGATTAGGAGGAAGACGCGCTACCTCTGTGCTAGGATGCCGGTTATTTATTATTTATCATTGGTGTTCTCTCCCACTGAACTTACATAACATAATAACTATAATCATATTTCTGTATGAAAAAGTTATTAGTGAATCTTGTTATTAATTTCCAATTGAATAGCAGAAGGATTACAAGAATTTATTATTGGTTTTCCAAATATGATAGATATGAATGTAATATGGAATTAAATCTGTTCACTTTAATATAACTAATTACCTACACTTTTTTCAAGAGTGTGTAATTAAGTTGGGTAATAAAAGTTACGTATTGAATCACTAGATTGTTATAATTAAGACAAATATCTAAGAATAATTATGCACAAATTTATTTACATATCCTCGAAGACAAAATATCAAGTCTGTAAATTGAAATACAGACCGATTCAAATAAATTCATGTTTTTCAATCGTAACAAAATCAAAATTAAAATAAAAAATAAGTTTCATATTAATCGTTTAGCTCTCTAAACAATCCTTAATCTCCTAGTAACAAAAAACGGCCAATATCCATACATTCATTCAATTTATATCATTTTTAAAGCACATTTTCACGCTTAATCGACGGGATGTCAATAATTTAATGTTTTTTGCCATCATAATAAGTCAAATTAAATTTTAAAGTTTGTTTGAAGCATTCATTACACTATATTTTTAGAATGCAGCAACTGGTATTTTACATGAAAAAAAGAATTGATTTTCTTCATGTGAAAATTAAATTCTTTCCAATCATTAGCGATAACGAATGCCATACTAAATAATTAGTAAACTATTTGCATTAATCATTTAAATAATAAACCAACCGTAATAAAAAAAATTAACTTTACACTAGTATTAATTATAATTGAATTCAACTGCAAATATTCTTTCATGATAATAAAATTAATTATACTCCCAAGAAGTTTTCTTTAAAACTTTTATAAACTGTGAGCACTTTTTCAACCATAACAAAAAAGGCATTAATAATATTATATCGATCAAGAATCTATGGTATATTTGTATATAAAAGGGATGTTCAAAAGAAAAGGTACGAAACGACACTGTGAGCATGAATGACGACTTTATTCAAAGTATACACCATAGTCCTGAGATCATTGATTAAAGAATCGAAGGATTCCTTGTCCCTAGAATTTCTGTGGCTATAACGAGACCCAGTCATTCATAACATCTTTGAATTCACCTTCCGAGTTGAAACGTTTCCCTTTCAGATATTTCTTTAGAGGACCAAACACTTGAAACTTGCAGGGTGACATGTCCGGGCAGTAAGGCGGATAATCGAGTTGCTCCCATTCGAAATTGGCCAGTTCCGCATGTGTTACCTTGGAGACTTGTGGACGCGTGTTACTACGGAGTAGAACAACGACTTCCGTGAGTAGTCCCGGGCTTTTGTTCTTGATGAGACTATGTAGTCTTCGGAGTGTCTCACAGTAAACATCGACTTTAATGTAAACGCCATCCTGTCTTCACATGCACTGCCACGTCAATTGAATGGCGCTCTTTAAAAGAGCCTCTGTTTTCTTCTTTGCATTCTCCGATCTACGCCAAGATTTCAATCAAATCTCTACATGTCACGCCACTTTCTCCCATAGCGGCATAGGCAAATATATTAACGGTTACTTTAATATGACCTTTCGTACCTTCGTATTTGAACATCTCTTGTATTTACGTAATTGCATATATATACATATTTCTTAAATAATTTATGAATAATTGGCAATTATGTATAAGTAACTCTAAAGCAGAAAGGCGGGAAATATGATTAAAAAATGTGAAATGATTATAAAATAAGATTAAGAACGAATAAGAAAAACTTTTCTATGATATAAAGAAAAAGTTTAACAGAAAAGCGAAAAAAGAGAATTTTTCACTTTAGATTATTTTTCAAATTGAAATGGCGGTACTCCAGTTTAGCAAAATTTGTGGTCGCATCTGACTGCCAGGCAAACCACAGAACGATTTCGCATATTTACTATGATTTATGTACGAATTGTAGGTTGAAACAGATCAAAACGACATTAAGAATCCTTTCTAGAATCGATCTTTGTGAATGCGAAAGAGCAGTAAGTTTTCTACCCGCGTGTCTCACATATTCTCTCGATGGGATTCAAAGCAGGTGACTGAGTAGGCCATGGCACCCGTTCCAAGGAAGTCGTCCATCAGGCTCTCAAGGTGACAAGACGCATTATCATTCATAAATATGATGTCAGAACCTACATCAGCTCGAAGCAGGCAAACATATGGATCAAGAACTACATCTCTGTAGCTCTTAAGAGACATAGGCCACGCCTCAAAAATAGGGAGATCTGTTTGGTCATCCATCATGATGCTTACACATATCAAGATTTCCTTAGACAGATAAAGAGGTCTTTCAGTGCTTTTTAAATGGTGAAAACGAGTTCCACTTTCTCGAAATATCGTTATACGATATTAGTCAGTGTTGAGACTAAAGCGAGGTTCGTCACTTACGGACTCACTGTCCCAAACTCCAGTATTGACTTTCGAAACTCTAATTTAAGCGAACGCGTTTATGCGTAAATGTAAGAAGAGTATAATCAGTTGTTCACATGGCATAAAGAACAAGAGATATTAATCTTTTGTCAACAGTTTATTTGGAAGCTCGTATACCTTTGGCAGATATATGCACTGAATCTAGTTCCTTGGCACAACAGCTCATTTGATTTTGCAAAGTTATTGAAAATATCGAAATGGATGAAGGACTGTGTGCTCTTGACCTATCTATTTCTGAACGACAATTTTAATTCCTCCCAATCTAAACCTTTGCCGCAGTCTTAAATATACACAACGAAGCATATTCAGAATTCAAGACACTTTAGTTTGAGATCGTTCAGATTCGAGTGTACCAACGATTCTTCTTTTCGCATATACATCTATCTGTCATCGTTGTACCAACATTCCTTCTGTTTAATCGTTAGCATTCTTTCGAACATGAATTGCATAAAACCTATGTGAACTGATTCTGAAAAGGAAACCGGTTTATTCGTGTTCCAACGAAGCTGTTTTTTGCGCATGAAGATGATGACCGAAAATTTTGTATGAGTCAAATTCTTATCTTAGTAAAGGATTCTTAACGGACTATTTCGAACATTTCTCAATACTCACCCTTACGGTTTGTTTATTTTTGTAGTATTTTATGATTAACTACCAGTGTAGAGCTTTATCATCGGGAACACATAATTGTGCAACATTACCTCATCAAGAAGTAAGTGAAAATTCCATCTTAAGATATAAATCAGGTCAAGTTAAATAACAGCACGTAAAAAATGTGGTTTGTTAAAAAATGTATTTAAATTTAAACTCGATAAATGATTTTTATCAGGGCAAAATCTTTTGGTATGAAATGAAGAAAACAATACATAAGCTTTGAAGATTATCTTGAATCAAGCTAAAAATACTAAAGTGAGTATACTTAACTATATTTAAGTTTAATCTTAAGTTCAGAACTCTGAAATGCTAATAAGGTCAGACCTAACCTAGTTAGAATACGGTTGACGTAAAAGCTGTCCTTCCATGTCAAGGGCAGGACAAAAGCCCCGGCAAACATTCTAAACATCTGCCTACCCTTTTCAATCCTCTTCGTCGTCTCTTCACCCCCCACCTCCATCCATCCGTAAGAAAACCGAGCCCGAAATACAACTCACGAAGCCCCTTCCAGCAGTATCCCTCCGGAACGCACAGCACGAAAAGGTGTGACGCCGGCGTCGACCACCCTTCCGACTACCCCCTCCGGCCGATCAATGCTGGGGAAAAGGAGGTCACCGTTCCAAAGGCAGCACAAAACGACTCGGAATCTTTCAGAGGGGTGGTCGAGGAAGGTTTCGATCTTCTAGGAAGCAGAGGAGGAGGAAGGAGTTTTGCCAAACGATTCGCTGGACCAAGAATCGAATCTGTCTCTCTTGGCACACGAGTTCGCGTGAGGTTTTGTTTGGGGTGAATGAATTTCTGGGGTATGAGGCAAATCCCGTGACTTGGTTCATCTTGTTCGCCGAGATTTCGTCAGTAGGAATGAATGTTGGGGAAATGTTTAAGTTCTTTTCCCTATTTCAAAGTTTGGATTGGTGGACATTTAAGATTATTAAATCCTAAACTGAAATTTCTTTCTAATTTTATTATTGGAATATATTTCTTAATTTAAATTTAATTTTTATTTAAAATTAATTAGGTATCGATGAAAACTAAATAAAGAGGTAACTTCTTTTAAAGATCAATTACGAGGAAGAACTCTAAAGCTGTATTTTTATAATATTCAATATTGCATTCATTCTAGGTATTGTTGCACTAAATATTGCATTTGTTTTGTTTTGATTTGATTTGATTTTAATGAGATATTAGACACATAATTATAGTTTATAAAGTGTGGCTGAAATCTATGGTAATTATTTCTTTATTACATAACTACTATAAACGCAGACAATATATATTTATTTACCAATATAAATAATTTTTTCAGCTAAACTCTTAATTTCCTTTACTATCTCTATTTTATAACATATCCATATTTTTATCCATAATTAAAATGCGTATAAATTTAAAGAGTTATCCATAGCATCAAAAACAATAATATTTATTTATTTATTAAATTCACAATTCCTCAATAAATTAAATTAAACAATTTTCCAAAATTGATAGTGAAAAACATTATCCAATAAAGGGTAAACTTAAAAGATGCGCACATCAAATAAGTGATTTTTCCATATTTATGAATAGTTCTTAAAACTACGTACGGTTTATAAAATATTTTCAGGCTAAGAATGATAATAAACTCCCTAAGTGTTCTTATTTCATACCATAGGAACACATGATGTTGTTTTGGTTTGAGATTTTTGAAGCCTCTAAATGCGTAGGCCACAAAACTGCAATTTATTGCTTTTGAGACGTCATTTTTTTGCTTTCAGGATTATTAGAATATAATGCAGGAGGCTGCCATATTTGGCAATTTATCGCCAACTAAATTTACAACTTGTTATCCAAATTATTCCTTCTCTGAATTCTTACGAAATGTCCTAAATAATTTAAATCATTAACCAGTTTAAGCCAGTTTGAAACATTCACGGGACTATCAGATTACGAATGCATCGATGTTTAGAAAAATAATGGGGTTCCCCCCATCTCAAAATCGATCGAGCTCCAATTACCAAATAGAAAATTTAAAAAAGAAAGTTTGAAACAATTATCTTAATTATTATATTTACTTAGGGATAGTGTCCAATAGAGAAGTCTCGTGATTGTTTCAAACTTGTTTAAAAAAGTTAATGACTTTAAAAATAAAAATGTTCTCATATGATAATTTGAAATGTGTGATAACAGATTTCTTTTTTTTCCTTGCTATTATTACGCATAGAGATTATAAAAACAATGAAATGAAATTATTTTATGAAATAACAGAAATTTCCTTTTAATACCCTTGTAATTTTCTCTTTAAAATTTTATTTAAGAACTTTATTAGTTAATAACTAAAAAAGTTTCTTATTAGAAGTTGACTATTTTTTAGTTCAGGAAGACTATTTTTCAATTATTAGTTACGAAATAAAAATATGAAGGAACCCTATGCACAATATAAAACATTGGTTTTATATTTAAATATTTTATTATTAATTATTTTTCAAAGGTTATTAGAATTTTACAAAGTAAATAAAATATTTCGATATTTTTAATTATATCTATTTTATGAAACAATTCATTTAATTGGAATACTACTAAACAATTCTTCATTAAAGAAAATGCTTTTTGTTTAAATATTTACATTTCCATTACTGATGGTAATTTCAATATACCAATAAGTATATAACAAAAAATTACTGAGAACCTTTTAACTATGTAGATAATTATAAAACCACCTATATGCTGATAAAACGCCTTATGAAAAAGAAACACACATTTAATAGTAAAATCCCCCAAATTTGAATTGCATCTGTTTATTTCATTAAACAGTTAATTCTGCCAATTCATAATTAAATAATCTCACTTTATTTTTAAGTGTCTAAAATTAGGGAAAATTTTAGTAAATTAAAAACATTTTCCCTCAAAGGAAAAATGACACTTAGATTTTTTTAATGAAAGAGCATTATACGTTTTTCATTATTTGTTAAATAATACAAAATAAACAATTATATTCAAAAATAAATTTAATTAATTAAAAAATACTTTTAATAATGAAAAAATAGTTTTATTTTAATTATTTCTTTTTTTATTTTGACATTCATGATTTCTCAAATTCAATTGTAGGTGACGTCACTAGTTGGACGCAAAAGTTAATTTAATGAATGTTTAATTAAAATTGAGGTTCTGAAAATATTAAAATAATATATTTCCATTGAAAATTGTATAAAATTCCAAAACAGCATTTGGAAGCGAGTGAAAAACCAAACATAAAATTCTTTAAAATTTATAATCTTTTATTAACTTAACTCATGTTGATAAATAATGTTTTTAAAAAAACCATTTTTGGTACTCAATTTCCCATAGAATATTTCAATATTTTTTGTAGTTTGTCTATGTTATTTTTTCGCACAATTTTTAGAAGGAATGCATAAATATCTGTTTATTTATTCCTTTTATATGACCATGCTTTCGAAATGAGCATACTTAGCAGTTTGAGTTAGTGAATATTATTATTATTTCAACTAAAATGATATATTATTTTTTAAAAATATCAAAAACAATTATTTTAATTATTTATTTATTTACTGAAAAGTGTGCAAATTATTTTGTGATTTCTGCAGCTTTTAAGCAAATTTAGATTTTAATAAAATTTTGAAAAGAAGATAAAAATTATTTGCTGTTGAAATTTTCTTTAATTAAATTTTTTAAGTGGATAGATATATCTTAAAATTACGATACTTATTTAAAAATGAACTCTAATTTAAATTCAATCTTTTAAATTTAATTATAAGTTTATAATTTTAAAATTCGAAATACAATATAACGTTTGAAAATACTTAATTTTATAGAAATATCTATTTTTTGTAATACTAGAGTTATTTATGATATTTTATCAAAATTTTTAATGGAGTTTTTTTTTTTACCTTTTTTAATAAATAGAATCGTAATATTTAGTTTTAAGTTAATTAGGATGTGAAATTCAGTCTATAGTTGGAATTGGTATGATGCTAATAATGCTAGGAATTGGTATGATGGAATTGGTATGATGTCACATAGAATATGATAAGTGAGAGTGCTAGGCGTGATTAAAAGAGCTGCCTACGTCTAATTCTTCTTTGTTGCATTTGAGTAGAGTCGATTGCCAATTCTTCTGGAGAATTTGTCCAACTATGAAGTTTAAAATGCCTGTACACCATATTTGTCTACAATTAATTATTGCGAGAAAATAGGAGGTTAATCAAACTAAAATACAGTAATTGACTTTAATTCAATTTTAAAAACTTATATCTCTATTTTACCAAGATATTATTATTATGTAAATGCACTTTAAGCAAAAACTTTTCTGATAAAATCTGTATTTCGAGAGCTATATCTGATTTAAAAAAATATCAATGTCGTATTGGCAAATAATATATGCAGTTCAGTTCCTATCAGAAAGCAGCCACTGTAAAGTCCTGTTTCAGACATCGCAAAAGAATTATCACCTGTGAAACTGCAAAAACTGAAATGCGCAACACCGATACAACGTGTAATTGAAACCCACTTTCTGCACATAAACAGCGATGCTAATGTTGCAACCGCGACGATGACATAGTTAATGACTCTGTCCCCTAGATTTAGCATGGCTGACAAAAAAGGCATCCCGATGCCTGTTCTAAAGGGGAGAGAACCGTTCATCGCCCGTTAATGATCGGGCAAGCGTATCGGGCTTTAATCCTCAATATTTTGTCCGAGTTTCGATCCGGGGTCCGGTCCGCAGGAACAGATGCGGATCGTTATTTCCAAGCCAGCGGACAGAAACCACCGAATGGTGATTACTTTTTGCAAATGGCAACTCACATCATGAGCATCAAGAATGGCTTTGGGGGTCGTCCACATAGGGAAATTGGTTTTGTTTACAGATATCGAATATGTGAATGTAAATAAAGAAACTCCTGCTCTATATTGTCCGAAATCAAAATCAAAGCTGAACATTTGATCCTATAATACACTTGCATATACTCAGATTAATGTAAAAAAAGATAAATGAAATGAAGATAAAAATGAATTATAAATATTAATTATGAAAAATTAAAAAAAGTGGAAATATCTTCCTTATAACATAAAACTGTAGTTCATACAGTAAAAAATTACTGTGTACGGCTTATACTATCCATATTTATATTTATATTTAAAAAATGAATAACTAAATGATGAATAAGGGTTTCGACAAAATACCCATTTCTGCTGACGAATGTAGTTATTAATATTTAGCTTTTTCGTATAAGAATCATGCCAACTTCCATCCAGGCTGTTGTTTCATTCGTACAGCTAAAAATATTCCCTTTTTTTAGAGCGGCATGTACATAAACTAAATTGAACTAATTATTATTCCATTATTATTCAATTTTATTGAAAATGTGTATTTCAGTTTTTAAATAATTAAAACAATACTTTCATTTGTATAATCCCAAAGATCACTAAAACTTAGTCATTAAATTATATTTTTCGAAAGTTATACGGTACTTAAACTCAACAATTTTGATTTGAAGCACATTCACAAAGTTGTCATGTATTTGAAATATATATATATAACTTAATGGAAATTATCGAATTCTCAAGATCGAATTTGTTACTATACCGATACTATCACCACAGCATGTGAGACAGCATAATCTAAAACCAAAAAAAAGGGTCGGATAGCTTGGTTGGTGGTGCGTTGGATTCACATCCCTGCCCTTTCAACCCGCCAGCCGATGACTCCGTGTGTGTGGTGCCTGGCGCATGATTTAGTCTGTCGTGGTCAGAAAATCTGCCATGTCGAGAGTAATAACACTGGAGGTACTGATTCAGATGTGATCGTTCTCTGTTCCAGATCTAAACTACGATCTGTGGATGAATGAATGAAACGCATGAATGATGTCCACCCCGTAAAAATTGTTGTGATGTGTATGTAACTAAGTCCCTAAGTCCCTTGGCCTTAATAGAAAACAAGATATTCTCAATTGGCTTAAATCACTGACGGGGCTTGAAAAGTGCCATAAGTAACAATACACAACACAGCCAAAAAAAAATTTGCTTTTTAAGGCAGCTTCTATCATGTCTGTAAAGACATTTATAAATCTACAATTATCAGATAAAAAGTGATTTTATAAAAAAGAATATTTTTTGAATAATTCAGAATGTGCTTAAAGCTATGATAATTTTTGTTTCATTCAGTTTTCTTCTGGTAACCAACTTATTATCTTTAAAGACAATACGTAGGTATGTTTTATTTTAATTTTTACCATTTGTTATGGAAAAACACTATAACAGCAATCGAAAGATGGATTTAGCCTTCTAACATTTCCAATCACTATCATTACATTCAACGCTTATAAAACAATGCAATGCTGAAAAAATATTATATATTTTTTATACATTTCTAAGTAAAAATTAGTTCTTTTTAATGCTGTTGTCCAAGAACTATTTCTTTTTTAATTAATAATATTCTCATTTTTCAACATAATTTCGCTTTAATTTAAAATTATTTAAATTATTATTTAAATTCGGATGGAATAAAACCGTTACTATAAGAATCAAGGATTACTTTAATATTGCTATTTCTTTCCTTATTCATCTTTTATCTTTTCATTACATTTTTATTAAGTAGTCTAATCATTCTAGAAATTTATTTTATGCCTAAAGAATGTAAATGTAATTCCATTATATATGATTAGGTCTATAATGCAACATTACATTCTTAAAAGCATTTTCAATTTATTTTTAAAAGGTCAAGCACAACTTTATGCAGTCAGAAACAATAGTCTTCAGTGAACAACAAACTGCACGGTCTTAAGATTTTCTTTCTTTGTCGACATTCTTCCTTTCCGGTGAAATAATATTGTCGATGTTTCGATTATTTCCTTTCTTTAAAGATTACAAGTTCCTCTAAAAATAAACACGATTTTTTTTCATTGCATAATACATTTAAGTTGTAATGCTAGAAGAATGCATTTAAATATCTATTCACAAGAGAAAGAGAAAGAAACATATACAAAAAAAAAAAAGAAAAAAGAAATGTCGCTCGTTTTATGAAGATTACAAGACAAGCATGCAAGTTTCGCTGTATTTCATTTTTAAAGGAAAAAGCAGTACTATATTTCCCTCTATAAACTCCAAGTCTTCTTTTCACTGAAATAGCATAAAAGAATCTAGAAAATTTTCTTCTACCTCTCCTTAGATAATACGTTTGCAACGCCTACTAAAAATATTTTTATTTATTTAAACATGTTAGGAAATTAAATGATTCATCTTCCTCGAACGAAAAAATATTGCAAAATTGAACAACTACCACCACTATTGATTTTATTGAAGAAGAAAAAAAAAGAAAACATACACTTCCCAATTATTAGAACTGCAAAATTCTAAAGAATTTAATGATTATATGCCTGTCCCTTTCATAATAAAGGAGCGTTTCAGCATCGATTTTCTCGCTTCATTTCATTTCACAGGGAAACTTTTGAGAATGAATGCATATGTTCCCCTTAAATTAGCTTGCACTGTGTTATAATTGCAAGGATATGGCCAAATGGAAAAAGCACATAATTTGTGGAACGAAATTATTCGTTTGGTCCTTTTTGGGCCATATTTTATTTTCAAAAGTTTTCATCCGTATGCTATTTTGTTAAAGTAATGCATAATCGCATTGAATCGATGACTGGAAATTTGAAAACTATAGTAGACACTATTGCAGTTGCTATTCAATAGCAAGTTATAAACGACCTCAAGCAGTAAAAATGATTTGAAGTAACGTCTATACACCTGCTGTATTCATAGGAAGTCTTTTATATTAGTTGAAATACTATCAATGTTTTTAAATTTTATTCATCGAAAAAGTGACCATATGTATTTTAGGGCTAAAAATGGTTTTCAAATACAATATTTTCTTGAAGATATAAGAGATTCTTATTCAGAACTACTTGCTTAATAGTAATGATGTTATTTCAGAGTAGATCTGTTTTCTTTTTACGAAATTTTAAGTAATTACATTTATTATTTATAATAAATGTAATAGCATTTATTATTTATAATAAATGCATTTTATATGCATTTTATTAAGTATAATTAAGATATAGTCATTCTGCATCTTGATTGCATACTATCAAAAGGTAACATACACGTTAATGTTATTTACTAGAGATGGTTATGTTACCATTTCAACTTCAAAGCAAGATAATCATATATTCGAAACCTGATTCCAAAAAAGAACCTCATGTGTTTGGACATGGTGAACGCTAAATCCACATGAAGCCCTTTCTTCCTAATGTTTATTTTAGTTTTAGTTTAGTTACATTAAAGTCTCAATTGAAAGCAACAATGAACCTTGTTGGAACGGACCCCATAATTTTCAGCCACGTTCAAATGACGAGACGACACCTAACCTGGCATCCCCTCTCCAAACTTTCACACCACACCAGAGGGAGGATATTTGGTCCCGACAGATTTTAGAGTGCATCAAACCAGCTTACATGATTGTTATTGGTGGAATCGGGCATAGAAATTGAAATCCCCCCATTCCAAAATAAAATCCTTACTACTAGACCACATAGGGCCCTTTCTTCCTATCGATACGGGTTTGAATGCATTCTAGGTTTAGGTGTCGTCCTCATTTGTCTCATAATGGTTCAAAGCACATCAAAATGAGCAACATCAGAATGGGATATTAAAATGAAAAAAAAATTAATTAATCTAGGAATTTCTAGGAACTATTAACATAAACGGAATAAGTCACCTATTTTTATTTTTGAAAAATTCACAGAGAGATATTCTAGCATTCCATAATGTATAGTGAATCTTGGAACATTCCTTATTTTTGTTGAACTGAAAATAAAAATCTTTATTTTATTCTCAGAAATATAAGATTTAAGATTTTGATTTTTAAAATATTAATCTCTAAATTTCTAGACTGCATTAAAATAAGCTTCAAGACTATCCTTTATTTTCGTAATGAAAATATTAATCTGCGTAATAATTATTTTACCCTTATCCCATTTGTTTCAATTCCAACTATAAGGCTCACTTGAGAGTAGGTTTCGTGAATATTTTGGTAATTGATGTGTTAGATTTCCTTAATTCGATTTTATTTCCTACTCCTTCATGAAGATGGATATTATTTTTAAACGTGTATCAATGACGAGGAAGACGTCCAAGCTTAAAACTCATCTTTGAACTTTCTCCGAAATTATATACTTATAGAGTACTTTTCATAATCGCAGCGGGCCGTGGTGGCTTGGTGATAAGATCTTGGCCCGTAAGCCCTTGTTTCAGGTGCGATTCCATCAAAAAACCGAAGTGTAAAGGGGTCTATTGCTTGTTAAATTAGTCAGGGTCAAATGTCCTTTCTTTGGTGTGGTGCCAACTCAGTTGTCGTCCTCGTTATCTGATGTGACTCGAAATTACGTGGTTCATCCCAAAATATCCCTACTGTTACTTTACAATGGGACTTAATATAACTAAACTAATCCATATGCGAGGCATAGCAGCGTGTTTCTAAAAAGTTAAAGATAAGCATATGCTTCCAGTTGAAAAAAATATTCTAATTATCTTTAAAATTTAAATTCCATGTAGTTTTTTTTTTTTTGTATTGATGAAAAATTAACAAATCTAAGATAAAACTTTATACTTTTTTTTATTAAAAATGAATGAAATATTTAAATATCAACTATTTGAGACAATTTTATACTATTTTAGTGATCACTTTGAAGAATATTTGCTAATTTTTATGAAACTTCCTCGTAGTGGCTGCTGATTATTGTAAAATAAGGAGCTCAGAGCTTCATAGTTGTCAATTTTTATAGCAGATTAAATGAAACTTATATTGCTTAAAATATCGAGTATCAAAAATGGAGGGGGAGGTGTTTTGAAATACAATATTTATATCTATTAAGACCAGAAATCTGTATAAAAATTAAGCTTTCATGGTATTTTTTATTAATTTATTTATTGATTAAACGTCATTTACAGAATTTTTCCAACTGGAAGTTTAGGCCCTTTTGTAATGAACTGGAAATTAGATCGGAGTAGATATAATATTTAGTACAATTTGGATATACAATAAAGATTTAGAACGCAGTCATGACATTCATGTTATTCAATTTCATCAAAATCCCAAAAGAAAAGGGGAAGAAGAAAAATGAGTACAGTAAATAAATATCTATGAAAAATGACTTCATAGATATTTATTCACTTGCACAGTAATAGATTTAAAATTTTGCCCAAGATATTAGAGATCTATTTTTAATAATATTCCAATTCAAATTTGAATGAGAATCTTAATGTAGAATAACAACATCAAGTACGAATTTGAAGAAAAATAAATTTTCAACGATTGAGTAGATCACTAATGTTTAAAAATAATAAATCAATCGCATATTCAAATTAATTAACAGAAAAAAGTTTTTAAGAACACTTTATCAACTAGAATATTTTTATCATTTTTAATTTACAATTCATTATTACAAACAAAACGGAATCTTCAAATTAATTTTTTAAGAAAGCCACCACCAGATGGCGCCAAGAGTATAAAATCAAGTTTGAAATCTATTACTATCAGAAAACAAATTTTTTTAATCACTTTTAAAAAATAAGTTATTAAAAAAAGTGTAATACAGCGAAATAAAATAAATTTATTCATCAGTAGCAAGTTACTACAAATTTCTCCGTATTTACCAGCACTAGGATGATATGCTCTTTTTCAACTTCCTTTCCCCTCAGAATCCGATTGCCAAAAAGTCAAAGCATTTACTCTCAACCGCAATTTGCAGACGGCCCCCGCTCTCTCTCCTCTCGAATGGCGAGAACGAGAGCAGAATCGGAACGCGGGCCACTTTTTTGTAATTAACCATTAGAGCCCGAGCTGCCGTGGAAACACACTCAAAGGTTTTATTCCGTTCATAACTCCGCAATCGAGCCGACTTTCTTATCTGCGACGCGTAATCACCGGACGACGGTCATAAAAACTCTCCCCGAAATGGACGCCCCCATTTTCCACACCTCACAAATCTCCCCGATCGGACTCCCGAAGACGACCAACTTGGCAAGTGGTAAGAAGGGTGAAGAGAAGTTGTGGATGAACAGGCACTTCAAAACAAACTTATTCGAACTCCAAATGAAAAGAACATAATTAAAATTTTCTATTATTTCAATGTATAGGAGCAAATATGCAGAAGGTTAATATTGTTTTTAAAAAAACGTTCGACGTCAAGATGAGTTTCCACAGTTTGGAAATAATCACCAAATCGGGAGATAAAAAAAATTTTTTTTTTTGAATTGTATTAATACCTATATTCTGCTGTATATGACGAATATAATTCAAAATGAAAAGAAATTCATGATGAAAATTTGTATATAACTAGTTGATATAATCGGCGCTGCTTCTGATTAGTGAGTAATATTTAAAATTTTGAAAATAGAAATTGATTATCTATAAAATGTATTATGTAAAGCCTCTCGCATGTCATATGCATTGATATTAAAGAATTTTTTTTATTTCCTATCTGCAAGTTGGAAGGCAAAAATAGATACCTTTACAATCGAATTATTACCAGACAACATAAATTTTTGATGTTATAGAGTCAAAATTGGAGCATAAAAAACATTCTTCATAGCTTTATTTCTAAGATATTGAAGTTATTGAAAAACTAAGTACCAAAGTTAATTTTCTTAATAAGACGCTAATTTGGCTAATTCGATTTATTTATCTATCTTCAATAATTAAAAAGTCATAGCCAAATGAAAAGTTCTATACCCATCACTTCCACACCCCTTCATTAAGAAGGAACATTTACGAGCCCGTCCGAGAATTCTATATTTCTGAATAACATATTCCAAGCTAGTTAAAATCAGAACAAAATTACTATGATTATCCTATTCGGAAAAAGGCATGAACAAATAGTTATACGGATACATATAAACTTTAAAACAAAGGGTAGTTTGGGGTTCTTGGAACCATGATAGGTGAAGAATTGAAGAAATTTCCCCAAAATCTCGTCATGAGAACCATTGCAATAGGTAGTCTTCCTATAGGAATCTACCTAATAAAAAATAAAGGTATAATAGTTCTAAACATTGCTCAGCATTCTTTATTTCAAAATGATTTATGTTAAATTTTCAAAAGAATTAATAATAATTGAAAAGAAATTGTACAGAAATGAAATTGTTATGTCGAAAAAGCGAACTTTTTCAATTTAAAACAATATTAATTTTTATAAAGTTCTCAAGAGTTTTTCTCCAGAGTTTCTGTGAATTCTTAATTTCTTTTAGCCTAAAGACTCTACTGTCACCAAACAGCTGTTTCATTCATTAGCATGGACTCTGCCTTTATATAAGCCAATCACATATGTTTACTTTAAGTATTGTAAAAGCAGTGCCTTACGCAAAATGAAATAAATAGTAACTGTACTATTCCTTAAACTTTTTCATGAATGCAATCATACTGCTCGTGAGAATCTTTGCCCAGATATATAATTTATCTGAAAACCTGTTTTGTCCACAGAATGCCTTCTTTATTTGTCGATAAACAAAAGCGTCTCCAACAAAAATACAGTGCTTGAAGCCAATAGTCATGCCAATTTTTACGTTTAAATTATATTTGATTATGAATTTTTTAAAATCAAAATCTTAGAGAATTTTTATACTTTACATTTTTTATTACTCATTGTTATGATATTTATGCCATGGTCTATACTCAATAACTTATATTCAAGCATACACCATGATCGTATTATTTTTAACTTTCTTATATTACAATATTCTGATTTTTATATTATTAGAAAATTGTGCTAACTTTGCAGATTTAGTGCATGTTAGCATCCTTTCTATTAAGAGAATGTTGTACATTTCACAATAACGCGCTTCAAAACAAATGACATCACTCTAACCTAATATTTTGTTCTGAAAAGATATTCTAATAGGCCTCCAATAACACGGTATTCGTTCACTTCTCTTATAATATATACATTCCTCTTTGCAACATGATATTTTATCCCACACCAAGTTATTTCAATAATCTCAGCCAACTCTCTTTCAGTAGCATATTCCAACCTCCTTCTCTAACACAAAAAACTGACAACTCTTCTCTAGCTCGATATTTCAACCCTCTTCACTTCAGAGAGCAGTGCTCTCCTATAGCATTGTTCTCTAAAACATCACCTATAATATGGTACTTTGATATACAATCAAAAACACTGTATTTTGGCGCACTTCCAATAGCACAATATTTTAATATCCCTCTTATCCCCAATGCAAGGCCAATGATTTCACTCCAACATGGCTCCTTAAGAACACTCCGAAATTACTGTATTTTGAGTTCCCTCATATTGTATAAGATGCCGAAAGTTCTCCAATAGCACAGCCTTTTGATACAGCCTGATATACTGCTATTTCTCTTAAAACACCTATTCCTATATCTCCCCTGGAACATAACTTTCTGGCATCTCTCGTACAACATGGCATTCTGGCACCGCTTCTACAGCGTAGCATTCAGGCATCGCTCCTATAACATGGCATTCAGGCGCCTCTCTTACAACATGGCATTCAGGCGCCTCTCTTACAACATGGCATTCAGGCGCCTCTCTTACAACATGGCATTCAGGCATCGCTCCTACAGCATGGCATCCGGGCACCGCTCCTACAGCATGGCATTCAGGCATCGCTCCTACAGCATGGCATTCAGGCACCTCTCTTACAGCATGGCTTTCTGGACTACTCCTCCAACATGGTATTCTGGTGCCGCTATAACACCATGACATTCAAACATTTTCTTCTATTCGGCATTCTAAAAATTCTTCTATAGCACCTCAATCTGAAATATCACCTATAGCACTATATTCCGAAATTCGTTCAAAAACGTAGAATTCTGGCCTATTTCCAACAAATATTCGGGACCATTTTGATATCCCTCCAACAACACGATTTCGAAACATCAAGGGACGAATTAGCCGCGTAATTGTAGTGCAGAGTGCATTGATATATTAAACAAACAAATGATTGATTTTTGCCCGTCTCTCCGAGTTGCTTTGTTTGCCGTGAAAAATCGCTCTCGCAGTGGCAAATTCATTACAGGAAGTCGAGGCATCTATCATCAGCGGAGAGCTGACATCTTCATTGCAGTGACCATCCCTTCCGATTGTATTTTTGGAGTGTACCGAGTGAGTTATGGTATCCAGGTGACCTTGGTGCAGCGGTACACTCGCCGATCGATGCGCGCTCTCGGCTTCCGGAGTTGCTCGGGTCCCGCTAATGTTTAAATGGGCAGATCAACCCAAAAAGTCTTGCCAAAACCGTTAACATGACATGACAGTTTTGCTAAGGAAAAGTTGTTATGCGGATTACAAGTATTTCGAGGCTTCAAATCCTTACTGTTTGTGTAAAAAAAGAAAGTGGTTCCATAAAATATTAAGCAAATAAAAACAATTTTATAACGATAGATTAACACAATTTTTATAAGTGCATTTATATAGTATCGTCTATTCCAACTCTGGTTCAAAATTGATTAGAACTATGATTTAGAAATGATATTTTATGCTGTTAGTAGTTTCATTTAAAAAATTTCAAATTGTAAATAAAAAAAATGATTCTTTTGTCACAATTCTTCCAATGATACCAATGATTAATTAAAAGATATTGATAAATTAATTGCTGGAGAAAAGATTATCAAAAGAAAAAAGGGCGACGCAAATAATTGGGAAAAAAGCTTTCCTTTATTCAGTTATTAAAAATTTTTATGACATAGTTTACGACATGAAATAAGTTCTGCTTCATTTTAACATCTACAATATTTTTTTACATAATTTATGTCAACATGTAATATTTTTATTTAGTATTGCAATTTTCCCTCATCGAAAAAAAAGTTTAACAAATTTTGGTGACATCTATTGACACAAACAGACATTAAAATGCAGTTTTTGAAATACATATATTATTTAATTCTGTAAACAATCTCTAAATAGCTGGTACTGGACAGAAAATAAACAGTTTTAAACTTCGCGAAGTCTGAAAATGAAATTTGTTGTGATGATAAAGCATATATCCAGGTATATGGGTGGAATTTAGCATGCGATATTTTCCTCAAATTAATTCATTGGTGTGATTTTATAACGAAATTCATTATCGAAAGTAAAAGTTATATAAAAGTATTCATTGTAAAAATATTATACGATAAAGGCTATGGACAAAGAAGGATTTCATTCTAAGCTTCGCATTACCAATTGCCATAAAAACAACTAATAATGCATACATTTTTGCAACTTTTTGTTTAAATAAAGAAAAGTATCCCTCCATTCATTGAAAATATTTATTTATCGATAAATAATCTGAATTAACTTTAAATGATAATATTAAAAACGATAAAACACATAAAACGCCATATAACAATCAAAATGACACTGAAAGAATAATAACTTTTCATTTGAATTTAATTAATTCAATTGAATGTACCAAATATTGTATAGAACACTATTACAAATTATAATAAAATTAATTTTAACTTGAAAATAATAAAGAAAAACTTTATAATCCGATTGCTACTATTAAAACAATCGTTTTTTAATTATGAATCAATTATATGTATTAATTATTTCAGAAATTATTGACGAAAAAACTAATCAGTGATCTCGAGGTTTATATCAATACACGTAAAATAACTGAATAAATTAATATATAATTTTAAAAATTCAAAAGAGCATAACCAATGGAGAAATAAACACCAGAAGGGCAAATATAAATTTAATGTCGTCTCCGTTTATTGTTTCAGAGGAGTGTTGTTTTTGTTGCAGTTCTTTGGAACGTGTATTTTCCGCTTTATAAATATGTGTTTAAAAAAATGGTAATTATTAAAATAATTTCAATAATAATTTCAAATAATTTCAAATTGTCGCAAAATTCTTTAGAAGAATTGTCGTGAAATTATAGATTTCTTTTAACATTTTGTGATTGGTATTTTAAAAAATAAACAACTTTTAGAAAATCTGCATGTGACATATTTACTTTTTTTTAAAAAAATTGAGATTTCATGTCTTACAAAACTACGACAATTAGGTTAAAATAAAATTTCTCAATTAAATGCCAGCCCTCATTTTCAATGTGCTTTTTCCCCTATCATATCATGACTTACACCAAACGATGAGTTTATTTTTTGCAACCATAACGAACGACAAAAACTCGCTTTGCACTTGTCTTTATTTTTAATACTAACCACCTGTCATTAACATACGCATCTATTCATATGATGTCGTTAAAAAAACCGACGCTTTCCATAATTAAAACCACCTCGTTACAAACCGAGAACAATAAAAAAAAAGAGAGAGTCCAACATCCATCCTTTGTTTACAAACTTCCGTTCTTTAACGCTTTATTTTTATTTCCAGCCGTTCATCCGACCTCGGCAGCCACCTGTCTCAATGTTTTTCTAATCCCATCCTTTCGTTAGACGCGTGGGTGACACCTGCAATTGACCTCGGTGGTTTTCTGCAGAGGAAACCGTGCTCTATGAAAGAGCTGTTCCCTCTTATTCCAGTAATAGAATTAACGAAGGAGCACGCGCTTCAATGGTAGGACCGGAAGCGGACGGATCGCTCCGTCGAATCTCCTTCCGGCGCTCCACCACCCCCGCGTCACGCTTCGTTGGACGGACGGATGGATGGACAACTCCCTCCCCCTTTTACCTGCCACCCTTTCCCGTTTTGATAATCTTCTGATGACCATATGTGCGTGCGCTTGGCTGGACAGACGGCCATCGTAACGCATTAAATATTTTATGTACAAAAAGGGAAATGAAAAACTTGTTTTTAAAATTCTACAGGCATCAGTTTCAGTCCTTCTCTTTCGATAGTCTAATCTCTGCCTCCAAGTATGCCTTTTTTTATGTGTTTGACTTTTTGTTTGTTATGTCTATTTTTGTTCACAATGAATGAGTGTTACTTTCTGTTTTGAATGAAAGAAAGAGAAAATATTTTAATCTCCAAAAAAATTCGATGTGGAAATATGCATGTATCCCACATTTTAGACTTTTAAAATCCGATAAAAGTCCACTTTCCCAAATTGCCCTTTTTGCACAATTATTTGGTATGCTGTCTTTATACTAAAATTAAGATTTTTACCAAGCTTTGAAAAAACATATCCAAGAAACTTATCCAATTAGTCAATCTTTCCATCCATCCTCTCGATAATCTATTCTCTACCTCCAAGTCTGCCTTTTTTTTTCTATTTCTTACGTTCAATTTCGAACACTTTCAAAGTAATTTTTACTTCGTTATGAAAAGAAGCAAATATTTAATCATAAAAAATACGACAATGAGATTTGAAAGTGTCTTCCCATTTTTGACTTCTGAATCCGAAAAAAAAATACTTTTCAAATAATCCAATTTTGCACTTTTATCTGGTATGCTGTGTTTACATCAAATTTTTTTATCAAGTTTTTAATAAAACATATCCAAAAAAGCATGCCTGCCTCTACAAAATTCCACGTGTATGCAAACACGAACACCAATAGACGCTCAGAGTTAACCCCTTTCCATCGAAAGGCGACTCTTACTGACCACTTTATTTGGAACAGAAATTCGATGTACGGCAATAGTTATTGTTTCTTTTTAAAACAAACAGCATACATTTGAGCAATTTAGTACAGATATATTAGCATATCGTTTTGAAAGTAACACTAATAGCATTTTGGGGCGGGCCTCGTAATTTTGAACCACGGCTAGATGACGAGGAAGACACCTGAGCTCACACAATCCTCTCCATTCAACACCACATCAGCTTACATGACGGAATCGAGTCACAAACCTGAAATCCTCCAGTTTCAAAGCTGAGACTTGACCATCAAGCCCCCAGGATACATTTTAAATATCGTGTGAAAGTTTAGAGATTAATGAGGTGTGTGAATATAAAAGTTTTATACTCTAAATAGTGTTTAAATATTTTAAGTTAGATGTAAGAAATTTACAAAGAGTTGTGGCTATCAAACATTACGAGTCGCAGGTTTGTCCAAGCGAAAACAGCAAAGGGTTACGTAGGCAAAGGGTTAATATAAGATTTTATCATCACAATTATCTCGATTTTTGCATAAGTTTTAATCACGACTTTACTTAGTAAGTCATATCACGTATGTCGGCGCAATCTTAGGTATACTGAAAAAAAGGTACTTACGTATTATACCTTCCAGCTTTATCGCCAAATTTGAGATCGTCGCCAATGAGTTGCTAAACTGCCAATTATGACAATCCGGTAATGCGTTGATCTTTATCACCAAATTTAAATCCGTCGCCAATAAGTTACTAAGCCGTTGGCGAAGAAGGTATAATGAGTAAGTACCAAAAAAAAAGCAAATACTATCATTTAAAAAAAGTTAGGATGTGATTTTTCTATTAAAATTGTAGATATGTATCCTATCAGTTTTAACCAGTCATGGACATATAAAATGCGCGCTCAGTTTTCTTCATTGAGCCAACCAATCAAAATCATGGGACGATGCCATTCCCTAGAATTCCATCTTTCAATCAATCTATTGAAAAGAACCACCATATGCTTCGTTTCCCTTGCTCCCTTCTATCCTCTGTGAATTGCTTGTTCAGATACATTACAATTTATCCGTGCACATATAAGTCTCATCCTTTTCCTACCCTCATTAAAGCCTTGATCACTTTGGAGTGGCCAATGTCCTTTCCATAAATTAAAATATGGAAAAATGGACTACCTGGTCTTCCATTCCACTCAAAGCTAAAACTGACCGATTTCCATATTTGCACTCAGTTCTCCCCTAGTGTGTTGATGAAAGGCAGGCTTTATATTCTGAAGCAGAAAATGCCTCATAAGGAATAGCAGAACACTGTTGAAGTATTTTTTCAGAGAAGGGGATCGTTATTAAAATTTCATCAATAAAGAAGTTTCGGCATTTTAATAGTTAAAAAATATATATTATGAAGATCGATTGTTTCCTGTAGGGATATTTAATTTAATTAATAAATAAATTATGTGTAAAATTTGAATGGTTTAAAAATAACTTGAAATACTCTTAGATGGCAAATGGTTGGAAGCAGCCTTTTTTAAATGTCTTGGCTTCTTAATGGAGGAATTTCAGTTGAAAACTCGATTCTAGTGAAAGCTGTACTGGGCACCTGATGCAAGTTGAATGTTTTCATATTTTCATAGTTTAGAAATTCGGAGTAATGAATATTAACTTGAATGTCATTCTAGATTTCATCATATTCAACTCAAAATATTTCTCCTATAACTTTATATGAAGTTAATACAGCATGGATTTAGATGAAACATGAAGCGGATGGCTATATTTTTCATCTGACATTGACTTCTTATAACTTGGCACATTTAAGAAGTTTCATGTGCACAATAAAAAGAACCGGTATGGCAAATGAAACAAGAGGATTTAAAATTCAACCTCTCTATAAAATTTAAATCTCTATTCTTATAATTTAAAATATATTTAATTGAGCTGGCATCCTGGCCCAGAGGTAGCTTATCTTCCTCGTGATCTGGATGTCTTGGGTTCTAATCCCGGTTCGGGCATGGCTGTTCTTTAGTGTTCTATCTGTGAGGTGTGTGAACGTGCTCCCTATAAAAAGGGACTGTGCAAGCGAATGTAATGAGTGAGTAGCAAAAATCGTACTCTTGGCCCTAGTTGGCGCTACTTGAAACAAGACACACATATTTTGGCTTTATTCCGTTGATTCATCTGCAGGCTAGTCCATGGCAAGTGCCATTAGTAACAACAAAAACAGATTTAATTGAAATTAAAAACGTAGTCTCAGGGGTCGAATGGTTGCCTCAGTACTCACAAGTAAATAATAATGATGGAGTAATCTGTATTCACAATCCAATTACGAATTGTCACTTCCTTAATTTATATCAGCAGCGTCCTTGGCAGTAACCTTCCGAATTATCTAATGACTCGAAATCATCAGAGTTCATGGCTTTTCGGTTCATTATTTCCTGTTTGTAACATTTCCGGAAGAGGAGTGTTTTGAAGAGTGTTGATAAGATTTGTTACGGCTTTTAAATAAGTAAACAGCATTCTTCTCCAGATTTGTATAGATATTTTTTCTGTTGCACAAAGTATAACTTAAAAATTAAGAATTAAAAATGTTTTTGAGCTATCGTGCGAATGACATATAAACAAAAAATATTCAAAAATATGTATTTCAAACTTAGAGAGATCTGAGTTATTACAATCTTGATTTTTATTAAAATAATGCCCTCTTTGCATATTTCTATTTGAAAAAGTAAAAATAAAGAGCAGTAGAATGTAAAAAAAATGAAATATAAAGTCGCAAATTCCAAGTTATCATGTGAGAACATTATCATTTTTAAGTGATTATTTGTCTAAATTAATTTAAGTCATTAACCAGTTTAAACGGGTTTGAAAAAATTACAAGACTTTTCTCCCTTTAAGGATAATTTTTTTTAACTTTCATTTTCAATTTTTCTAGCTAGAAAACAATGTTTTGGAACTCGACCGATTTTTATAAAAAAAAACAGTAATTTCATCGAAAAGTTCACTACTACTGGAAGCTATTCTGTGTGCAGTAAAACCCAACATAATGCAGACTGATATCAAAATTATATTCTAATATTTATATTATTTTGAGCAATACAATTAGTTAGATGCGCTTATAATATCATTAAATAAATATAGGTTGCTTTTTATAAAATTGCGATAGTTAAAACTGAAAGAGAATTCTAGAAAAACATCAAACGATTATCTTCTCAGAGCGAGATTAATTATTTAAAAATAAGAGGTCTTAAACCAACTGGAATATGACGTAATTTCATAGAAATAACAAAAAAGAAATTGATAATAAATTTAATTAAATATATCAAACAATACTGGCAAATCAAACCTTAATTGTCATGCATCAGGTGACTCGCTATCTACCAATGAAAAAACGAATATTTCTTGCCTTCAAATTTCGGAGACACCAAAATCTTCTAACGAAAACAACATCATGTTCTGATGATGATGATGATGTCGTGTCCGCTTTTTACCGCGGAAAGAGGGGTGCAGTAGCTTCTGAGTGTCACACATCATGTTCTCACATAATAATATTTATTCAATAAATATTAATTCATTGTTCTATGAGGGAAAATATTTTTTGAAAACATTATAGAATTTCAGTATAAATATATAATTTATTAAAATTAGCGCTCCATTTTGAAATTATATAAAAGATTTCCAAATGTATTTCGCTCTTTTGTGCAGTAATAAAATGTGAAATATATTAGTTATAGAATTATTATAGAATTAAAATATTTGCGAAGATTAAATTACTAAAATATCCCTTCTATTAATATAAAAGAATCATCATCGGATATTATATTACATAGCCGAGCAATTATTTGCAGAAAAAAAAATCTGTTAGATTAAAAATGAAGGTTGCAATAACATTGGAAAGAAAATTAACCTCCTTAATAATTGTATTTTGAAAAATAGTTATGATGGCGAAGTAATTACCGCCAACTATCAGCTGCACAAGATTTCTCGAGGTGATTATTATTTCCGGCATAATTATGAAGCACTTAGAGGAAGATTAAATCCTTTAACTACTTGTGAAGGGATTAATCATCTAAGACCTTATGAAAAGAATAAAAATGCATGAAAAATGTATTTTCTTTGGGACTTATGTATTAGACCGTCCAACTTTATCGCCAAATTTGAAGTCGTTGCCAATGAGTTGCTAAACCGCCAATTATGGCAATTCGTCAAAGGTGTAATTCGTTGATATTTATGGCCAAATTTAAATCCGTCACTAGTGAGTTACTAAATTGTTGGCGAACATTGGCGAAGACTTTCTAATACGTAAGTACAAATTCTTCTACAAGACGTATGCCATAATTTAAAATATTCTTCAAAATAATTAAATTACTCCGGTTTGGTTTAGCATTTATTTTAATTTAGCCCATTTTAGTTCATTTTTTAAAATTATATTCACAGGGGTAGAGTGATAGAATTTTGTCCGTTTCCTTGATCGAACAGGTGTAGTAACTTCCAATTCTATATCACCCTCAAAAGAAACAAATTTAATCAACAACGATATTGATTTGGTTTATGAAGTAGCATTTATTTTAATTTAGCTCATTTTAGTTTGAATTTTCCCACATTATATGTACAGGAATAGATTTATGGAATTTTGTTCACTTCCTTGATTGAACAGGTGTAGTACCTTCCAATTATATTTTACACTCAAAAGAAACAAATTAAATTAAGAACGATATTAATTTGATTTAAGAAATAATTTTGTAAGGTTGTATCGTATAGTATAAGAGCTTAAATTAAGAAAATTACTACTATTTTTTTTAATACGAGACTAATAGTCCTTATGTTGTTTTAGCCCTTTGCGGTCCGATGTTGAGTGTGACTCGACATTCAATACTTTGCATCATTTTGACGTTTTATTTATTTATTCTTCAAATTTAATTGTTAAAAACGCCTACATAATGGTTAAGAGATGCAGATTAATTTTTCAAAGAAATTCAACATAAAAGAATTATGTATATTTATTTTTCATAGCAATAAACACATCTTTGTAATAGGTGAATAATTTTGAACCTAATTATTTTTCGGAGTGCAAAGTGTTAAAGTAAAAAATCGTGTATTATAACCTCGATTTGGGAGCTTGTTTGATTTAATATAAAAATTCCATTAAGATAGTGTTAAAAGATATGTTTTTGTCTCAAAACGTATTATTATAAAACGTATTTTGTCTCAAAACG
>JAOUZG010029841.1:174651-257516 GCA_026289955.1 Argiope argentata | reverse complement strand
GTATTATTATAAAACGTATTTTGTCTCAAAACGTATTATTATAAAACTTATTTTGTCTCAAAACGTATTAGCTAAATACTCAATCTTCCTGTATGAGGTACAAGCTGATACTGTACCTCATACTCAATTGTACTTAACGAAACCAGTAACCAGGTCTTTTCCTGTCGAAATACAACTGTATCCTAGATGGGTATTTGAATGTCTGGAATAATAACTGATTCTGATATGATTACGATTCAAAATGAGATTTCGTCTATTTGAAAGCAGTACTCACAACGATGGATCAGTGGCCTTGGTTTTGACAGTGATTGGTGGGTGGGGCAGAAGAAGAAAGGATGGGAAGCGTTTTGTTGATATAGTTAGTTTAGGAACAGGTGGTGGTGTTTCCAGTGGAATGTGAACAGTTACATGAGATAAAGGAAAGTTATGTCTACAGATGAAATATATGCAGTTCAAAAAACATTAATCATGTTCATCGTTGTCTGAGGGAGAGTGAATTGTTAAATCAATCAACGACCTTGCATCAGAATGATTTAGTATTATTCTATCGAAAATGAATGACGCCGAAAAGATTAAAAATAGAATCAAAAATTTGATACCTAGAAATTGACACTTTTAGTTTACATTAGTTTGGAGTACCTGATACTTTTGCGTAATCGACACAATGTATCAAACTGATACCATATAAACCAATCTTACACAAATTGACCGTCAATGCAAATATTATGGTTTGTATACGCAGAAGAATACTAATACAATTACTACAAGTAGAATATAGTATTACAAGTAGAAGAATAGCTCAAACTTTTGTTATAGCCACTAACAATTCTAAGGTATTGGAAGCAGCACAAACCGTTAAAAATATGAAATATCGTTTTAAAAAAGCCAAAGTTAAGTAGTTTTGTATCATATGTCATGTAAAATATAATGTACATAATATAACATACTTGAGATTAGTTCGTTTTAATTTAGCTATATTCACACCCCGTTTAAAAGCAGCAACGATTATTTTGGATTGGATTCGTAGTTTTGAAATCAGGTCAAATAATCATTATAACAAATGACTTTTGTTTTTTAGAGCCAGAGAAACTGTTATATAACGGATTTCATCGGAAACTCAAAGGGAATTGTGCTTGTTTCTTTTTATACCTGACTAGCAGTACCCTCACGGCGTCGCCCGTGACATAGCATTCAAGAAGAAAAATCTGCTTTAAACTTAATTCTAGCCTCCACCCGATATGACATGGGCATGTTAATCCACAAACAAACATAAGAGTATATTTAGAAATTATCGAAAACAACAACAAAGTAATTTTTAAAGCACACATTCAGAAATATTTAGACTGCTACAAAGATAAAAAAATAAGATGAATCTGTAGACAAAACACAGGCGATCATTTCGAGGTTGGATTTCCTTCTTTACGATATAATGAGATTTGAATCGCTGTTTAAAACTCGACTTAAGCAAATAAATGTAACGCATATGCATACCATAGCTCTTGCTATTTGCACATGCGCAGTTTGAAGTTTACGCGCATGCGCGAATAAGTTAAAATCGAAATTATAAAACTCCACGTTTTATTTTGACACGATTTTAATGTATTAAAACTTGCCCCAATAAATGCTCTACAAAATGGTACAAATATCTTCAAATGTACAAAATGGCATAAATATCTCGAGAAATAATCCGTTAACCATTTCTCGTTTTTTTTTTTTTTTTGTTCCAACATACAGACGCTCTCGGGAGACTTCATTTTATGCTATGTATAGATAAGAAAAATACATAAAAATTTCAACATTCGCCAACTTGGAGATCAATGATTGACAACTTGGCACAGTTTATCATGGAATAATCTGAAAATCGCCAAGTTAATTTCGGGCCTGAAAGATTTCATCCTTCTTGTACGTTACGCTTTTTAGTTATCGTGTTCCCAGTCTGACAGACATAATTCCAAAAATGGGTTTCCCCAATGGAAAAACTCTGAAACACGGAAATTCATTAAAATCCCGAGGTCAAATTTTTTTTCAAGGTAATTATAGTTTCTTTAACTACATTCCCTGTACGAGAAAATAAAAATAATAAAATTAAGTGTGTGTCATTAGTTTGAACCATTGCAGCGTGGTAATGTTTTAAGCTGATTCGTGCGTCGTTACTTGGAAATTATTCTTAACCATCAGCAACAAAAATATGCACATCAAAATATACTTCATGTCGGCACATCGCGAACCTATATTATTTAACGAATTAAAAATCAATATTACTAAAATAAATCAAATTTTATACACAATTTCATCATTCAGAGAGTAGATTCCTATCAAACTTCAAACAAAAACGGCCAAAGAACTAAACCGTCTGGTAATCTGTACATTCATATTCTTGTAAACACAATATTTCAAAATTGTAAACACTGAAAAAATTGAAATTCGGTTTGGGATCTTATAACTCCAGTTCTATTTTTTGTCAAATTTTAGTTCCAGTTTGATTTGGCAAATAGGAGTCTAAAAGTTTGTTCTTTTTGCAATATCACGAAGTACAAAATGGCCGTGTGCAGAACTACGAAAATAAAAATCTGTCATTCGAGTTTTTACTGCCTGGTAAAATCTCCACAATTTTTTATATCAATGGAAGCAAGGGTGGAAGCAATATATTTATTAGGTACTTGTGCATAAAAGTATCAAAGAAATCACATCCGTTGATTTGAAATTGTGAAGCAAATGTACACAATGCGGTAAGCAAGTTGGATATTCAAAACCATCCTATCTGTATGCCTGAGCTATGATACGTTTTACTATGCCGGCGTCCTAGCATAAGAGTAGCTCGTCTTGACCGTGATCTGGGCTTTCCGAGTTCGAGTCCCGGCTAGGGAAAGGTTATTCTTCTGTGTTCTATCTGTAAGTATGTGGATATCTATTTGTGAGGGTTATACAATCGAATGTAGCGCATGAAGTAGTTAAGTCGTATTCTTGGCCCTAGTTGGCGCCATTGAAGAAATAGAAGACGCTCATTCGGCTTAAACCACTGACAGATAACTGTCATAAAGCTTGTTAAGGGTTACAACAACAACACTTTTTACTATTTGTTTCAACTTTTAAAAAACAATTGTCTTTAACTGTAAAACGACATTTATTTCATATTACTTTGACGCGTACATTGTTTACACTTCGTTTTTTACTAGAAATCTCAACCCAAAACCCAAGCACATGTATTGAAATTCCCAGTCATTTGCATGCTGCATCCATTTCGCTCAAAAATAACGTCAATAAACGTTCTTCGAACCTACGTTTCCGAAAGTTTTTCGAACTTTTTTTAATGGTATCGAAGATACTCTCCGAGGAAAATCCGCCATTCCTCTTCTCTGATCCACTTCTATCATTTCCAGAATAGAACCGATTACGTCCCACTAGAAACGACACTTTTGCTTCGAAATGGGTCCTTTTTTTATAATCCACCCTTTCACAAATTCCTCGTGATCACCTCGGCAGTGGGATGATGAAGTGAATGCCATCCCTGCAACCGCTTCGCTTCGAGCTCACCAACCACCTCCCCTCCCCCATAATCTGCGGTTATCCGTTATCGGTAGGGACGAGAGGGGTGGCTATTAGGAAGGAAGTGTTGCCTTTATCGTTTGGCAACACGCTCCCGCCTCGCGTCCTGGACCGGGGCGGTTGCGATAGGTTCCGAGTAATGACCAAACTGCCTGAGGAATTTTTAGAATTGATTCCGTTCTATTAGTTCTATGAGTCGTGTGGCTAAATGAAAGTGAGTCAGGTTGTTGGATGAACGAGTCATTTAGTAAGTAATGTTTTGTAACAGGTTGTGCGGCTTTTAAAATACTTTTTCGGAGCGTTTCCGACAGGGTAAAAGACAGTAAAACTACAATGAAATATATTCTGTCCTACAATTACATTAATTCTGTGACATTACAGTTGTATGGCAAACGTAACAGACATAATGTCTAAACTTTTGTTCAAATACATCTATAACAATGTGCATGCGCAAATCATTGAACACTATACATTGTGCATATTCCATCACATTTTGTGTAGAAAAAAATTAAATATTGATCAAGAAAAATGAGAATATATTATAAAATGTCGTAGAAAAACATGTTTCTAGTTTCCATTAAACATTCCGCAGCCTTACTGCAATTATATCGGAAAGTAAGAAGAAATTAAACTTTGATATGCTTTTATAAATAATGCAATTAAACAATTTTATTCGGACAGTCCAGTTACTTGTTAATACTGAAAATATCACAGAACGCCGGCTTTCTGGCACAGAGGTAGCACGTCTTCCTCGTGTTCTGAGAGTTCCAGGTTCCAAGTTCCATGTCCCTAGTTCCCGGTTCGGGTATGGTTGTTCTTCTGTGTGCTATCTTTGAGATGTGTGTTTATCCCCCCTGTAAAAAGGGGCTGTGCAAGCAAATGTGGTTAGTGTGTGGCTAAGTCGTACTCTTTGCCCTAGTTGGCGCTACTCCAGAAACAAGAGACGTTCCTTTCGGCTTAAATATGCTGCTGTCTCAGCAGGGGGCTTGTCCATGTCAAGTGCCATAAGTAACAATAACATATCCCATTACACATAAATTAATATTAAGGCATCTACCAAAATTATTAATTAACATTTGTTAGCTGTTAATCAAAGGTATACACTACAAACGCCCTTGAATCCAAACACCAGACAAGAAATGAATTTGAAACGCATGGATATCGCATCTTCTTTTCTAAATAAAGATTACATATTACTTTATGAATCTTTTACGGATAACACAGACAATCCGAGTTTCACTGTTACAATCTAGATCTTTGTTTCATGACAGAATGCATTTAAAAATCATCCATTATTCAAAAGGACTCGGAACTTTTCGCCAAGGTCATAAAGATTGATCGGAAAAGAAGTGTGAGAGAAATTAATGCAGGCGGGGAGGTCCTTTAACATTCGGACGTAATTATCTGGTCCGTGTTCTAAGCTCTCGTAACCCGTCTTATGCGTGCGAAACGAAAACGAGACGGGGAAAAAAATACAAATCCGCACAGACACAAACGCACCTCTTATTCTAATTGCGACCTGAATGTTTAATGAATCGCGATCCTCATTCGCGCTCGCACTCTAACTACTCGGTTAATTCATTCCAGGAAACGGATGAGTGTCGTAAAAAGTAAAAGAATCCGATGCCAGCAAAAAATGCGTATAAGCTATTCCACACGATATGTAGAAACAGAAATTCAATCTACGATGAGAATGCGAAAGAAGGTAATTCGGTAATCGGTAATTGTAAATCAGAAGTCGGAAAACGTTTTCGCTTAAATAAAGACTATACAAATCAGCAAATATACTTTTCTGAAACTTACTTATTATTGTTGTTGTTGTCTCGTGTTCCGCTTTACAACGGTAAGGAGGGATGCAGTAGCTTCTGAGGGGAGGCATACCAATACTCCGACCCAGCCGAAGCCATACGGATGAAACAATCGGCCCACACAAAGCCACCCCACCCAGCACAAAAGTGCAAAACTAACTCTTGAGGGAATTAGGATTAAAGACTCCTCAGACAGAGAAAAAAACATATTAATATACGTATAAAGAAGTTAAAAATCCAATTAAATATGTAACATTATTAGTACATACAAACACGAATAAGAAAAGTCCGCAAATTAATCCCAAATGGGCAAAAAAGCTGAAGAATTAAGATAAAAAGTACGTATTTCAAAACAACGCGTATATATATACCACTACATTTAAATTAAGGAAGCAGTAAAATAAAAGTTGAACAATGAGCAGTAGCAAAATAAGTTAAGCAAAACACGGTGATGACTCCATTTCAAATTGTAGAACTTTAGTTAGAATTTTTTGGACCTCCACCCGGAGCTTCTGAGTGTATGGACCCCTAAGCACCCAGGGACAGAAATCTGACTATTTCTAGCTCACACGCGTCACAAACCCTTTTTACGGGTAGAACTTCATTCATTCATGCATTTCACTCTATCATCCCCAGATCGTAATTCACATCTAAAACAGAGAACCATCGCCTCTGACCTGAACCTTCACCTCTGACCTAATACCCCTTTGTCGTATTACTCTGGACATGGAGGACTTTGTGACGACAACAGATTGGAAATGCGCCATCCACCATACACACGGAGAGTTTAAGGATGGCGAGTTCGAACTCGCGACCCAAGGAATTCGAATCCAACATCCTACCAACCAGACTATCCCGGCCCACTTACTTATTATTCATTCACGGATTTGGAAATTTCTCTAAGCTTTTCGCATGCGTTTGCGCAGATGTTTATTTCGTCATAAAAGGTGTGAGGGGAAATAAGGGAGAAAGAAGGAGATATTTATATTCAGAAATAAGACTGTGTTCAGATTATTCATTGAATGTGGAGATATGACATCCATCTTACCATTTACCACCCTTTAAAAAAATAATACAAAAGTGCTAGTCTTCAAAGTACTACGAAACTAGCATTATAAATTGCAGCTTAAAAAGTTGCATACTATGCTGTGTAGAAATGCCTTTTCAACTATATACCAAAGAAAATTTTACTTGACGGTAGAAAAATGTGCAAATAAAAAATTACAGGAAAACACAAACAAAATACTCAAAAGTCAATGATCATAAATAATAAAGGTTATATAGCAAACCAACGGCATTTTCAAATCTTATAAATTGCGATTTTCACCATTCTTTTCATTCACATAAAATATAAGAGGAAATATACTTTTGGATATTTCTAAAGGGTATTATTGCAGCGATTCATGCAAAAAGTTAGTTTCTGCTTTTGCTCCAAAATCCAGACTCAAAACCTTCAGCATTAAATTTTGATTCAAACATAAACCAGTTTTCCCATCGGAAGCGTATTTTTGAAGCACAGAAAATACCCAATTTAAGTAAATATCGTATTTGAGTCACGGAGAGTCTAGACGTGTCTAAAGCTTTATTGCTAGCTGAAAAATGGTGGTACTTTCTTTGTAAAAAAGTTAATAGGACGTGTACAAAGAGAGAAAAAAAATCAAAAATATTTCTCCTTGCTTAGTAGTTAGATTTTAAAGCTTAGTAATTCATACATTTAATTGTGCAAACTTAGCATTTATATAAATCACGATTTATTTATGTTTTTTGTAAGTATATATGTGAATTTTAAACTATTTTGCGTCAATTTCTTATACATTTTTATTGGGCTAAATCCACCGGCTGAACACTTATTTTTTGCTTTTTTTAGGAACTTATGTTTTTTGTCTTTTCAATCAAATCAAAATCAATTGATTTTTCGAATTCATATTATGATTTAAGAAAGAATTTTTTCTGATTTTAAAAGAGTTGTGGTGGTGTAGTAAGTTTATTGCACGTGAAATCTGTTCTGGCAAATCGTTGGTATGCACTGGTGTAGTGTTGTAAACTGCGAACAGGGGGTTGACAACTCGGGTGTCTTCCTCGTCATCTAATCGTGGTCCAAAATTACGAGGTTCGTCTCAAAATAGCCCTAGTGCTGTTTTAAAACGGGACGTCAAAATAACTAAACTGAATCTCTTCGATTTTAGTTATAAATCCACCATCTCCCTACTTACCAATTCTATCCTCCTGTGTAATACTTTTAATTTTCCGTTACCTCCATGGAGTCAAGCGTTTTTAATCACGCTACATGCTAATTTGGCACATGAATAAAATAATATCTTTTTACGAGCAATTGCAAAGCGGCTTTCATTTTATATACCTCGTATACTTCCAGGCAGATTTGTATGCAAAATAAATAATAACTGACAACGGGGAGTAAATCTGTACAACAAAACTTACTAGTTTGATTCAGATCAAGGAGTGTATGCTTTCATTTTAAACTTGTCAATTTTCTTGAGTATTTTTACAATATGATGTAGAAATACTCAAGACTCAATTTCTATTCGTCTTATAAGGGAAAGATTATATTCATTTCGTCGTAAGAGAATGGACCTTACATTTTGAAATACTATTTGAGATTACTGACAGATTGGTAAAAATTTCGTGGACTTACAATTTTGTTTTGACTCTACTTTTTTTTCATTATCTTATTAGATGACATCACGGTTTCCGGGTTAATGCTGTCGTAATGTTACATTTAACCCTTTACGGCATAAATTAATAAAGATTTTGAAAAACTGTATCAAAAATTGTTAATTTTATTATTAATAAGATATTAAAAGAAATAATTATTTAAGAAACCAGATATGGGCTCGTATGCACTGAAACAGAAACCATTACAGTGAAAAAGCGGAAAAATTATTATCCGTCGATAGAGATGAATATGTCGACTACGTGGAAATTTTTTTCGTCAAAAAGTACTTAAGTGTTATTCTGTTATCATTTTTTGAAAATGAATCACGCGTACTTCAGTTCTGCTTTTTCATCCACTTGCACAAAAGTGAGATTATCGAAATGTCATAAAACTATGGATAATTTTTATTGCCTTTTATTATTGCTAAATATATATTTGATGAATTAAAATAGTTTGAATTAATTTATAATACTTAATTTGGAAATTGAATCAAAACTGCAATACCATATATGCGATAAAAGGATTAAAGCTGCTTATAACGTGTCTTACAAATCATTCAAATCTATATATAACATCTTGCATAATTAATTATTAATGTAACTTGTTATACGTATTTTTGTTCCAAATTGTGAATTCTAGTTACAACTTATAAATTAATGAAGTGATTATTCGAAGCTCAAATGGAAATTATGGGATTAACAATCTGACGACGTATTTTTTTTAAATCACTATTTAGATGCGATGTTTGCAAATAAATAAACATTTTTCAAAAAAAAGCAATCACTATATGTTACATGATAATTATAACATATAATAGAAATCTGTAATCATAAAAAAAAATACTGTAAACTGCGGAAAATAAAAGGTGCAATAGAAAATGGAATGATTGATAGTCCACGGAAATCGTGGGATAAACAGCTGGAAGGCTTCTGGTTTATTGTGGAAATATATGCTATGAACTTCGAAATGTTTTTGTCACAATGACGTTAACAATATATTGCACACGTTAACAGGTAATTATCACAGAAGGGTGTTCTCAACCTGTCAAATAAGAATGCTCATCACAGATCAAAAAATTAATTCAATTAGAAGATATAAATCTTTTTCCAATATCTATAAGGAATCGAATTTTTCATACATCTTCACTGCGAGTTGCAAGTGGATTATTTTATCGCGCGTATCTGTGAGTCTTTTGCTAGTAGTTAATGATGATAAAGAAGTTGAATACCAATATCTTCTTATTTCTGTTTATTCTACTTCCATACTTAGGTATGGTAATCAATCTTTTAACGAATTCGGGCCAAAATTTGATCTTGATAAGAAATGTGATGTATAAACTGAAGGTCAAGTTTTGTATACATCGAAAATCCCTTTATTCAGCTATCATAATCATACAGTACATACAGACAAAGAGTATACCTAATTGCGTATTTTATCGAAAAATTATACAAGTCAATAATTTTGGTACGAAGGCTGCTTATAAATGTAGAGATTTAATTAGTGGCCATCAATTTAGTTTTATTGCATTATAATAGATGGTACTATAGGTTCTACTAATCCAAAGCTCTGGGTCACGTGACTATAAATTGTAAGCAATTACCATTCGCGTGAAAGGAAGAGAGGGAGAAGACTCTTCGCCAAGTGAAGATGAGTATTTAATAACTACTTAAGAATCTACGCACTGGCGCCAGTTAAGTTTTGCCCTATGGTGCCATCATCTTTATTCTAACTTAAATATAACTAACCTTTACTGTCATTGCTAATGTCCTTTTAATTTTGTTACCTGTAAATAAAGTATATGTTTTATTTTTCCTTTAAACAATGCTTCTGTGCTGTATCAGTACTCTAGACACCGATCTAAATGGAATTGAATGAACACTTTGTCTCACCCAGTCCTACATAAATTTAACTTAATAATAGTGATCTCAATAAGCATTGAGGAAAATACAAATTAATACAACCACAGCAAATTCATCTTGATAAATATTGGTCTTGAAATTGAGATATATTTTCATGTCAGGTATATATATGATTGAGATATCATGATTGCATTTCATTTAGATCGACAAATAAAAATTACATAAATGGATTTTTTTTTCGAACTCAGAAAAGTCTAAAAAGTAAAACTCCGTCAAAGCTACGATGTCAATTCTATTTTCTCCTCCTTGAAAAATTATTGTAAGATCCTTCCGCATGGTTCATATTCGACAAAATAAAAACTCCGCTATACAAGGTAAAAACTGGAAATAAAAAGACATTCTCATGTTCTTTCATGAACATCAGAAGCAAATTGGATGAAAAGCGAATAGTATACATAAAATGCCCTCCCTCTTTCCCAAATAGCTGAATAAAAAAAAAGTCAGAGTTGGACTCGGTCCAAGCGTGGGGCAGTTTCCCCTCCCCCGGAAGAAATGCATGAAATATGTCTTTAAGAAAGGAAATATATCCACACAAGAGTAAACACTGTGACTGTCGATTTCCAAGGAAAATATTTCGCTCATAAATAACAATTTCCGCTAATTTGAGAAGTTACTGCCAAAAGGACAATAAATATTTTCCATAGCGGATATTTATTTTGAAATATCATAAACATTTTCCCGCAAACATTTCATCTTTCGGTCTTAAATCCCACTCAATGCGATATCGATTATCGTTTGGCCGATGACGGATTTAGGCGTTTTGCGACCCTAAGCACTGCAGAACGTAAGATCCCTCCTTTCAATAAACTAATCGAATGAATCTTATATTTTAATGAGCTTCTAACTTTATCAACATATTAATGATCTATTTTAAATAGATTTTTTTTTATTTTAGAAATTTGGGGGAAATGTTAAGTATAATTTATTGATTTATAGATCAAGACTCATTGCCCAAATATTATTTATGTATAATATAGATGCTTAATGTTATTCTAATATTTAACACAGTAAGGATCACTCACGAGTTTTCTCGTGTTTCACGTCCCATCTGTTGCGGACTGCTCACGAGTTTTCTCGTTTTTCTCGTTTCGCGTTCGTATGATGATTTTAGAACGTGGAAGTTTGCCCCGAAATGTGCGGTCCTAGGGGTGTATCTTACAGATTTCTTTGCAGTCCTTAATGTGTTAAGAATTCATGAAATAGTACTTTTTCGGAAACTATTTTTTAGCAATTGTTTAGCTTCTTTCAAACCAGCAACCTTAAGCAGCTGCAGAGTTGAAAATCTGGGTCTGTATTTAGTCCCTTTATTATTATTTTTTGTCATATGTCATATTTTCTTCGTATTATAGCATTTTTAAACTTGCCAAGATTAAACCTTTGCCCTCGTATGGTGCCTCTTACTCACCCTTCAACATGAAGCATCATTTTAACGTTTTATTTATCTTTCAATTTTGATTATTAAAAAAACACGCCTACACAATGACGAAAAGAAGTAGATTAATATTTCAGAGAACTTCAGCTTAAACCTTAGCTTTCAACATAATTATATATATTTATTTTTTGGTATAATGAACAAATACGCTTATTTAAATGAATTGTTATGCATCAAATTAATTTTACCAGTTGAAAGGGTCAATCATTCATAATGGAGGCATTCACATTCGTGGCGATATAATTTGATGAAAAAAAGCGTTGATACCCAAAAGGTTTCAAATTACTCGTGAATTTTTCGTTGTATCAATATGTCGCGACTCGTTCAAAACATGAAATGTCATCTGTTTATAAAGTAAAGAAAATTGAGATGACAAGTGGTTAAAAGAATAAAAAGTTATATTATTACTCAGTTTAATCACAATGACCTTGTAATTAGTCTTGAATTCGTCTCGACAAATTTCAGCCTTGGATTCGAAACGCACTTTCCTCGCAAATAAGCCAGCGTATTGAACACGCATGATGTCCATTCAAGATATCATCAATGCTCAAACGTCAGTGTCTGGCATGGCATGAAAGTTAAGAACGAAGGATGCCTGTTAAGAAGGTCAGTCCCAAAATAGCATTCACGCAGCGACACAAGACAGTAATTTAACTAAATTAACAACTTGGCTTTCATTGCGTAACTTATTTTTAATCGAGGAGATAAATAGTTCCTATTGCATAATAAGTCCGAAGTTTTAAATAATCGCTTAACACGTAACGCTATTATAATATTTCTTCACGTTTAATGAAGAGAATTGGGGACTGATTTTTTCACAACCGAAAAGTTTTTGTTGTTTTTTTTTTGCATCAGAAATAATTATGCGTTTGTGTATTCACATCAGATGAGAAAAAAATTTAAATAGTCGTTTTTATTTAAGAAAAAAATTTCTTTCTTCATATTTGAAAACATTTCAAATTATGACATTTTCCGTTGAACTTCTAAATGCAGAAATTTATAGATTTTAGTTCTCGTTAAAAGCAACATTGGGACTATTTCGGAGCGAATCTAGTAATTTTGGGGGATGGTCAGATGACGAGGACGATACCTGAACTGTTGGCCCCACTCTAAATTTCCACACTTTAACATCGGGAGGAGGTTTACCCCCTGGCGGTTTTAACGTGCCATGGAACAGCTTACGCGCTGATTCTTTGATGGAAGCTGGTTTCGAACCAGAAACAATCAGGTTAAAAAGCCGAGACCTAACCATAAAGCCATCAGGGCCCTATAATTCTAGAAATGTATTCTTAAATAATCATCAGGCTTCTTAAATAATCAGCAAGCTAATCTTACGGGCAACAAGTTATCGCTTCTCAAATTATTCAGAGGCTTTATAATTCCGACACTCAAAACTAAACACCTGACGTATTCAATGGATTATTAACTAAATAAGTAATGCAAAACATTATCAAAATTAAAAGTACAATCTAATTAGTTTTTAAAATGTAGCTGTTGAGATAATACAAAGGATCTCTAATATGCACGAAATTAAATTCGATCTTACAATTAAAATACTTCAATTATTCGCTTAAAATTAATAAAATATAAACAAAACTGGACTGAAATAAATGCTTAAAAAACGAAAAGTCACTTGTTTAAATCGGTTCTAACCCCTTAACAGGTTTGTCCGTATGTCGTGCATGCGTTGATTTATTGAATCTTGATAGCTGTAAGCTAAAAATAAACCACTCATAATGATAATAATTAAATATGAAATTTACTTCGAATACATAGATAGTCATGTATTCAATGGATTTCCATTTGAAACAAATTAAGAAAATATTCTTAAAAAAGAAGGTGTCCTCTTATTAGCCAGCAAAGAAAATAAACCAGTTAAGTGGTTAAGTTAATGTTCTGCTTAAAGTTGAAAGAATTATTTTCAGATTAATCTTGATCATTAGACGAGGACAACACTTGAATCGGCATTATCCTTTCTAAACTTGCATGCCACTAACATAAAAAAAATTAGGCCTTTAAAGTTAGATTTTACGAGCACCTAATTCATATACAAGAGAAATATTCTATAAAATAACTTCTCGAATCTATAATCTTCCAATACAGAAATTACATCTTATTTATAGGTCCCAACGACTTTCACATTCTTACGACTTACAAAATACGAAAGAGCAGGAGATACAAAAATATAAATAAAAACTATTAAATCTTTTTTTAAAAATCTCATTACTGAGAACTAAAATAATTGAATATGTATTTGGCCATTGCAGCTAAGAAATTAGAAAATAAATACACGATTCATTTAATTGACAATTTAAAAATAAGCAATAAATATAATTAATATTTAAACGCTGCTTAGATTAAAAATACAATAACTCTTTGAAGCGTTGCAGAAATTCAATAAAAATTCATCGAAAAACAACGATATAGGAACGAAAGTAATATAAAAAATGTAAGTGAATTCTTATTTAGGTCAATAAAAAAAATTTGTTAGTTCGTTTTATTAAATAATTACAATTAATATAAATAATTTATCAAAAGATTATTGATTTTTTCAAGAATTGAACTCGCATTCTTCACCTTACTAAAAAATATTGATTATGAAAAATACGGTAATAAATGCATTTTACCGATTTAGCTACTGCCTGTTGATTTCAATTTTCATTACAAACTGCTGAAACTATATTTAAAGTATAAAAATTAATGAATTAATATTTGAAAAAACTGTATTAACATCAAGTGTACAACTTTTTAAAAATGTATTTGAACTTTAGTGGATGAATAAAAAGAATTTTATAAACCCTTTGGACTCCGAAAAATAACTAGATGCAAAATTATTCACCTAATGCAAATATTTTTTATTGGTATGAAAAATAACTATGCATAATTCTTTCCAGTCGAATTTCTTTGAATAATTAGTCTACATCTCTTAACCATTATGTAGGCGTTTTTAACCATTAAATTTGAAAAATAAATAAATAAAACGTCAAAATGATGCACAATCTTGAATGGTGAGTCGGAGGCACCATCGGAGTGCAAAGGGTTAACAATTGAAAATTTTAATGAGACCTTTAAGGAGAATGTGAATTAATAGTAGGAATTGAAAAATGATTCAAAAATGTAAACCAAGAGAAAAACTTTTCCATTAATATATTAAATTTCATTATATATTAATATTATTACATTTCAATATATATCAATATTATTAAATTTCAATACATATTAAATTCAATATTTAAAATATATTAAATTTCAAATATAATTATATATTGTCACAACTGAATTTATCGCTGTTCGAGTATTTTATTGGCACTTGATTTTCACGGAAATATATCTAATTATTAATAAAATAAAATAAAATATTTTGAAACTACGAGATCTACACTTTTTTGAAAATTCTCTCATCCAAGATGCAATCTGAATAATTTTTTAATGAACAAAATTTCTAATTGTCGCGGTGACAACTAATAGACACTCTCATCCAAAATCACGTCAATAAATTTTATGCAAACGAGGCTCGCGACGGAGTGTGAAGTTATTTTTAAAATCATTTTCCCCTATCCTTTATCTCTACCCCCAACAAGGGCGGCGGGATATTTGAATATTTAAGCCATTTTAATCCATGAAGGGAACACTTGTTAGACGCACCCCCTTCCTCCCCTCCTAGCTGATAAATCCTGAAACATACACATCATAGAATATTTCCCTAAATATGTAGTCCGCAAACGATATGCTGAACGGGGAGCGTCAAAAAGCCTTTCTGTCACCCTCAGATTAGGGGGTGAATAGGGAGCGATTTCGAATGCACCCAACAGCCTCTTAAAATTTGTTCGCTCACACATATCGTCTGCCAGGCAAAGAAATCGCGCATGTTATCTTCCCCCCTGGTGTCATTTTGTTTGGTTCGTGTACCCCGCTGAAAAGCGGGGGTGGTTGTCGTTTGCAAGGGTCATTTCCTCAGAAGATATTGGCTTCGGAGCGTGTGACGAGGAGACTCCCCCGAGAATCTTGGAACAAAGTGTCATTCCGGAAGATATTTAAACCTAAGCTGAAAGAATCGCATCATAAAGATCGAACTCAGAAAATATAATTATGGAAAAAAAATTTGATGATTCTGTAATTATTGCAAATCGCGTCTATCGATAAAAGGAAAAACATTAATTTGTATAAAAACTATAAAAAGAAATTATCAAAAATGTAAGCATAATCAAATTTTAAATTAAAAACTATTTCAGAAACAACTAATTAAACTAAAATATTAAAAAAGCAAAATATATTTAGAGAGCGCTGATTCTGCTAAAACTAAAGAACAGATGAACGTAAACAAATTTGTAAAATTATCAGGCTAAAAGAAAAAAAGTAATAAAAATAAAATATGAATTCAGCTTGAAGACTATGAATGAATAAATATTTCCCTAACATCAAAAGAATGAGAATTTCAAGTTCAATTCCAAATAATAAACTCAAAAATATAATTAAAAAAAATACGCAAATCAATATTAGGGGGTCAATATTGTTGGACAAACAGTCAAACCCCTCAAGGAAAAATCGTTTGTTTGAATCTCTTCGTGAGGGTGACCCTTGATAAAGTTTTAAAGTGGTTTCTTATTTTTTTTCTTTAATTCGTTTTTATTTTTAACGGTATTTTTACTAATGCGGTTAGTTATAAAAACTTCTAATTAGTCCCTATATATATTTTGAGACATAACTCAACTTCTTTTCATAATTGTACTCACAACAACAAGGATTCTAATTCCTTATATTGCAACTATTTAGTAATAGTATATTATTTATTCATTAAAATCCAGCATCTTCATTTGAAGACCGTAATAATTTTCCTTCCAAAACTTAACCCACCGTATTACATTGTCACTTTTTATTTGACGGAGAAGTCAATATATGTTATTCAACTGCTAAATAAGAGAAATTATTATAAAAATAAGTAACATAAAAAATAGTTTTTTAAAAATCAATTCCTACTTAGGTTATTTTTATTTTAGTTACTTTTTGTTAAATGATTACAATTGTTGTTCTCGTGTCCCGCTTTATAATGGAAGGAGGGGTGTAAGAGCTTCCAAGAATATGGACCCCCTGAATAACCAATGGCAACATTCTGAATTCTAGCTCATATACGTCACAAACCCTTTTTAAATGGCGGACTTTATTCATACATTTCATTCATTCATCCACAGATCGTAATTCGGATCTGAAACAGAATGATTACCTTTGATCCAGTGCCCTCAGGGGTATTACTCCCCATCCGGAGAGTTTGTGACCACAACATATTTAACGTCCACTATACAGGGAAAGGTTTTGGCTGACAGGTTCGAACTCGCAGCTCAAGGAATGCGACTCTAACATCCTACCAATAAGTCTATTCCAGCCTAACAATTACAATTACTATAAATAATTGATAAAAAATTATATTGGCGAGAAAGTTAGTTCTTAATTAATTAATGAAAATAAGGAATTAACATTTGAAAAAAACTGTATTAACATCAAATGTTATCCACTACAAGTTTTGATAAATGTATTTGAACTTGATTGGGTGAATAAACAGTATTTTATTAACGATTGAAAAATTTATATTATATATATATATATATATATATATATATATATATATATATATATATATACAGAGAGAGAGAGAGAGAGTATTTTTAAGTATACACTCAAGATTCATAAGAAAACAACACTTATCTCTCACAATAATGGTTGCAGTGACCAAATTTTTAAATGACAAAACCATTTTTTTTATCTGAATATGTTCTCCATTACAAAAAAGCAATAAATAGAGCTTTAATAGTGAATATAGCTTGAAATTCCATAGCACTGGACAGCCACCCATTAAGTTCAGGTTTTGATCCCCATATATCATCATCTTGAAATATTTTTTCACTGATTTATTTTCAGTCATATTCAAAGAAATAAAATACTTTTTTTCACTTATTAACTTTGATGTTTATATATAAAAATGATTATCTTCTCAATCTACCTATTATTTTTCTTTAAAAATTAATTGGGAATTTTTAGGTTATAGTAATTACAATCTCGATGTTTTTAGCAGGATTTAAGGAAATTTTATAGAAAGAAATTCTTTAAATTAGAAGATAATGAATGATTTTTTGCAATCATGAATGCTATAGGGCTCATTAGCATTTTTTGGTCTTGTCAAAAAATCAATACTATAACTTTGAAATTGACAGAAACATCATTGTGCATCTCCTTTTATCTAATCAATTTTTTCAATTTAAGTATTTCATTTAATTTTTCCACAAATATTCTACAACTTCAAGTTACGCTGAATTATTAATTATATGTTTTCAATTAATTTTTTTCATCCGTTTATCCGCAAAAGTGTTAAAATCTTCGACACTGGGATAAGATTTCAAGTAAGTAACTTATTTCAGTTTATTAAAAAGTTAACTTAAAAATGGATTTCTTGATAAATTTGATCAAATAATCGATTAAGGCACTTCGTTCATTTAAAGACTCATCGTCATGGGGACGAAGGATCCTCTTTTCAAGCCGATTCTCAAAATCATTCAGTGTTTAAATTTCACATGAACTCGATTTGATTGATTAAATATAATCAATTAATAATAATGAATCAAGATATTTCGCCTTAATTTGTTTCAGGGGAAATTTTGGCGAGAATTCACAATTAATATTATTTTCAAACTAATTCTCAAAATCATTTAATTCGTCACCCTTGAAAATACTTAAGCGCATTGTAAATTAACTATTTAAAAATATGGTACAATTAATAAATCAAAACATCAAAAAAAGATTAAAATGAAAGCTTCTATTCATATTTCAATGTATCATGTCAGAACATCATTTTTTGAACGGTCAAGCACCACGTGCTCAAGCACGTTAAACTATATTTTTATTCATTTTAATTGTTTCATTGAATGAGTCACTTTAGTATTGCAAACGATCTAAAAAAACTTTGTCCCGCATTTATTGTTTTTAAAAAATGTCCCATTTCCTATTTATTTCATTTCATATAATCACGCGATCAAAATGACATTTTCTAAGGTTTTATTTGCAGTAGTCATAAATAAATTTTTTTTAATCGGAGCTTTTGTAAATGCAATAGCAACGCCTTATTAAAAGCTGGGTTTTTGAGATGCTTCAACAGATAATTAGATTTTTTTTCTACGGATTTTTGTCGACACCAAAAACCTCATCCCCAAAAACAACATCATGTTCTGACATAAAAACTGTCATAAAAGAAAAAAAAATTTTAAGAAAATTATGTCTATTACGAGGAATTTAAAATGAAAGTTTGATAATCGAAGAAACATTATTCAAATTTGACTATCAAAATACTTGAAATAACAAAACGAGTTAGGCAAAAAACAGCAAAAAAAAAAGGCCGTAACTCAAAAAATTGAATCAAAGTTTATTGATAGACGAAACGTTACAACCTTTAAATTTCAAAGCAACAAGTTATATAAATTGTAACCAGGATTGAGAAAACGTACATAACACTGAAAATTCAAATTCAGCCTTTCAATGGGAATTCAAATCAACAAGGTTATTTTTTTAGACTTAGTGTAAATCCTATTTCCAGGTATCTTATGCATAAAATGAGGAAATCTGTAACTGTAAAAATCGTAAAAACCTACTGAACAAGCTAATTTGCATGTGAATACCGACTTCATGAAATATTTAAAATAGTTACAAAAAGATCAAGGAATCTGTAAACACGTGAGAATAAATTTGAGCATGGTGAAAATACGCCTCTCTGACGCTTAAATATATAATCTGTTTTTATTAAAGTGATAGAAAATGGTTGCAGGATTTGAAATATATTTACGCAATGAGTTGCTTCAATGTATTTTGGTGACAAGTAATCTATATAGTGTGTATATATATAACATTGCTTACATATAAAAAATAAAATTTCAGAATTTAAAACTTTTAAGGCGTTTATAAGATGAATGAATTTTTATACTGTGAATAGAAAATTTTTCACTTTGAAGAAATAATTTGAGTTAAGAAAGATTAGCTCTTTCTTATTACAACAACAGTCACTATTTAAAAAAAAAGAATATTTTCCGCTTTTAAGTTTTCCCTATGTATTTTTATACTGTATATATATAACTGGTCAAAGTACTGTGCATAATATATTGATCAAAAATGTTCTGCCCTATTCTTCCTAAAATCTATTGGTAATAGCTGAATTCAATAGATTCATCTCTTTTTTACTCACTTGTTCGAATTTTTTAAAAAATCTAACTTGTGTAGTAAATAAACATAATACTTCGACTTCTATATTATTTACAATTGTATCTAAATTCAATATTTTATTAGAAATCATCTGCTTTCAAATTCGAATTGCATCTATAAATCTGAAGAAAAAATGATGCTTGAATGAGCCATCCAATTAAAAATTAGATGAATTAGAAGAAAGTGAGTAATGTATGACCACTTATATTATATAGCAACCTCTTTCCAGAAGCGCAACGTCTTTCTTTTAACTTCAAAATGCCATTATATGTTTCCCTAATTAATAAACTTTTAATTAATTTTTTATCAACCATCAAAAAATATCTAAATATCAACTTCCAAAAATATATTAATCAATTAAAAGATTATTAATATTTTAATACACTTTATCATCCTAAAAAACTATTTAAATTTTTAGAAATTCTTAATGACGCTTTTGATGGGAACAATAAAAAAATACATTGTTATCATTAAAAACTAATTGAATATTGTTGTCTTTTCATCAACATAAATTTTAACCAAAATCGATATAGTTATCGATATTGAAATAGAGCCCTCTGTACACAAGAAAATGTTTCGTAGTAGTAATATTCACCAAAAAAAACAAAAAAACGAAGAAAAAATCTTTTTCACTTAAGTTATAATACATCATCCTCTGCTTACATGAATAGCCTAATTTAATCATAAAAATAAGATTGATCGATTAAAATAACTTCTTTGTGTTATAAGATAAGGTTAATCTAGCTAGCACTATTATGTCTACACATTCTATGGATGGTATTCTAAATAAAAAAAATCACTGGGGCATCTTTTAGTGACAGCTCAACAAAGATGTTCCTCGTGGGGTTTGGATAAAAATAGAATTTCCAATCAATGCCGTTGTGGGCTGACTTTTGATGATAAAAGTGGTCTTGAATTAAAGCAAAAAAGTGAGAAACAAATATCTTAAATTTAAATATTATTTAAAAATCTCTTTTTTTTTTGTATAAATATAATGATTTTTAGTTTCTGTCGTTTTGAAATCAGTAAAGATATCAATAATTCAAAACAAATAAACTATTGATGCTTTAAACGAAGACAATATTTCTTTCTATTTTTCAATATTTGGAAGCAGTAGCCTTATATACTGGCATTTTTTATAGACATTTTATCTAGAAATTTTTTTTCATTCCAAAGAGGGCATGACTATTATTCCCTTTTCTATGATTTCTAAAAAAAACCTTACAGATATTCATTTCATTTTTGATGCTATATTTTTTTAGCAAATAAAGGCAAAGTTGTAACGATAAAATACTCTCGTTTTCCAATTGTAAAGGGTGTACCTACTGAAAGCAAGATTTCAATTCCCCACCATTCGTGCAGTAAAGTGTTGGCAACCCTATTAAAGGAGCCATTTGGCAACTGAAAGTTTAAGATTGTTAAAAAAAATGAGTATTATGCAATCGAACAGTTAATAGTAAAAGAACTTGAATTAAATAAAAAGACAGTTTTTTTTTTAACTTTAAATTATTACATTTTTATTGAATCGTAAAGTATGCTGGATAAGGTTATGTAAGGAATAAAACAGAGGACATGATCTCTATGGCTTTACTGGTTCATTCTTAAAATTTTTCCATGCCCATTTTGTATAATAGTCGTGGATCATTTGCATAAAAGTAGGATAACCCACGGAGCTATTTTATTTAACCATCATCGGGCTTCATTTTTGTTTTATCAAAATCCGATAGTAGAAGTAATTCAAAGCAAGAATTGTAAAAGGTTAGATCATTTCCCAGAGGACGATACTTTTAATTGATACAACATTCTAGAACAACGCCATCTATCGAGCTTTTGAAAACTGTCCCAATTAATATCGAGGCAGAGGTCCATCTCTACATGTCAGCGGTTCCCGCTCGCATAGCTACCCCGCAATATGTTTTCAGTCATAATGTTTTCCTACTTATAACGTCCTCCTAGAGGAAATAATCTAACTTTCTGTTTATTTAATATCGCCATGTTTGAATTCTTTTTAATATTTCCCTTTAAATACCACCCTCTGTAAATATTCCCCTTTAACTCTAAATAAATTCTTTTATTTTTTCACAGAAGTCTCTTCATCCTTCGTTTGCATTATTTTAATCTTGGTTTAGAAACTAACCCGTAAATATTACAAAACCTCCTAGACATCGCGCCAATAAAACCCCGCTATCTGAAGAGTCTAACTTTGGAAGATTTAATTAGACTCCTTCATAAATGTGACTGAATTTCATTGATGAAGCGTTGATATCCTCTTTCTTTGTATGCATATTTGTGGGACTGTTGGCACACATTTGACTTCAAATAACACCATAAAAAGAAATTCAATAGTTTTAAATCGCACAATCTAGAAATTTTCGAACTTTCGACGCCAGATTCGTTCAACAATGAAAACACAACTATAAAGCTGCATTTTTACTAATCTTAAACTTTCAGCTGCCAAATGGGTTTTATTAATAGGGTTGCCAACACTTAACTACACAATGGTGACAAATTCAAATCTTGCTTTAATTTTGTAACAACCTTTACTTTTCAGTTTTTAAGATTCACTCCCTAATTAAGAAAATTCTAAAGTTAAATTAATTTCAGTTTAGACAACATTACAGTTTAAACCGAATGTAAGAGCGTAGTTTATACTTTTTAAATGTAAATGGCTAATTAGGAACTCATTATAAATATTTATTTTCTCGTTCCTCAAAGACGCCAATTGAAAGTAAAGAAAAACTTTACTTTTTACTTTCTCGTAACACAAAGTATTTAAGAAGAAACATCGTTATCATCGAAAAATAGGATCTCGATATTTTGACGATTCTCTGCGTTTTAAATCTCAATGGTTTTAAAGAGACATTTTATTTATTTATTGCATTTTGCCTATTTGTTATGCATTTATCTGTTTGTTTCTTAGTAATTGGGTCTAAGTAAAATGCTTTACGCTAGACGAAGGACTCTCAAAAACACTTTAAGATAGACAAATGAAATTTAGTATATGGATTTCCAAATGTAGCTATATATCAAATTATGAACCTCATATATTCACGAGAAATCAAATTCACGTGAATTCCATAACTAGTAAACGCACAAAACTAAGCAGAAAAAAATTTGCTGCACAGTTTTAGAATCTAAAATATAGAATTTTATGAAATTTTTAATTCAATCTGTAAAAAGCTTCATCTATCTGTCGATCTGTACTTTCTTGTGCATGTAAACGCAATGATATATTTTATTGAAATTTCATCTTGGAATTGTATCTGTATTTCAGGTTCAAATTCAATTTTAAGTAGTTGAAAAAGAGCCACCAAAATACTGTAACGTTTTTAGCGTAGTGGGTTCGGATTGAATGGACTTTACTTGAGAACAGCACAAACAAATTTATTTATAGGATGACTTGATAACGGAAAACTTCAGATAAAATCAATAAACAGTCAAAAGTCACTAACAGCGTAAATACAAGCCTTACGCACAATAAACACAGACAACAAAACAGACATCGTATATCACAGCAAACAGTAAATCACAGCGACCTCAATTATACAACGTTAACAGCAAACGTAACACAGCTCACTAATAACTAGCGAGAAAAGTAACCCGCTCATCCAAAGAGTCGCTACTCTTTCAAGAAGAACTGCCAGATTGCAGAAACCTGTCCCTTATATAGCCGCGCGAGCGACCACGTGAAGCTTCAGAAAACACCGCGAGCGATCCAGCGGCTACTAGACTATTCCTTGCGCCAAATCAACCCGGCTAGCACCAAGCTCTTCGTCAACCGTCGCCAATCACTCTCTCCTTCCGTGAGCTTTCGCGGCGTTCACCCGCTTGTAACCATACATATTCGGTGGCTAGAAATCCAGTAAAAAGGATAAATTCACGCCCAAAGATTTATATCATGAAACTATTATTCCCCAATGCCGTGCTGTCTTACCCAGTAACCACGATTTTATGCGGGAGCATAAGATTTATTAAAATAGGATTGATGGGTTTGCGTACGAGTTCGGAAACCATTTCAGCTGATGTAATAATCGAGTTGCACGAATTAGATAGCCAAATATATATTGCCATAATTGAACTCGAATAAGGTTTTTCACAACTAATAGCTAAAATAAACCCCAAAAGAAATAATAACCCTTTAATCATCGTTGTTACATATTTGGCAGTCCTACCCTCTTAAATTCACCTACCTCTTAATATCCACTTATTTTTAGCATTTCCAGAAGCCATACCTCGTATTACAGTAGCAAGGTTACGTGTACACCAGATTAAGAAACATTCATATTTTGAAAACAAGTCATTCCATATAGCAATCAAAATATAATGCAATATTTCAAAACCAAAAACCTTCAAACTTTCCCTAGTATGTATGGATTTCAAAAAAATTATAGAAATGTTCTCAATAGTTAAATTTTGACGGAAATCAATATGAGATGTTTGAAATTGATGCAGATCGTCAGCTATTTTATATCGTCGTAACCTTTACGATTCAGCTTCTACATCTTGCAATACTAGCTACTTATGCGCTACGAGCCATAAATTTGGTAGAATAGACTCACGTTGCGTCATAATCACATAAGAAAAATAATATCTAGTGTTCATTTGCTAAAACCCACAACATGGAACGTTGAATCTTGAGTGACATGTTTATTCTAAAGTTTGAATCAAATGAATCATCATTTGCAAAGCTAAGTGTTTTTGCTGCAAACAATGCTAAATTTTTGAATCCAAATTAGTTTAATCTAGTATTATTTTATGCATCTATCGGGTCAGTTGATGGTATGCTCGCACTTCCTTCGATCAGACGTTTGACCTCGGATTCTCAGAGATCCTACGATTAGAAGACCAACAAACACCGGAACATTTTCGAACTGGGATATTGTCATTGAAATTTCATAGCTTGAAGTCGTACCACACAATGTCTACAAACTATTTAGTGTCTGATCCCGGGATTCGAGTTCTGGTTTCGCAGGGTTGTTCCCTGTGTTCAATCTGTGAGGTGTGTCAAAGACCACCCCCCCCCCTGTTAAAAGGAGTTGTGCAAGCGAGTGTGTGTGTGTCAACTTCCTATGAGCTAAAATTATGCGTCTGCCCTCGGGTTCTCTGGAAGTCTTTACCATCAGAAGCTACTGCACCTCTCTTTCACCTATCTCAACATGGTTAGAATTGGAGTTCAATCCAAGTGGGATAAGCAACAACAACTATTTAATGTCCCACCATCGAAAGTTTTCTAATATCTTGTAAAACCAGCTTAGCTAAATGCATGACATTTAAGGATTCTTAAAATGACTACTCATATCAGAAAATAAAGTATTCATTCAGTTATGACGCATATCACTTGGATCTAAAGGCAATTGAATCGTTCACTAGATTTAACGATACAATGCTTGAATAAATGCCATGTCAACATTTCTCATAAGCTACTAATGCTTTCAGAATGCATCTCTCACCTTTGATATTCGACTTTTCAAAGTATAATAGAAAGTTAGAAGTTGTCAGTTCAACAAAGCCTTATTTTCAAAGAGGCACGGATTTAAATAGAATCTAGCGAAAATATGCAACTACGCCTGTAACGACTATCAGAGTTCGAAATTTGGCTTTTCAAGTCACATCAACGACTGAAATAGAAACGATCAAAACAGAAACGTCGCTATCATGTATTTTCTACCAGGTACTTACCAGAAAACGTTACAATGCGTCATAAAATGTAGCATTCATGTCTTAATTCTCACATTTATTTTCTGTCTCTTCAGCATAACAATCGAGAAATTTCTTTTTCTTTCCTCAAAACAAAATAGGACGAAAACATATCTCAGAAATAAATAGATTCAATGGAATATACTTAATGGAATTATGGAAATATATTCAAGGTATACGATAGCATTGAGCATGCAATAAAATTACAATTTTGATACATTTTTTGTTATTATCGTTTATTATCCCTTTTTTACATTTAGAAGAAAAATATATTGGGATTTATAGAAGAAAAATTTTATTTGTATGTTTTACAAAAATAGGATCTTTAACACTAGAGCGTTCGTGGATGTCGATTAGAAACAGGAACCTGTTTAGTTTGTTCTCTTTTCCACGTTTTAAAAGGGAATTTTAAAAATTTTGAGAAATTTTAATCATTTTTCATGGTGATTACACAGAGAAAAGTTTTGTGGTTCTAGAGTAATTAGGAGACATTTCACAACTAAATATACCTAAAATGTCCGCTGGCGTCGTTTCGACACCAAAGCAATTTATCATTATAAATAGCTAGCTGTCGTTCACCAAACGATAGTTCACTAAGTAAAACAAACTTCCCTAAGTATTATCGCACATTTGTTTGGTTTTGAATGCAGTGTTATTGGGTTCGCAGCGGAAATGAATCAATTATTCTAATATTGTTGTGTCTGTTTCGTTACGTAGAACTTGCTTAACTGTTCATAAAAAATGACATTCGATTTTTGAACTCTGGGTAGAGCAGATGTTCTGAAACGATGGCACGTAGAAAAGGTCTAAGTCCTGAGGAAATTACTAATTTGTTTCGAGAGCTTTCTGAGGAAGAATAAAATTAGAGTGAACTCTGTCTTGTTCTTATTTAGATTTTGATTAAGGCATAAGATTGCGCGAAAGTGATTACGAAGAATCTGAAGAATCTTTTAACTAATTTGCTTTGATACAATTTTTTATGATATAAAGGGTATATATATATATGATAATTACATGAAATAACATTTAAAACAAAAACACTTCTGAAGAATAGTCTTGCATTTATTTTATATATATTATATGGCAGTATCTAAATGACGCCGGAGGACGTTTAAATGAAGCAGAAATCCCGAACATTCTAATGTTAAATCCTGAGAATTTTTTAATTAAAGCATGATAATGGTATAAAAGGCAAAATTGCATATTCAAATAAGAATCCGCACAAAACAGACACGTAAGAAGCTATAAGATTCGCGGTAATTTTGTTTATTTTTTATCGGGTTTTCACCGTTATTGTTTTAATATAGTACTTCGTCGAACGTGGTTAACGTTCGAATCGAACATTTTATCGTTAGCTTCTTCGAATGAATTTGAATTAATATTTCTTCTCTTTGACAAATTTCAAGCAAAATTTGGCGCATATATTATGCATATATACAATAGAGATATAAAATTCAATTACAGAATTTAATTAACTGTTTTTCTTGGTCCTTTCTGGATTTACAAGTATAAGCTAATATAATATTTTTATCTGATGAAATTTGAATTGTTACTTATAGCACTTGCCGTGGGACAATCCCCCTGTTGATATAGCAGAAGATTTAAGTCGAAAGGAGCGTCTTTGTTTTTTGAAGTAGCGCCAACTAGGGCCAAGAGTACGCCTAACTACACGCTTATCACATTTGCTTGCACGGCCTCTTTTTACAAGGGGGTACAATCACACATCACCCAAGTAGCACACAGAACAACCATGCACGAACCGGGACTCGAACCCGGGACTCCCAAAACACGAGGAAGACCCGCTACCTCGGTGCCAGAAAGCCGGCGAAATTTGACTTAAATCAACAAATGAGCCATTATGACGTGATAATATTATATTCAATTTTTTCCCTATTTGCCAGTTGTGTTCATATGCATAACGACTGAGAGGTGCGGTCTTGAAAGATGGTTTTTTAACCCTCCAGCTGCATATTTTATGATTTTAGCAAGTTCGCAATCAATACGTTTTCTACTGTATTCCGCACTTTTCGAAGTTTAGAAAGTTTATTTTTAAAATTACAGATTTTTATTATATTGTATTATTAACATGCAACATACAGTATCAGCTCATTTCGAAAAATATTTAAACTTATCTTACAAACATCGCATCTAATTAGGGATTTTAAAATTGGCGCAGTCAGAAGATTAAAAATTTACTTAAACGTAACACTGCACGCTCACATACGGAAAAATAAAAAGCATCACAACGGCTTTATTGCACAGCTTAGTTTAGCATTCAAATAGTATACAATATGAAATTAAGAGGCAATAAATCAAAATATAAAACATACTGAGGGAAAAAGAATAAGGTATACAGGAAAACATATTTAAATTATTGGATTCGAAAGTAAAAAATTACACAGAATTTTAGATGAGGAAAAATAGAAAATCTGAATTAATCTTCTTTGATCACTAAGATGTAAAACTGGCTTATTGCTTGCTTTCAATTACAGTGTTCTCATTTAGTTCATTTTTTTTATCATAAAAATCTCTTTCCTCAATTTTGATAAAAGATATTTTTCTATTATTGTTACAACGATGCTCACTTTCATGACAGTCAAATTACTTAAATTACATATTTTAATTTTTGATTATATTTTAATATATTTGCTTTGATAATATGTTGAATAATCATGAAAATCTTAAATAATCAATTCAAAAATATTTAAAACTTCAAGATCTTTTTACAAATATTTTTGCAATTTCTGGATATAAAATATTTTCAATTCACACAATATAATTTTGTTAACAATATATATATATATATTGTGAACAAAATTATATTGATATAATTGAAAATATTTTAGATCAAAAAATATAGGTTCACTCCATTTAGGGAAAGGGGAGGGATACAAAAAAAAGTGTTCATCAATATCTCTTCAATTTGCAAGTTACTTTAAAACTTATTTATGAGGTTTTTTGAAGATATGTGTTTGAATACATACATACATATATATAGAGAGAGAGATTTGGCTAAATACGTATATACCTATATTCGTTATATCAGAACATATAAGTTAAACTCTGGCTGCACTTAAACGTTTGAATGCGTATGCTATTAATTGCAATTTTCAGTGAATTATTTTTGAACTATTTAGTTTTTTTAATAATAAGTATTAACAAATTTAAAAAATAAAAAATATGTATAAATTAAACATTATATATTTTTTCAACGAATTATTTTTTATAATTTGAAACAAAAAAAAAACAGCTTAATTTTTTTACGTACTACGATATTAAAATCTAAGACATTACGATTTTCGAGAAGTAATGATTATGTTGAAGTCATAAAAGTGCCAAACAGAAATAATATATAACTTTCATTGCAGTCAAAACTCAGCAAATCGTGAGATAATTTTTCATTAATATAAAAAAGCGCTTTTTTATTTAAAACCCATAACTTGAAACATGCTACATTTACAAAATTGATTCAAGAATCAATAGTTAAGAAATTATGAAAACCATTCGATAAAGATTATATTGCATCTAATTTAAATAAATAAAAAAAAATTTCAAAATCAATTCCATAAATTATCAAATTTATTTACTTAATCTGAGGAATACTAGAATATAAATTTTAATTAAAAAAATAAAATAAAAATGCACTTTCGGCCCCAATTTAAATATCCCTGAAATATAGGTAGAAATTCCAAATAATTGATTTTAATATTATTCAAATTGTTTAGTTCTTTAGGAAAATCAAGAACGAACCATAAATGAAATCCTAAAAACATTTTAATTAAAACATAATTAATCAATAAACAATCAATACAGCTGGTCTTTTTTTCCCTTAATTCTCCGAAACAGATGAATGCTTGTATCGATATACAACTAAAATGCCTTCATATACAAACAGGGGTTTTTTAATAAAAAAATTATTTTAGTCAAAATTCTTGAGAAATCGTTATGCGAGTATAATGACGAAGAAAGTTCTTTTTAAAATAAACATCAGGAAAAAATAAGATTCAAACAAACTATTAAAAAAATTTATTTTGAATATGTTATCGTTTATCTTCTTCAATTACGACTATTGTTCTGTGCACGTATTTCGACTACGTACATATATGTACTACAAACAAAATAAATAACATATTAATATCCACCAATTAAAATTATTATATTTGTAAAAGAGAATATTTCAGTGTTTTGATTTCAGTTACATATTTGTGGCCCGAAATGGATGAAGTTCGATTCAGCATTTGAGAGTGCAATCAATATCGAAACATTTTGAAAATTATTGATAAAGCTCAAATCATGGCGATACAAAGTCTTCGATCGGATTATAGATGGCGATCAGGAGGATTTGTAAACATAAATAAGCAAGTCCGCACAAAAATATTTTTATATTCTCCGTAGGAACACTTTTTTCGTATGGAATATACAATTTTATCATTTCAGAAGAATAGTTTGAACATTAAATATAAAAAGTTACTTTTTTAAAAATTTTATTATTAACTATGCTTAATACATTCCAGATATTTTATTAAACAACAAGAAATACTTTTTTTAAAAAAATATTTTAATATTAATGTTATGATTCTGGAAAACTTAATCTCAAGAGAAAAAAAAATAACATCATATTATTTTAAGTTGCGGTTTTGCATTTATATAAAAATACATAAAAAAAAGAACAAATATATTTTTTCTTATACGTAACGTGTCTCAAAATCCTTTAATGTCTAATCTGAATGATAATAAAAGCGATAACTAATATATTTCAAAACTCTCAATTCTAAAATCATGTTAGCAAGAAATTAAATAGTAGGCCATAAATTGAATTAAGTTCCTAATAGTAGGATCAGGAAAAAATATCCAATTACATCTTATAACTAATTTGTCACAGAAGTCCAATTCATAAATGGAGAAAGAGGCTTATTTCGCCAATTACTGCTTGATTATTCGAGGTATTTTACTTGAATATTTTATTATCCAATTATTCATATCGAATAATCATATTACTAGCTATTACTAATTATCTAAAGAGCATCACTTCAAGTAAAGAATTATTATTGCATACTCATAAAGCCATCACAGAATTCTATAGAAAAACAGGTTTATATAAATCCAAAACCGAAAGACATTTAGTTGAGAAACTAAATACTACCTTTAAGAATTCGAGAAAAATATGAAATTCACCAATTAAAAAAACAAACTGCTACTGCTCATAAAATACTGCTAATGGTGACCCTAAATGGTTGGCAATCTTATCATCCAGTACAAACAACTGATGTTTAATATATGCTGATCTTGGCGACACTTTAATAATGTATCGAGCAAAGGCCCATGGGGTGAATGAAACGTACAAGGAGTAAGGGGGGTGCTTCAATTTTCTCACGGGATCAGAGAATATCATTTCACTGTTTGGCTTATAAGGGTCCTCAGGTGAAAAGGGTCACTGAAGTGGACAAGGTAAGAGGGACTGACCTTTGGCTGCGACGACCATGATAGCTGCTGCTGCCAGGATAGGGATGATGTGCGTCGGCATCATTCGCCCTCTCTCAGGGGAGGAGTGTGACCGTGCTCACTGCATCCGCGGTGTGGTTATCCCCTGTTGAGTGCCGCCGATCGACTGCGCCAACGGTGGCAGAGCGGACTGCGGCGCTGCTGATGCGGCGGCGCTCGTCCATTCCGCGAGGGGAAAGGGGGGAGGACGCACCGTACAGGTAGGGGCCGATTTTCCTTCGGCAAAGGAGGTTTCGAAATCACACCGAATTTATTGAAAATAACACGAATTTCCTTTTTTTCTATTCTCCTGAAAGGGAAGTGGCGATGAATAGATTGAAAAGAAGAAAAAAATATCGGGTTTTAAACTGGATTTGAAATTTTAAACATCAAGTGAGCTATTGTAGTACTGTCCATCTGATGAAGGCCCTTTCCATGTGATAAAAATCTGCTCCTGCGATAGCTTAATGCCCATTTTCAATCCATTTCAAGGGAAACAATTACTCAGACACTGTCTTTTCCAGCTGGAAAGTCGAAAGATTCACAGACACTTCGAATCAACATCTTTTGGGTAAATGAACCTTGCTGCAGGTATATCTATCTGAACCAACAATCTTCTGTCGGCTTTCTGGCACAGAGGCAGCGCGTCTTCCTCGTGTTCTGGGAGTCCCGGGTTCGAGTCCCGGTTAGGACATGGTTGTTCTTCTGTGTGCCATCTGTGAGATGTGTGAATGTGCCTCCGTGTAAAAAGGGACTATGTACAGTTAAGTGATAGAGTAAGTCGGTCCTCTACCTATTTCTGAGCGCTCTGGTCCTTGTGATTAACTGAGGCTTCAATCTTTCCACACCCAGTCTTTCGACCTGGCCTAGCACTGCTGGCCATTGGGGCATGCAACAATAACAGTTTTCTGATAGATATGCGTTTTAAGAGGAGGTGCCACTTTGAGGGTCATTTTCGTCATCTGTTCATGCTTCTAAACGACGAATCACGTCAACAGATAGCCCTTGCTTCATTTTAAAAAAGGGACTGAAAATTAATTTCAAGTCACTAAGTTGAGTTAGTTAATTATATATATTAGCGCCCCATTGTAAAGCAACATTAAGGCTATGTTGGGACGGACCTCCTAACTTTGAACCACGGTCAGATTATGAGAACGACACCTGAGCTGGCACCACCCTCTCCGCACCACATCACACCCACGAAGAATTTAACTAACCCCTAACCCCTTTACATGATGTTTCTTCGGTCGAATCGGGTCTCGAACTTGAAACCCTACGGTTCACGTGCCGAGACCTTCCCGCCAGATCACCGCGATCCTAGTCAGTCAGTTGAATCAGGATTAATCAATACATAATGTGCAGAATATTAATGTCCCATTGTAAAAACAACACTAAGGCTACTTTGGGACGGACCTCGAAATTTTGAAAAACTCTCAGATGACGAGGGTAACACCTGAACTGGCACCCTTCTCTCCACACCACACCGGCGGGAGTACGTTTGGCCATAACAAATTTAACGTGCAATTGACTCCCTTATACGATGGTTCTTCGGTGGAATCGGGTCCCGAACATGATACTCTACGACTCATCTTCCAAGATCTTACCGCCAGGTCACTGTGATCCTAGTCGCTCAATTGAATCAGGATTAGTCAATCCATAATGTACAGAATCTCTGTGAATTTATTAAACTTAATTATATAAATGTTTCCTTTGTTTTAACATAAATAAAGTAATAAAACCGAGATCATAGTGGGTTAGAACTCCAAAATTTAAAAATTGAATCTTCCATGCAACCAATAACACCACATTAACACGTAAAGAAGAGAATCATTTTTTTAAAACACGAAAATCAATATACATTTCTAACCATCGCAAAAGCAATATTCAATACCGGAATGTTTTAATTCATTATTATTTTAAAAACAGCACTTTTTTTCATTTTGAAGAATATTTATCTAATTATTCAGTATTTTATAAGAAATTCTAGAATTTCTCTTTAAAAATTTCTCTTACAGAATGATAATTCAATTACAATTTTATTTGTTGATTCAATACTTCGATTGAAGTGACAAAATGGCTGCATCAATTCAAGTTATTTGAAACTGTATTCAGATGACTTGAAACATCCCATTTCGAAACTTCGTCACCAAAAAAAGAATTTTGAACTCCGTTATAATAAATGTTATAATTTTCATTTATTAATCAGACTCATAAAAACAGTAGAACGAACTCATTAGGTAAATGGAAGAAAACAAAATATTTCATATCAACATGAAGGAACATAACATAAATAAAATAATTCTGACATAACTCAGGATAATTACAAAAGATCATTAAGTTTTAATTCGCTTTATTCCATAAAAAACACTTATGACAATAAGCAGTAAGTCTTCAAATACTTAATGCCTATGGATACAATAATCCAATACTTAGCGACACTGGAATGTACTTTTGTTTGCGTTCTTTAAACTTAGAGCACAAAATTTTCCTTGAGTGATTGTTGTTCTCGTGATTCGCTTTATAATGGAAGGAGAGATGCAGTTACCTCTGAGGGTACTTTGGACTCCTGAGCAACCGAGGGCAGAAGTCCAACTTCTAGCTCAAACACGTCATAAACCCTTTATATGGGCCGGACTTCACTTACGCATTTCATTCATTCATCCACAGATCGTAATTTAGATCTGAAACAAAGAACGATCACCTCTGATCCATTACCCCATTGGTATTACTCTCGTCAAGGAAGGCTTTGTGACCACGACAGATTTAACGTCCACCACACAAGGCTAACGTTCAAACTCGCAGCCTAAGAGACACGAATCCAACGCACTATCAACCAGACTATCCCGGCCCTTCCTCGGGTGATATCAGACAAATATTCGATAAGTTAGAAAGCACATGCAGATTGAATTTTGCCATATCTGGCTGCATTACGTCCCTTCATAACGCCAAACTGATCAGAAACGTTCTGCAGTGAGAAATGGCGGTTAATAAATCCGCCAATTCAATGCAATCTTTTATTAAAACTCTATCATTTACCCGCAATCATATATTTTTCTTCCTTTCAACCAATGCACTCGTATGAAGCTAGTCCATACAGTTTGCAATAAAAGCATACACACCGATTAATATGATGACATAGGTTGAATTCGAAATGAAAGATGTGGAGAATTCCGGATCTAAATAAAAAATGTATCTCAAGTTGGCGTTCTGGCATAGAGGTAGCGCTTCTTCCCCATGATCTGGACGTCCTGGGTTCGAGTACCGATTAGAACATGATTATTGTTTTGTTCTCTATCTGTAAGGTGTGTGAATGTGCTTCCATGTTACAAGTGGTCGAGCAAGTGAACATGATGAGCAAAAGTCGTACTCTTGGCCCGGGTTGACGCTACTACAAAACAAGAGACGCTGATTAGGCTTAGGACTGCCTCAGAGACTTTGTCCATGGTAAGATCCATAAGAAACAACAACAACAGGTCTCTTAAACATCACATTGATAATATAACATTTCTAAATGCAATAAATCTCTTCTTGCCTTTTGCAACATCAAACGAAAATGAATTTTTGTTGCATCTATTCAGAATTTATTACATTACATCAACTTTGCATGGAATTTTCGTTATATTGACGTCCCGTTTTCAAACAACACTGATGTTATTTCTGAATATACCTCTTAATTTTGATCCATGGTCAGAGACGATAAAAAGGCTCAAGTAGTATAACCCCTTGTATAAACCCCTTGTATAACCCTTGTATAAAATTTCCTTGTATAAAATTTCCCCTTGTATAAAATTTCACATGCAACTCCTTGTATAAAATTTCACATCACATCAGAAAGGTGGCCTTTAGCTGTTTTAACGCTCACAGACGAACTGACTCTGTGTTCCTTTGGTGGAATCGAGTTTCGAACTTGAAACCTTCCAAAGTTAAGATTTTAGCACCATACAGTTAATTCAGCAGCGTAATTCGAATCACAGTCAGATGACGAGGGTGACACCTGAACTGGTACATTCCCTCCATACCCCGCCACAATGGTGAGAGGACTTTTGGCCCTAACTGATTTAGCCTGCAATAGACCTTTTTACGCGACGTTTCTTCTGTGGGATAAGGGTTCGAATCGCTACGACTCATGAATCGAAGCCTTATCACCAGACCACCGTAAACCGAAGCTGGTTGAGAAGGTGGCAATTCAGTTGTAGCTCTAGTTATTTGACCACAGCCCAGAATTACGATGTTCATTGCAAAATGAACCAAGAGCTGTTTCCAAACCGATTGTTAACCCCTTAAGCAGTTTATTTTCCTTACTATCTAATAAGATGACACCTTCTATTTTGGAAATATTTTCTTATTTTGATTCAAATGGAAATCCATGGAATGCTGCGCTTATCTAATTACTCGAAGTCATTTTACTACTGAATTATAATTGTTATGAATGATTTGTTTTTTGTTTACAATTATCAAAATTCGATAAATCGATGCACGTACGGCGTACGGACAAATCGGTTAAGGGGTTAATATAGCTAAACTAAACTACATTTCTAGTTCTAAACTCTAATAAAGAAGCGGGAATAAAAGTATCCACCCAGATTTATTTTGTAATTGCTCATCCTATGTGACAATTAAAAGTACCAGATTAAAGGTAGTAATAAATAAAAAGATGGCGTTCTTAAAATTTTCGTAGGGGGTTATCTACATATTTAAAGTTGTACAAAATTTAAAAATTCCTATGATAACACGGATTTTCTGATATCATAAATATATTTCCCACGGAAAAAAATACTTGGAGTGCAAATTTCAGATTACATCGATAAATATTTGTCATTTTCTCTTAAGAGAATGTTTCCATAAGTAAAATCTAGGTATTCTAAACGTAGATAATGGTTTCTTTTATTTATTTATTTTTGAGCATATTTAAAAATATCTGTAAATTTATAAAATTCACGTTAAAATTGATTGCAATTTCATTCATGATAATTTATATTTATAGTAGGTGTTTTTGGAAGAATTTTTAGTTTTTTTCTGTAAAGAAATATTCGAGAGCATTAAGAATTTTTGTTAATTGCGCTTTAATTTAAATCATTTTATCCTGAAAACACCAAAAAGGAAGTTCTTGTTTTTTTAAGTAAAATAAATGAAATCAAATGCACTTCTTATTTCTTAATAATATTTAAAATATTATTATATAATTATAATTACAATTAATAACAATTACGTTTGAATTTAAAATATTTATATTTTACAATATTTGAGGCAAATTAATCTTAAGAAATTTGAAGCCTTTTTGAAAAATATCTTCACTTACACAAACATGAGTAAATTTACACAAACACAAATGGCCCTTTTCTAGTTAGAAAATATGTTTGTTGTCCATAAATTAAGAAAAAAAACTTATCGGAATGTTTATAAAATTAAATAATTAAGTCTTACACAGTAATATCTATAAAAATTAAATTCCCATCTTTTTCGATGGGGGGGGGGATTTTTAATATTTTGTAAGCATCCTTATATGAGCTGACAACAAAAAATTCTAGCTTATTAAATGGCTATCATCTTAATTTAAAGTTCAGTTTAGCTATATTAACTTAACCAATACTAGGACTATTTTGTGGCGGACCTAATAATTTTGAACCATGGTTAAATGACAAGAACGACACCTGAGCTGGCACGTCTTCTCTAAACCGCACCACAACAACGGAAGGACATCTGGCCCAGTTTCATTTAACCTACACCAGATCGGTTTACACGACGGTTCTTCTGTGAAATCGGGTCTCAACTCTGAAACCCTCCGGTTCTGAAGTTGGGACCTTAACCACCAGGCCACCACAGTCTCTCCCTCCCCATTTAAAAATGGAAATTATTATTAAAATGATATAGAAAGGGGACAAATTTATTTTACTTTGAACTCATATTTTTAGCCGCTGTCGAATTTCTTAGATGCACTTTCATATTTAAAAAAATACAGAATTTTTTTTTAAAGAATGCATGGTCAGCAGAATTTTAATTTCTGAAAAGTAATAGGGGTATCGAAATTTGTGAATGAGCCTTTAAATGCGCCTCTCGTTTCAGGAGTAATACAGAAAACCTAATATAACTGAAAAGTACTCCTAGGGATACACTAAATTTTGTCCATAAAATGGTCCTGTCCTTCGACCTATACCTGAATTTAAGCTATATAAAATGTTTAAGAAATTTAACTCTAATTTGTAATTTTTTTCACGTATTAAAAATAGCTTTCTTCATACTAAATATCTTTGCTAAATGCGTATAGTACCATACATTTTAATAGCAAAAAGAGTTTAATAATAATAATTTGTTAGATATGAATAAAAATTAGAAATTTAATTTCAACATTTGAAAGTCAAATTTTTGTTGGTTAATAATTGAGGAACAATAAACTTAAAATAATGACACTTGATTTCAGGAAATAACTTCTCATGTAGTTTTAAAGTTTCATGAAAAAAATGGGTGTTACCATAGGAAATTTTGTAATCTACTCTGATTTCAATTTATTATTCATAGGATCTCTTACTAAAATTTTAATTAGAGCAACTTTAAGAGCATAATATATCTTTCCAAGTAATACCTTTTAGATGATTTTACAATGAAGGATGCTAAAATTAAACTGAGTGTCTCGTTTTTATCATGTCGAAACCTGATGTTGTTTTTGGAATGAGGTTTTTGGGTCAACAAAAATCCGTCTGTGAAAAATAAAAATCTTATTATCTGCGCGAGCATCTTAAAAAATGGGCTTTTAATAACCTGTTGTCATTTCATTTCCAAAAGCTCTGATTTTAAAAAAAATAAATTAATGACTACAGCAAATAAAACCTAGAAAAATGTCATTTTGAGCACGTGATTATATGAAATGAAATAAACAGGAAATGTGATATTTTTTGAACAATAAGTGCGAGACAAATTTTCTTGGATCGTTTGCAATACTAAAGTGATTCATTCAATGAAACGATTAAAATGAATGAAAATATAATTTAACTTGCACGAGCAGGTGGTGCTTGGCCGTTCAAGAAATGATGTTCTGACATGATACATTGAAATATGCATAGCAGATTTCATTTTAATTTTTTTGCTGTTTTTTGTTTTTTTCTACAAATATCTTATTAGTACTCAAGAGTGTAATAAGTATCAAAAGTTCTATCCTTTCTGTAACCCCGATGATTACTTGATAATTGTAGCTTTGTTGAGGTAACGCAAAGATGTCAAACAGACAATATAAGTTACAAAGAATAAACGGAATAAAAAAAGTCATTGATAGCTGTTTCAAATTATAAAACAAAATATAGATGAATATTAGTACCTTGTTTAGGGTACTCTTTATTTCGCATGCTTAAAATGGACAATGGAGTTATTTTAATATTTCCAGGAAAAACATATTGTTGCTTAACTTCAGTTTCACTAAATCTATAAAGTCACCGAACTCACTTGTAGTGGGTATATGGTGTGAAAACAATCAACAGACCTCTACAGCGAACGACGACTTTTATTAAATACGAATATCCAGAGATAAAAACGACAAATATCCACTGCCAAGACGAACAAAAACACACAGCAGCACACTACAGCAAACAATAACCAACAAGTAGTAACCGGTAGTAATAACAACCACAGCACACGAAGCGGTCAAGCAGAATTCAGCAGGAGGAGGGAATTTTCTTAAACATTTTCTCCGGTATCTCAAGATGCCTACATTTATCCACTGTCCCTTTGTTTTAGCAGTATCCAACTGCCGACACACTACTACTCAACTGACTATTCCACACACGACTCTATGCTGCTTCTACAATAAATATCAGGACTTGGTACAAAGCTCAATTCAGAAAATTCTTGACCTCCACACAACGTTTGCTCTTTGCCGGACTGATCATAAAATTCGCTTTTGACTCTTTTTACAACTCTACAGACTGACTCTAACTCGAGACTACCGGCCTTTTATAGTTCCTGAAATGGGCAGAGAAGGTTCTAGAACAATCAGGCATATCTCAGTTTCTTTTGGTTCAATCGCTCAATTTCTGGAAGTTTCTAGTGTAATCTATTCTGTCGCCAAAGTCTCCAAGCTCTGAAATCACTGATTCGGTATCTGATCAGAATCCAACAGAATCGAAAGTAAAACGATATTTCTTGTGATTGAACTAACTATGCTGGGAAGCAACAATACAGATTTGTAACAATATGTAGTTATAATACACAACCGTGAAATTGGAATGAAATCTTTTCGGTTGCGTTTCGAGACAATGACTGTTAACTACTTTATCCCTCTCAATTCCAGTGGGGCGATTTGAGAATTTTTCCTTCCTATTCGGTCGGTTTCGGGCCCTTGCTAACCATTTCAGGGGAGATGGGTATTAAAAGCGGCTTCCGTGCTAAGCACTCCAGGAGGTCCGTGTTATCTCCGACAATTGCGGCTTTTTTTTTTCGCGGATTCCCCTGTGCCTTAAGGCGGTAGGGTTGAGGATGGATTCACTAAATAGATTGTTGGCGTATATTTTGTGTTCTGAAAGGTTTTTAGTTTCTATTTTCATGCGTTGTTAGCTCAAAATTGGAAATATTTTATGACTATTTATAAAAGAAATTTTTCACAGAAAGGCTCTGTTAACCATGACTGATATATATAAAGATACCGACACCTTCTTTATTTTTCGATAATAAAATTTCAATATTAATTATTTCAATATTAAGACTATTGTAATGATATAAAGACAAACTGTTGTACTGTTAATGTGCCTTATTCGCATCGCAGTTTTCTCACAAATTGAGTGGCGACTCCTGTTAGAGAGGATGGAAGTCGTTTTATCCTTACATCGACTTATTCTGTCAAAGGACTGTCGAAATTTTTGATGACGAGTACAAAATACCGCTTTAAAATAACATTAAAAAAAACTCCAAAAAATGATAGGAGTTTTATCCTCCTCCTCACAGAGTGAGATAAGTTATATAAATACTAAGTTCTTTTTATTGGCGCCATTCTGAAAATTTCTCTTCTGGAGCTGTGAATTTCCACTCTTTGTTTTGCGTACAGTGAATCGGAATTTTGTATTATCAGAGTAATTTTTGTATTTAAACTTTTATTATTTCTTCGTCATGAGTAAAAAAAACAGGATCTCACTGAAGAAGTGGGCAAAGCAATTTTACTTCCTTTTAGTGAAAGTGACAGTGTTCTATCAGTGATGTTGTGAGTTGAACTAAAAATTATTTTAATTTATCTCTCGTTCATTCTAAACAAAGAATCAGAAGACGAAACTAACGAAAGATAAGATGAACGAGAGCGACAGAGATGAGGAGACAAAAAATATTAAATAACTTACTTACAACTACTTATAATTTACTTAAGTTTGCGAGCCATTCCCTCATGCGAAAATTAGTGAAAATTTTATATGAAACTTTCCTTTAAAAATTTATCTCATCTTAACAATACTATAGAAAACTTCAAATAACATTTTAAAATTAGAAAATCAGCTTGAAAAATTCAGCATAGCAGTTTATATTTAAAAAATAATATTTATCATGAATATAATAGTAAATGTGTTAAATCTTCATACTTAGTTTATGAAGAATATAACAGTGATGAATGTTTTAGCAAAATGCTCAGACTGAAAACCGAAGAAATATATTTTCAAAAATATATTTCGCCGAGTAATTATTTTCCCAATTCTTATTTCCTTTTTTTTGTATTACAGTATTAAATGAATTTTTAAAAATGTGTTATCTTATTTATCGAATTGTTTTGATAGATGAGCTATATAACATTTGACGTAATATATTTTCTTGGTTCGACAAAAATTTAAAACGTTTAGTAAATATGGGTGGCAAAATAAAGATATTTTTGGAATGCATATTTATTTTACATTCTTTTTCCGATTACTTAATGTAAAAAAATGCGTTATGTTTTGGGAAATAATGTGAAAACGTCTTTAGAAATTTATCTAAAATTCTAAAAAAAACACTCTTAATATTACTATCAAAAATGCAAAGAAGTATTTAATATTTAAAAATTCAACGAAGATAACAATTTATACTAAAAATAATTAAGAAGCAATACTGAAAATAATAACAGTTTTAAAAGAACGTGTTGTTTCGGAAATGTGTTTCAAAAAGTTCTGTTTTTCACGGATGCTTTTATTTCTGTATTAAGTGAAGATTTAAAATAATATCTCTGGAATTATTGAATAGCATTGATATTTGCTCTACTTAAAAAAATATACTAATTTCCTAGGCACAATGTATATTCTATGTTAAAAGTAAAAAAATTTCACATAGTATATGACGTATAGTATTCACATACTATATTCACATAGTAAAAAAGCTTATCATTTAATTTTGGTTAAAAAATAATAATAAAAAAGCTTTTTGAAAGTGATAGTAATGCCAGTTTTTAATTATATGGTTTGAAAGTCTAATATATTTTTAAAAGAAAGACCTTAAAAAAACTTATTTTCTACATTATACTATTAAATAAATTTAACCTTTTTGTAATTAAAAATACTTCAAAAAATAATAAACGAAACGCTTCACACTGAATAATATAAATCAATTAAAACAAAACTTTTATCCTGGTAGAAAATGCAACTCATTGTCAAAAAACCCCAAGCAATCACTCAAAGTAGAGATTTATTACTTCGAATTGCTGGGGGTAACTGTCCTTCAGCTTGGAAGAATCCATGTCTTCCAGATACACGCCGAGAAAGTCCAGATGTTAAAGGATATACCGCTTGAAAAGCGCTTGTATGTTAAAGGGTTCAATAATTTTACGTCTTGCACTCGAATGTTTCTTACATCATGAATATAGTTATTGTGTCCTTTAAAATATTGGATTAACATATTTTTTTTAAAAAATTGCTTTTCAAACAAAATTAAATATGAAAATCTTTATTGATTTACAATCCAAAAATTATGTTTGGGAAAAAACAATTCCTTTAAAAAGATCAATACTAATATTTAATTTATGAAATGTAAATTTTAAGGAATGTTCTGAATTTAAAGTTTTTAAGGAATGTTCTGAATAAATCTTTTAATTTAAACAGTAGACTAAATCATAACAAGACATTTGATAACATAAAGTGCGAGTTTCCATCAATTTAATTTAACTCTTTATTTTGAAGAGCTACTGCAGGACGGACTTCTCAGATTGGAATAATGATCAGAGGACGAGGACGACAATTAAACATTCATTACTTCTCCCTCCACACCAATGAGAAGTTGGTTTATTCTCAACAAGTTTTCCAATCACCAGTTTTCTATGAATGTCTGTTCTTGTGAGGAATCATGTCATACGACTAAGATACTGACGTAAGATCCTTCGAATCCAAAAAAGATCTCAGGATATAGTGATTTTAATAATTTAACTCAACATCCAATTATATTACACCTTCCGAGTAATATAATTATAAATGATTTGTCTTGTTGATTTAACTATGAATACCCAGAATAAAAGTTTGGGTGTAATTTAAACTTCTCTTTGAAATGGTCATAAAAAGAAACCTACTGGACCAAATGTTATCAAACTTGATAATAATGTCAAGGAAGTCATAGAGATTTATTTTCTGCCAAAAACTCACCATCAGGAGTAAAAAGGCGCTTCATGCAAAATTATTAAGCAAAATAGGACATCAAGGTGACGTTTTAAAATGTGTTCAATCGTTTCTGAAATGCGATACAAATTATATATCCTAAGAGCTACGGTTGTGAATGCAGTAATGCGATTTAACTTAATTTCAGAAAATGGTGGACACCACATAACACGTTTCAGAAACGATTAAGCACATTTTCGTGTACCAAAATTGATACAAAAGTTCAATTTAATGACCAGATCAAATTCTCATTTTTTATTTACAATCAAATGTAAAAACAGTGTTCTGTCCAAGGGGTAGCACGTCTCCCCCCTCCCCTGCGTTGTAAGGGTCGATATGACCTGATGAATAAGTATTGGCTCGTGAGCTGTAAGATTTCAGATTCGAGAGGTAATTCCACCGAAGAACAACCATGTAAAGGCTCTGTTGTATGTTAAATTCGTCAAGTCGAATGTCCTCCCACTGGTGTGGAGAGGGGAGCGGTGGCTCAGGTGTGGTCAGATGACGAGGACTACACCTGAGCCACCGCTCCCCTCTCCACACCAGTGGGAGGAATCATACGAGGTTCATCCCAAAATAGCCCAAGTGTTGATTTACAATGGGACGTCAGTATAATTAAACTGAACCCCCGGTCATCTGGACATCCTGGGTTCAAATTCTTGTTCGACATAGCTGTTCTTTAACCTGTTTTCTATCTGTGAAGTGTGTGAAAGAGCCCCCCCCTCCCCTGTTTAAAGGGTTTGTACAAGCGATTGAGTGAATGTCGCCTTCAAATGAGCTAGAAGTCAAACTTCTGCCCTTGGGTGCTAAGGGGTCTTTACCTTCAGAAGCTACTGCACCCCTCTTTGCCTGATATTTTGGATGAATGAATGAATTGGAGTTCTATCCAATAGTTTTACAATAACACCAACAAATGGAAAATCCTTTAATAGATCAAGCTGACATTTTGATACAGACATGTACATCAAATTCTAAAATAATTAAGTAGTTTAAATGCTAAAATTGATATCGCTAAGATTGATAAAATCCAAAAATAATATGAAATTTAAAAAAAAAACATTTCTGCAATGATTAAAAATAAACTCAAAATTCTTTAGTGAATACTAATAAACTGCATATACATGCATTATCATTATTAGAAATTATAAAAATGTAAATTATTTTTATCATTAATGAAACTATGGATTAGAAATTCACATCATCATTCGTTTTAGAATTTAAAACTTCCGACCATTTCTGAGCAGAGGGTCCACCAAATACATTCTTTGCCTTCGACTGCATTACAGTTTGTCCAAGTAATTATTTTAACGCTTCAGCTTTGCCGAAAGGCTTAATCGAATTTGGAAAATTCTGGAAAAGAGAAACTGTTCTTTTCGGCCTTAAGGGAGAATTTCCAATCACAGATGTAACAGGAAATTCAACCGGGAATGCTAAGCACAAAACAAACGAAAAGAGAAGCCTGAAAGGAATTAAAAGTAGAAAATAAAAGAAATTCACCCCCGAAGTAATCACAAGTATCGACTGAGTTGCATCCTGTCGAAATACAGAAAGTTAAAACTGCTACAGTGTACTCCTGTAATGGAAGTTTCTAGAAGCTCCAATGACTACAGGGTGGTCTAAATCTCTTTTTCGCTCAGGGTGGTATCATAACTAGTGAATTCAAAATTATCTCAAATGTATTTTTCTGTTCTTTGATGGTTGTAACATGCGAAGATAAATATTAGCTTTGAGTCCGCAGTAATATATGATAAGAATTTCAAAAAATTTTATCAAAATAATAATTTTAAAATATTGGGAAGAAATATAATCAGCGTTTACCTTAAGATTTCTGTTGATTTTTGAGAAGTACAAACACAGATCTCATTTTAAAATAAAAATTAATTTGTTGAAGTGTAGTTTAGTGTGCCTCCGAGTTCGCCGGCGATGTGGTAACCCACCGAAACGATCTTATAGCAACCCTAATGCCGTTTTGTTTACTAAGTTTTACAGTGGTTTAGTTGTACATGAACTAAAACTATTTTATGAAAAATGTTAAATTAAAAATAGCAAATAAAGATTAAAATGAAATCAGCTGTGCATATTTCAGTGTATCACGTCAGAACATCATTTCTTGGAAGACCAAGCGCTACGTGTTCGTGCGAGTTAAATTATATTTTTTATTCATTTTGATTGTTTCATTGAATAAGTCACTTTAGTTTTGCGAACGATTCAAAAAAAACTTTGTCTCGCATTGATTGTTTAAAAAAATATCCCATTTCCTATTTATTTCATTTCATATAATCACGTGCTCAAAACAACATTTTTCTAGGTTTTATTTGCTGTAGTCATTAACTTTTTTTAAATCAGAGCTTTTGTAAATGCAATGGCAACATGTTATTAAAAGCTGATTTTTTTTAAAGATGCTCGTGCAAATAATAAAACTTTTATTTTTCGTTTACGTATTTTTGTTGATGCCAAAAACCTCATCCCAATAACATCATGTTCTGACATGAAAAAAAATTGTCATAAAAGAAAAAAAATTAAGTAACTTCTGTCTATTACGAGGAATTTAAAATGAAAGTTTGATAATAGAATAAACACTATTCAGATTTAAATATTTTTTAATCGGAGCTTTTGTAAATACTATGATAAAACGTTATTAAAAGCTGACTTTTGAGATGCTCGTGAATATAACAACTTTTTTATTTTTAGCCTACGGATTTTTGTTGAAGCTAAAAACCTCATCCAAAAAATATCATGTTCTGACATGATAAAAAATATCAATTAGAAATTTGAATTTTTTATTAGAATCAAAAAAAATTATTGCTAATAAAACACTGTAATATCATTTTTAATGTGAATACGAACAGAAAAAATTTGTTCTTATGCATTTAGCTGCCGATTTATACTTAACTTCCGATATGATTTTAGAAATCATCTCAATTATTAATTTAGAAAACCATCTGCAATGGAACTTTTCCTTGCACTTTTCGTAACTCTTTTTCTGAGTTGACGGTTTCCTTGTTAAGTCATTATTTTGCTAATTGTTTAAGAAGGAATGTGTGTTGAATGGGAATGGCTGTAAATATTTTTAACCATCACTCTCTCTCTCTCTCTCTCTATCCATCTCTCTCTATATATCTATATCTATATCTAAATATATCTATATCTATCTATCTATCTATCTATCTATCTATCTATCTATCTATCTATATATATATATATATATATATATATTACAAAACTCTGCCCGGTAACTTCTTTAGATACCGAAGGTATCGCATGCTTTAATTTTACTCTCTACGCAAGAGACCGGTGTAGCCGGTTTGAAAAACTTTATTTTCAAAATTATGAAGATAAGCGACGATAGTGATATGAAAGGTTAAAAAATATCAGATGAAACAATACTTATGAGTAAAGACCTTAATTTTATTCAGAAAATGGTATATAACCGTAACTGTTTTGCAGAAATGCGTGTTTATTTTGTCCTCTTTATTGGCGACTTGGCACCAAGGGGCACACTAAACTATACTTTTACCAACGAAATATTTTTTAAGTCAATAATAAAATAATTTTATAATGTCTTACTTAAAATTAAAAGGAAAGAAATAAAAAGACGAAATAAAATCGTTTATTTCGAAAGGATTAAGATTAATCCCCAAGCTTTGTACCTGCCTGAAACCGGTAAACACATATGTGGAATTATGCACTCTCAAAGTCCCTAAGTTAGATAGATGAAAGTTGATACGTAGTCTTTACAATAAATTTTTAGATTTTTGTCAAATTTTAGAAGAAATTCATTCTTGGATACTAGTGTAGCGTTAGCCTTATAAACCCGATAATATCCTTCAAGCTAAAGGGTCCCTTTTGCTTGATCGGTATGTTACTCGGCTACAGGCTCAAACGTCACAGGTTCATACCGCGACCTTTAATCGCTACATTGGTGACCTTGACAACGCAACCTTCCATAAAGTCGTGGCGCCATCTAACTGCAGCAAAATCGTCAGACCCACTTGATGAGCCAGCAGCAAATCGCCATATAACACTTGGCGCAATGCAAAAAAAAATCGTTCGCTTCTTCGCTGAATCACTAGTGGGGTAGTACTGTTGCGTTAGCCTTATAAGCCAGATAATATCCTTCAAGCTAAGGGGTCCCTTTTGCTTTATCGGTATATTACTCGGCTACAGGCCCAAACTCGTACCGCGACCTTTAATCGCTACACTAGGATAGCCAGTAGAAAGGACCTCGTTAACAACAAAAAAATAAAGAGTTTAAAAAATCCACCTAGATACACGGCTTTGGTAGCTTTAGTGTAGGTTCATAAAAAATTTGCGATAGAATATGTCACGGCATTGACAGTACGCCTGAGTGCATACATGCTGACACGATAATTTAAAATTTTAAATTAGATAAATTACATTTTGTATGCAATTTAACCTCTTCGTATACAATGATATGTCTGACTAAGGCATCAAATTATTAAAATATTAAGTAGTAAGTAATTTAAAATGCAAAAATATCTTAAAAAGTTTTGACATCTCAAATGCTTTTATATTATTATAGATATTAAAATAAAAGCCAGTGGATTTTTCAACGGCCATAAATACCCAAAACATTAATATAATAGTGCATGTCCTAATTGGAAAGCGTCATGTAATGAAGATGTGAAGTAAAACCCTAAACATGACATCCAAATTTTAGATTCTTATTGAAATTTGAATCAAACCTGGTGACACTTGAGCATCTATTGATCTATATTTTCTTTTGAGTATTAATGCAATTATTCAAAGACCAATAACTTTAATAAACAAGTAATATAAAAATAAAATTTAAAGTCAATTCCTATTTCGGTCAACAAAGAAAAGTTTTATTTTAGTTACTTTTTATTAAATAATTGTAATTAACATAAATAATTCATCAAAAATTTATGTCTGGCCAAAAACAAAATCGTTAGCATCCGTTAAAAATAAATCAGGACACACTGCATAGAGTTATAACGTTATTATAATCGGACACTTCGCAATTGTTAATGAAAGAATATTAGAAAACCTCTATAATAATTATTTACATCCATGAAATTTCAACTGCTTGCCGAAAAGCCTTTACAGCTGCAATAGATCCATGGATTAAATTTATCTGATAAGAATGACAGACAAAACCTCTTGGGGGAGGTAATGCTTTTGAAAATGAAAAAGCAATAAAAAAATTAATAGAGTTTTGAAAGGCTGTGAATACGAGAGGATTCACAAGAGGCCTTCTGATTCATGGCTGAGGTTTACTTTTTCATTCTCTTGTGTGGTGGTGAGAAAAGGATTGAAATGACACTTCAAATACGACGGTTCGCGTGAGTCACTGAGGCTTAGCTTTAAAAAAAACCATTGTCAAGATATTAAAAAAAAATAGCAGATAGATCATTGCTGCTAAATCAGTCTAGGTAATACTTAAGTTTTTGCTTTTGATCATTTCTGCATCCCTCGATAACTATGATCGAAATTCTGGCATTAAAGAATTATTCAAATTGACTACCATTTTTAATTTTTAAAAGTAAAGATTCTTTTTTTTTGCTTTTTTTCATAAAAAGATATAAAGAAAAAATACTGTGATCATCAAAATATTCGAACTCGAAATTTTATCGAATCCTTTCTTTTTTAATCCCTGATTTTTTTAAAAAAAAATTTATTTTTAAGATTATCTGTCGATGATGACAATAATTACTAAACGCTTTCAAGTAGATTTTTGAAATTTGGCACATGACCTTTTTGCAAAGTACTTATGTTTTCATCGAAGTTTAAACGAAATCCATTCAGAGAAAGTCTATGCAACTGGTTGTCTTATCCCATGTAAACACAATAAGTTATTTGAATAAAAGTTGGCTCAAAAATTTATTATTCGTTTTATGGTTTCTTTTCGAGGTTGAATTTAAATGCATCAATGGGTTTATATTCTCCCAGTTAGTAAAATGAATACTTAAAAATGAATTTGGAATGTAATCTAGCATCTATAATTGAAATTTTATATCAACTTTCATTTAATAGGTTGGAAAAAGGAGATAAAAAATGCATATCGAACTTTCCATTACTTTTGTCACCAATTAATCACCAATGATCATATGTTAGCTTCAAGGTGACACTAGATTCTTACCAAAAATACATCTTTCAAAACTATTTTCGGTCATTGGCATGGTGTTAATATTCAAATACTGCTTTTTTAAAAAATAATCTTTAAAAATCGATTTTTTTTACTACGAAGCGCACAACCATTATGTCCGAAAATAAACATCTGAGCACTCGTCGTGTTTACGGTGTGCTGAAATTTTATTACGAATGAAGACAAAGGGGCTAAATCATTTTTAAGAATGTTTTAAAGAGACCACTTTCACTTGTTTTTAAAAATTTTTACTCTTATGCCGGGTTTGCACACGGCCAATAGGCAGAAAGAGACTGATTTATGCAGTCAGAATTTCTTAAGATAGATTCAGGCATTTCATATTTGGCTATAAAGTGCCATTTTGGCGTCAATGAATTTTTCACAGCGTATCCTATTAAGACGATGGACATTTACACAAAGAAACATGGTAAAATAAAAAAAGGAAACATACTTAACCCTGTGCACTCCGAAAAATAATTAGATGTCAAATTAGTCATCTAATACAAAGATTTGTTTATTGCCATGAAAAATAAATATACATGATTCTTTTAAGCCGAATTTCTTTGAAAAATTAATCTACATCTCTTAACCATTATGTAGGCGTTTTTAACAATGAAATTTGAAAAATGAATAAATAAAACGTCAAAATGATGCACAATCTTGAACGGTGAGTCAGAGGCACCATCGGAGTGCAAAAGATTAAATTTGGAAAACTGTAGAAAAAAAATTGCAAAAAGAGGGGGATAGAACTTTGCATCAGAAAGAGCAAAGATCAAAAAGTATCGAAATTAACCTATGATAGGTGACAAGAAAGAAAAACCACCAAATTCTATAAACGCATGCGCAGTGAAGAAAAAAATACAATACAGAGGTATGTTGTTGTCTAGTCGGAACAATTACTTGCCATCTACCGAACAGCATTGTTCAGCCTTTCTACGCATGCGCTATCTACTATTCGTCTTATAACTAGCCGAGTATAAATCGTGCATTTTTGCATGCTTCTAATCAGAAGATGTGCTTATTTCTTTCACAAAAACAATTTTTAATGGTCAAAAGTAATGCATCACTTGAAAGTTGTTTTTTTTATTGAATTTTGTTTTACGTATAATGAAGTCGTTATATATTCCTAATACATGTCAAATTCTCAAATCTTACTTGTATCGGAATTTATTCGAAATCATGTAGAAGGAAATATGGACATTATTCCACAGATCAATGATTGTTTGATAGAACTTGAAGTTAAATGACAATTACAGGTAATTTTGACAGTAATATCATATCAATTATCTGGATTATGGTTGGAAGACTGCTGACAGTAGATAAACATTTTATCATAGTTTGCTCGAGAAGTTGATCCTTTAATTGCAAGATCAGAAAATTTCAAAAAGTTAATTAAAAACACACTTCAGCTAAAAACCTTCCCAATGTGGAAAAAAAAAGAATTGCAACGTCATATTTTAGTCATTACAATTGGAGATTCTGCAATTGTGTTAAAAGAATATCATGAAAACCACTTCAATAATTATATACATTCATGAAATTTCAACTATTTCCTAAAATCATATACAGCCCCAATGGATCCATGGATTGTCTAATAAATTTAAAGAATAATTCGGTTCCAGTGTAGCTTTTGGCGCTCCTTCGATTGGCACCAAATTTCAGCGATGACACAATACTTTTAAGTGAAAATCTTCAAAGCAAATAAAGCATATCTAAATAAATCTTCTCATCTCTAATGGGATTCTTACATCCACCTTATATCTTTACTGCTGTCGATTCAATTAAGAGACACACCACTTGCTAAAGAAACAGAGCAGTACAGTACAAACAAGAATTAACATTTAAAATTAGCAAGACATATATATGCATGGAGACAGTAACACGTTAATAGTTATCGATACAATCCGAAACAATTATTCTACTCATTTCAGTACCCAACGTCTCCCCCCACCTCTATTTTGAACAGACAAAGAAAGGCTCAAAACATCTGGAGTTCTTTACGAGGCGACCACTTCTAGTAACTGTAGTATCATGAAGAGGTGCAACCGAATGTTGTAAACTAATTGGAAAATCAGAAACTGAGTAAGGATCCAAGGAAACTTCAGAAGCTGAAAGAATTACAGTTCGGTGCTGAGGAAAATCAGACATCGAGTGAGAATCCACAAAGCCACCTAAGGCACCTTTCTCGACATTAGTATCTTGAGTGCCTACAAATGTCTAGCACTTGGCAGAATTAACGGATCGATTTTAAATATCCAAACCCTTTTTGAAAAAAAAAATTCTAAAATGTTTTGAGGATTGTTTGGAAAATACCGACTGTGTTCACTATCATTATTTTTACAATTGTTTGATTAATAATATTCAAATCGATTCCTATTTCTATTAAGTAACCTTTTGTGAATCTACAGAAAATATACCAATTATTGTGAATAAAACGATTTGACCTTTAATATTTTGTACAAAATATGAGCCGGCTTGCTGGCACAGAGGTAGCGCGTCTGCCTCGTGTTCAGGAGGTCCCGGGTTCGAGTCCTGATTCGGGCATGGTTGTTATTCTGTGTGCTATCTGTGAGATGAGTGAATGTGCCCCCCCTGTAAAAAGGGGTTGTGCAAGCGAATGTGATGAGTGTGTAGCAAAAGTCGTACTCTTGGCTCTAGTTGGCGCTACTTGAAAACAAGAGACGCTTCATTCGGCTTAAATCTGCTGCTGGGTCCAGCAGCGAGCTTGTCCATAGGCAAGTGCCATTAGAAACAACAACAAAATATGATTTCGGCAAAACAAACCAAAAAAAATACAAGTAGAATTTTTTTTAAAAAAAACTTGCAACTCAGAAATGTTTTAGATTATATCTAACCAATTCAGTGTGTTTATAATTGAGAAATTAATATTTTAATAAATTTATATCGTTTTGTCTCTAATATAAGTTAGCTATAATTAGAAGAAAGTGAGATAAAATCTATCAAACTCAAAAACACAATAATTTAATACTAAAATTGAAATTTGCTCTGCAAATTTCAGTGTATCATGTCAGAACATAATTTCTTGAACGGCCAATCATTGAAAGCGTTTTACTTAATTAAATAATCTATTCTACTTTTAAAAGGATTTTTATTAATGTTTGAAGAAAATATCTCAACAAAAAGTTGCAGATTTTGCAAACGCAGGGATTAATCAATCAATATTTTTTTAAAGGTTTCTAATCAAGTTTGAAGAAAGCTTTCATAAATTTAAAAAAGCTGAAAAAATAATCTCGACAAAAAAAAGGCAAATTGGAGATTAAAAAGGTCTTTATTTCGAAATTGCAGGCCTTTACCAATATTTTTTGAGTCTTCTAGGGCCTATTTTTGAGAAAGGTGAAATTAAAAATTTCAATTCCTTGCCCACGCATTTTTATTGACGCCAAAAACCTCATCCCATTAAATCCTGATTGAAGAACCACGTGATCGTGTAAGTTAAATCGTATTTTTATTCATTTTAATTGTTTCATTGAATGAGTCACTTTAGTATTGCAAACGATTCTAAAAACTTTGTCTCGCATTTATTGTTTTAAAAAAATATCGCACTTCCTATTTTATTCGTTTCATGTAGTCATGTGCTCAAAATGAAATTTTTCCTAGATTTTAATTGCTGTAGTCATTAACTTATTTTTTTAAAAAATTAGAGCTTGTGTAAATGAAATGGCAACGTGTTATTAAAAACTGATTTTCTTGAGATGCTCATGCAGATAATAAAATTTCAATTCATTGCCCACGCCTTTTTATTGACGCCAAAAACCTCATGCCTAAAACAACTTCATTATCTGATATGATTTTAAAAAAATTTTAAAATGTCCCGATATATTTTTAAGAATGCTTCTTAATTTTTTCTTTAAATCATAATTAATATCCAGAAAATGATTACAAAAAATTTTAATAAAATATAAATACTAATGGAATATCCCATCTTAAAAATAAGTTTAGCTTTTAGAAAAACAAGTTGGAAAAAAAAATGGATTTAAAAGCCTTTGATTCCGAATTTCCAATTCGGTAAGATTAAAGATTAGATCATGAAACATGATGAAAGTTTGTTCAAATATCTTCCAAAAACTCGCCAAAAGTCTGCCTGAATAGATAGCTACCTGAAATAAACTAGAAAAGGACAGGTGGTACAGAGCAATTATATCACATGGGATTAGAAACAGCAGCAATAACAGAAGCCTTAACCCCATATAATTCAATGTTGTAAATTTTATGTTTACAATTTAGCCTTTTTTTTAATTTGAAACAAAACTATGCTGCAAAAAAATGTTTTCTAGAAAATAAAATGCTATATAGACGTCCCCACGATTGTTAATTTCGATTCCACTGAGGCATCTTACGCCAAATTCAAAATTATTTTAGAAACTCTTCTGTCTGGGAAATTGGATTTACCCTGCTTATATTGCTTTTCATTCGTAATTAAACATTTTTTTTTTGCTTGCATCTCTTTTAAATCAAACGGAATACAGTAGGCAATATATTGTTTTGGAAAACTGAAAAATCTGATTTTTTTGTCCAAAATAGTTTAAATTGGATGTAGGAACTTAATATAGTAAGGCTATTAAAATTAAAAACAAATTGTGCTGTTATTATTATTATTAATGGCACTTGCCATGGACAAGCCCCACTGATACATCAGCAGATGTTAAGCCGAGGATATGCGTCTCTTGCTTCAAATAGCGCCAACAGTACGACTTTAGCTACACGCTCAACACATTCGCTTGCACAGCCCCTTTTTACAGAGGAGCACAGTCACACATCTCACAGATAGCACACAGAACAACCGAGCCCGAACTGGGACTCGAACCCGGGACTCCCAGAATACGATGAAGACGCATTACCTCTGTGCCAGAAAGCCGCCGTAAACAAGCAGTAACTGCAAACAATTATTACTGAATAAGTATTTTGCCTTATTTCAAAAAAAATCGTGAGACAACATGCAGAAACATGAAGTTAAATTGCCGAAGAAGGCATCACCATGAATAAAATATTTCATGAAATTGACATCATAGTTCGGAAAAGGTTTGTTCCCCTGTTTTGAGATTGTAAAAAAAAATCTTTTGAATAATTTGAATTTACAATTTGAAAATCCCCCATGATATGCCATTAGATTTTCCGGTTTTGAGTCTAGCATTAGACTTGCAGCATGGGTTTTGCGTTTTATTGATAACTAGCCGCCTTTGGCGACCCGTCGGTTCGCCAGTATTAATGCTCACTAAAATTTTCATATAATATTTTAAGCAGCTGTGTCTCATAACAGTTTTTCACCAAAATATTTTTAAACCAAACAAATTTTGATAGTCATATCATTCATTTATAGTATTATTTAGTATCATTTTCTTCAGATGTTCTGTTCATTGTACTAATTTTTCTCTTTCTATCCATACTATGATTGACCCGGAATTGATATTTTGCTTAGGTGGAGGAAAAGGTCTAAAGTTCTACGTTTTTATAGAATAAGGAGATTCAAATTTCCTTAAATGTAAACACACTAAACAGATAAATTAGCAGATTGGTTTTCAAGAGATGCGAATGTTTAAAAACAGATTATAAAACAGATTATGCCGCGCACAGAGGAAATGATGGTGACACAAGCCCTTCTTTTTTTTCTTCCCTGGCCAGACTTTATTTTGAGCAGGCATAAATTAAATATCCATACAGACTAATAATAAAGGCAACTATTTTCTTCCTTTTTTTTAAACATCCCGTCATCTATAAATGAAAAGTACTGACTTCGCGCATTTCTTTCTAAACAAATCATAATTTATTACTTCCTGCTATCGTACTCGGTTGATCTGGGGGGAAAGGAAATGAAGATTTTTGGCGGGAAAGCAAGAAATGTGTCGTTTTTACTATTTTCTTCGCAGTTTTTCAATTTTTTCTCTCCATAAGAACCATCCTCGTGTCTTAAGGATTATATTTTTAAAAAAAATTAGCAGAATCGGTCGAGCGGTTCTCGAGTTTTGCGCTTAGCAACGCATTTCGAGTTGCATTTTTATTAATATAGATGTAAGAAATAAACGAAGTGAAAGTGAAATTGGAGAATTTTTTTCCCATGAAAAGTTTGTTGCTGAGTGGTATTTAATCAAAAGGATTCAGGAGGAATATTTTTCGCCCTCTTGTATCCCTGTTTGTGAAACGTTTGTTGATTCAGAAGGTATTTTTAAGGTTATAGCACGAAGTATCGACAAACTTTTTTCCATTTCACTAATATTGTTACATTATAAATGTATTTTTATCCAGTGGTTAATTGAACATTACCATAAAATACATTGCCATGCTGGAACTCAGGATCCTTTAGGTATTTTGAGAAAAAAAAATCTGGATTTTAGGTGGAGGGAGGAGTGTTTGTAAAGTAATCAATCGTTGCATGAAGCATAAGTGATTTAAGGCAAAACAATTGGTGTCCGATCCTGTAGCCTTGCCCTATGATAGGATTAAGGATGCATCTGTTTTTGAAGTAATTGAATTGATCTAGATGGACCTTAGTATCTTAAGCATGGGTAGTTCTATTTACATGTGCTATATAAAGAGCTGCTCATTTGGAACTAGTAATTTCTTTAGATATATACTTTTTTCTACTTTCTTTCAGACGTTTTATTGCAAGAAGTTGCTGACTAAGAATTGTATACTCGGATAATAGAACAAACTTTAAAGGGGCCTATATTTGCCTGTGGAAAGTTGGAATAGGGTTTTTAAGACTGTTGATATATTTAAAATCCCTTGTAAATTCAATACCCCAACAGACTCTTGGTGGGGCGGGTGGTAGGAGCGAATTGTTAACTTTGAAGAACCTTCTAAGGCGTATTTTAAGTAAAACTATATTGAATTATGAAAAACTTTATACTATTTGGTGTTACTCAGAAGATATTCTGTAATTATTAATGACCGATCATTAATTTACCTTTCTGAAGGTCTTAGGGACTTAGCTCCCCAATCCTACAGCAATGTTTTTTCTTGAAAAATTGGGATCGCGAGTTTCTGATATCGATAGAGTTGATGCTAAGCATTATCATGATAGGGTAAAGTATAGAGATAGACTTTTAAAGAAATTGAGAAGACATTTTCGAAGGGAATACATGAGTCAGTTAATACAGAATCAAAACCTGGACAAAGATCGTCAATCCGTCAAGGTAGGGGGACTTGGTGTTTTTGGGAGATGATTACAGGAAACATTTGAACCGACCGCTCTCTAGAGTGCTGGAATTACTGCCGGAAGAAAAAGACGGAGTTAGGACTATTCAGATGAGAACTGGATATCCTTCAAAAAATGTATTGAATAAACATTGGAACTTGGGAAAAAAAAGCATATTTTTAAAAAAACGGATAATTTTTTATTAATTTTATTTAATATGCATTTTGAATTTCGAAACAGGAAAATTATTTTGAAATTCAACGTTTCTGCACAGTTTTTATTAAATCTCAGCAAAGCAAAGTGAATGTTGTCAAACTGCAAAAACAAAAGATGTATAAAGTCCCCAACATTTATTTAAATATATTATACAAAAATTTCAATATGTCAGTTTTAAAAGACTGGACCAAGAAATATATGAATGAATATTGTTTCTAAAGCTTCCACTCAGTGTGGGATAAATGCAGTGCAATAAATTGGACAATGGAAACGAAAATTTATTTCGCCAATATGATGGGAGAACACTAATCACAAGATTCAAAAAGACAGCCAAGTAGAGAATAAAGCTTACATTGACATAAGAAACACAAGTAAAAGTATTCCTAATTAAATAACGACAGTAGATAATAACCATAGCTTCGGGTTAGCTCTAGGAACTCTACTTTAAAGAGAGATAATCATTTCTCATGTGAGCACTTCATCTTATATAGTCTCCCGGAAAGACAAGGCGTAAAGGAATCTTCGTTTTGTGCGTCATAATGTAGGGGAAAAGAGAGAGAGAGAATGCATTTGATTTTGGTCATCTTTTTTTTCGAATTATTTAAATCAATATTCCACACAGATTTATAACATTAAAAATAATATGACGCACCAAATGTTATGTTGTTGAATCTTAGCCTTTTTCAACGCATTTACATGCATGTGAATGCATTGACCGAAAAGAGATGGTTAGCACATTGATGAATTAAGTTTAAAATTTGATGAGAATCTACACTTTAACCCTTTAACTGTAGAATTAATTTTTTTAATCTCTGAAATCGTCCATTTTAAAGTCAAGCGAAGATGCATATACATATCGAGAGCAATACAAATCATTGCATAGTAAATTTTGTAAAAAAAACAAAACTTTATAATATGAAAAACATTTCATTCCATGGGATATAAAATTATATATCTACCACTCCAGAATGAAGATTTAAATAGGCATGTGTTCATATCGAACTAACTTAACTCGTTAATTGCTGAAACTGAATTCGGAATTTTATTTTTCGAGCTTTTTAATTTTTTTAGTGCTTGTATATACTTTTTCTCTCATTGATAAACAAAGCAAAGTTCACCCCTTTCTTATTCAAAATCTATAAATTTGATGTAAAAAAAATCCCACAACAGCTTTTGTCTTGCTTTTGATTTGGTTTACGGAGCAAGAAATAATTGAAAAATAATATGTTTCTCGTTCTCATGAAGATCTAAAAAAAGGAGATTCTTCAAAACAAAATGATGTTAAGGAATATTGGTGGTTTTATCAGTTTATATTGACAACACCAATATCTACTTTCAAATTACAGATCTCAACCGTCAATTTTATCACAATAATCTGCTCTTTTTATTAACTTTAATTAAATACTTAATAGTTCAAACTCAAAGTATGACTACCAAATACGTTGAACTAATATAATTTTAGAATCCAGTGTTTGCTTCACATTGAAAAAAAGAAAATAATATTAAAGCACAATATATAAAATAGTGCAAATGAATGCACAATTAAGCGATCAGTTACATCAGAAAGTAACATCATAAAAATTTGTATTCTTGATTCATTTATTTCTGATATTTTAAATCATTTTAATTGAAAAACATATTCAGCATATATTTCCATGCAAATCGAATCATTTGTCTTTGTAGGCGTATATATCAAATTTATCCGTTATTCAAACATATCAATTATTAATCTTAAATACTTCCATGGAAATTAAATGAAATCCTCTTCGTGCAATTATTTTGACATCTAAATAATTTCTTTTAGGTATCAAATTATCAACATATATTTCCCAGAAATATTAATGATGGAATTTTTGGATGCTTTTTCCTCGATAGATAAAACACATAACGTATAATTTAAATGATAAAGAAGGAATCATTTTAAAAAGCGATCCTTTCGAACTATAATTTAATTTATCACTGGTTTATTTGAATTTACTTAATTTTTATTATTAATTTGTCATATTTATTAAACAAAAATTTGTTTTCGAAAAAAATATTATGAACTCTGAAAGAGGAATTAAAATTAGTTTTGGCTTTCATTATTCTTCTGATTTTCTCTTAGCTTTAATAAAATTATGATTTTAAAAGTGTTTTATATTTACCTCCTTCATGTACAATTCATTAATTCCTTAAATTGATGTTCTTAATCTAATTAAGGAAAAAAGAGAAAGTGATCATTTTTTACATTTTATTAGTTTCGTGCTGCCATCTATTGTTTCAAAAAATGCCATCTGCAAGTCAATATTTGAATAACAAACCAAAAGAATGTTTAACGAGTGTTTTTTTTAACCCTGTATATTTACACAGAATATATTGCAAAAATGGGCGTGATATATAAAGAAAATTTTCATTTAAAAGCTTATTAAATAATATAATTATAAAATTCAATCAATATCTTATCAAAAAAAATTATTAGCATTAAAAAAATTGATGTTTCAATTGATATTTAAAATTCATATTATGTGCGTATCGAATATAAGATCTGAGGTAATCATTTCATTGATTTATATTTAATTGAAAACGTATAAATGTAACTAAATTTTAAATAATGAACGAAAATTGCTATTTGACCAGAATAAAAAAAAATATTTTAGAGAAAATAAATCATTATTAGTAGATGGAAGGAAAAATATAATTTTTATCTTTAAAAGGATCCTAAATAATAAAATCGTTTGGCAAAAAAATGTGCGTAATTAAAGAGTACATTTTTTTTTTCTTTCTTTTAGAAAAGAAATTTTTGGTTTATATAGGTACATAGTACTTCAGTTATATAGATTCTTTTTCTTAATCTTATTATACATAAATTTTCCATTATTTCATAATCGTTCGATTTTGCAAATATGATATTATATGAGTACTTTATTTTTTATTGGGTTTATTTAATTATTTTTTAAAAAACAATTCTACAATAAAATATATTATACCAAAAGAAAAAAAAAGGTTATAATATATTTATTTTAAAGATTTTTATTTTAAAGATTTTTATTTGTTTTTCCATCAATATTCAAAAGAAAACAAATTACTTACTCGAAGAAAATATCTTTTTTCATAGTTTTTCTTCTTCTTCTTCTCTCTCTCTCTCTCTTTGCTTAAATGAATTATACTTTAATGAAACTATTTCATGCACTGTTTAATTAAAAAAAATTAAGCGCTGTTTAATGAAAGAAAATCAATTAATAGCCAATAATATCATTCGTTAAGAAGTGAATACTTCTAAGACAAGATTTAATTATTTATTTATTCCTTTATTGCCTTTCTCAAATAGATAAGAAGGCGAAAAGAAACATTTCATGAACATTAAGTTCTTAATAAAAAAATTGAGCTTTTTTAAAGCATAATAGTATGAGAATGTGTTTTGCTTGATAATTCGTTGTTGCCATCGTTTGGTTCAATTGCATCACCTATTGCATTCTGTATTTAACATTTTTTATAATGCATAAAACATTGTTTATGACAATGATTTCTCCACTTACCCACTTTTCTTTCTTTTCTTTTCTTTCCACTGTGAGAACAAAACGCCCTATAAAACTATTACAATTTTTTGAACGACAATTAAACTATTGAACAGCATCGTGATCATACAATACCTTCTGCTGATAAGGAGAAAATATAGAGAAAAAAATTAAGTCCTTAATAAGAGACGCCCAGAAGTAGCTGCAATGCTTCAGGTACGGACACAGCATTTTATTTTATGCTGATTGCTTATTTTAGCACTCTGAAGCTTTAAACGAACCTCGGTTAATGCTTCATCATCCAAAAACAATGGATGGAAAACAAGGAAGCGTCCTCAAAAAAACCAAGATATCAGGGCCTGACTAGGGTAGAGGCATACGTGGCAGCTTCCCCGGGCCTCCACATAAGTGGGGGCAACCAAATCGAGTAGAAATTTTGTTTAACGTTTCCTTCTTTAGTGAATGTTCTTCATTACTAAAGTAGTAAAGCAGAGGGGGCCCAAAAAAGTTTTTGCCCCTTGTCCCAACTTGGCTAATTTGGGCCCTGCAAGATATTGCAAAATATATTCACTGAATTTTTTTTTGCTGTTCTGGATGTTTTGAACCAAATACATCAAGGGTTTGAACATTTGTCGGTCTTTACTTTCAAAAACATGCAAATTCTATAACTCAAGAGTGCAACGATTCTAATGTCAAATTTGTGACGGAATTTTTTAACTACAGAGGTTCAGCTTAAGACCAAAATTTAATTATAATCGGTTGGAAAGAAATCGTCAAATATTGAAATTGAATTTTTAAGTGTTTTTAACTGAATACGAGAGATTAATTGTCGAAAAAATAATCTCCGAAGGTTACACAATAGATTCAGTAAAACAGCAGAATTGAAGCCAAAAATTAATATTCCTTATATATCAAATGCCAAGCCAAGCAAACCATTCTCTAGGGTTTGTTAGTCTCCCTTTTGTTAGAGGGCATATCAGGAAGTTAGAGAAGACCATTCTCAAGAGTTTTAGATCACTACATGAATAAAATTTTAAGAGCGAGACATGGAAATTCACATATATATTCTTCATGGAAGACCAAATGTTTTCGTTGGGGCTAGAATTTTTTTTCCGGGAAAATCACTATAAACCGGTTTTAAATAGTCGTGTGACTATCAAATTACGTATGAGGGATAATTTTTTTTCTTTTCATATTAAATTATTCCAATTGCAATATCTTTTTTTTGCCAGCTAGAAATATATACAGATAAATAAACTTTTGAAAATTTCTATCGCTGTTTAACGTTCATTTTCATTTTTGTACTCTGTTTCTTCGGCAGAGAAATGTGAAAGCTTTCTTTTTTATTTTCTAATAACCCTAAAAGGGATAAATTAAGGTCTGAAAAGCCATAAAACACCAATATTCTGCCCGTGCAATGTTTTGGCTTCAAAACCTTGAACCAAAATAATAACATGTTCACCCCTAATTTTTTTTAAAAAAAAACCGTTGCTAGAAGTTTTATTACATTTGTTCACTTTTATCAAATTTAAGAGCAGTTGACAAAAAAGTTGAGAAATGCATAATGCATAATTTAAATCAAAATCTGAAACTTGAAACTATTTCACGGAAGGAGCTATGAATACCAAGTTACAAAAAAATATTGAATTGAACCTTTCAGTTCGCATTCATCCTGTCAAACCAGATGGTCCCTAAAAGCAGTTAATGTACATATAAAGCTACATTGTGACACAAAGTCCTAAATTACTATTAAGGTAAATGCAACCAAGTATTAAAATGTAACAAAAACAGAATATCTTTTATTAAAATTATTATAAATTGAACTATTTACAATATATTGCACTTAACCAAATAAAAGTATAATGTATACCACATAACAAGAGCATATGTGTGTGAGCGCGCGCTAATAAAGATTGAAAATGAATGGAAAAGTGATTTATGAGGCTTCAAAAACAGAAACCTCAAACAAAAAGCACCGTGTTCTCACATGATAATATGAAGAAAACTGACATCGAATAAGGTAATATTGAAAACTTGTATCTTTATAAAAATTTATCCTTTATATATACTGCAAATATTTATGCGCTACTTTATTCTTTCAGTTGCAGAAAAGAAAATGATTGCAATTTATTTCTGTATGAGAATATTGCATAATAATCAACTTTTGCAAGTCAGATTTGAACTCAACGAAAAGGATTCAAAACACTGATTGAAAATTAATACATTCAATCTAAATCTTCAGATAAAATACAAAGTTTTAAAAGATATAATATAAAGATGTTTTAATTTAAAGTTCTCAATCATTCAACAGCAGCTGAAATTCACATATTCATTCACACATTCGTTAGCTACCAATCTATTATGGTGACATTATTCGTTATGCCTGATTAGAGTTAATATCTGGCAACAAAGCATCGGAAACTGCCGTTAAGGCGTGACTGCTGTTTTCAAAATGTTGCTTGTTAGTGTTTTGATTTTTTTTGTAAACATATGCTATTTCGGTAAGATTCATTAAATATATATATCTGGAATTTTTATTTATCAGTAATTAACTAACAATACCATGTTATTCTACTTGCGTTATTATACATAAATATGTGACGCCTTATAGATTCTATGAACAAGTCCCAATGAAAAATGATATAAATAATTTATTATCACGAACATATTTCTGTTTAGTGTAAAATTTATATTTGTTTGATTTACTTTTCATGCTAGAAAAAATGTATGGAAAAAGGTAATGGAATGATTAAAATATTTCATGCGTGAAAAAATGTCAATTGCATGAAAGAGTATTTGTAAGGATTCCATGATTTCGAATTAATTTGATTTCATACATTAAAAGAAAGTGGCAAAATCTCAAGACATATTATTCTTTATTAACGATTCTATTTATAAATTAGGAATTTGCATTTTTTAAATAATCCAGCTTTGTATAATGATAATTTTAAAATCATATAATCAATACATTTGGGAGAATTTTATTTTTAGTTATTTAATTAAATTTATGTTGAATTCGCATCGTTTATAGATTGTTACTTATCCAAATCTTCTGTAGATGTAACTTATATTTTTCTCGGTTTTGTTACCTTTTTAAATAATTGATTTAGAAACATGTATCCTAACATCAGAGAGTGAAAAAAAGTGACACTTCTATTTCTTTGCCTGTTATAATTTAACTTCTTGTATAAATGGGAATGATTATAATATAATAAGAAATTAAACTTTAACAATTTGCTACAGATGTCAAATAATAATTTTTTAAAGAATAAATTTTCAAATATGGCAACCTATTTATAGAGCTATTTGGTATTTTGTAAGCTTACTAGTTCTTGGCATGATTAAATAGGCAAACTAGTTTTACCTGGTATCCATTTCTTCTAGTTTCATAATTTCTGTAAGAATTTATGGCTTCATCTTAACTTTAATGAACTAGCTTTTTTGAAATGCTTATTTATTTTTATTCTGTAAAAATGTCAGAAATTTATTCGGCAATTAAATATTGAGCTGATGTTCAGTAATAAAGTTTCAAATAGGATGTTTTGAGAATTTTAAATAATTCATTTTAAAAACTTGTTGGTAACTGATTAATTTTATAGTTATTTTTACTTATTTATTTTCTGCATTGATTTATTAATCTGAACTTTGTCTATTACTCTAAATAATTAAATTTATATGAATTATCTTATATTTAGTATTTATAAAATGAATGATTCTTTAGAATTCTCATTGGGTTTGATGTGCTGCTGTATCTGTATTATCACATCATGCTCAGACATATTCCTTAAATTATATTTTTTTATTAACTTATTGGAAGGGAAGGGGGAGATAAAATATATTTATATTGTAAATGTATCATAATTATATTCTTTTTAGTTGTTGCTCAACGAAGCCCTACTATATCATATATATCCCAGGAGAAAGTTGTGAATATTGGTGATACTGTTGAATTGGATTGTAGTGTTCAATATGCTGAGGATTATTCTGTAAGTATTCTGCAAATGAAAGAAAAATAAAAATGTGTACTAAAGTTGTTTTTTTTTGTGTGTGTGTATATACCTGTTAAATTTGTTAACATGAGTAATGTAATCTTTTTGTAGGTGGTTTGGTTAAAAACAAATCCAAATATCCCATCTGATCAGCTATTTATATCATCAGGAACAAATCAAATTGTCCCAGGAAATAGATACTCTGTTCGATATGATGATGGCTCAGGAACATATTCTTTGAGAGTTAGTCTCTTTCCATTTACTATATAGTGAGTAAATAAATTAATATGTTTGTAGGTAATGAACTTGATTTATTGTTTTACCTTTATATAGATAAGTAAATTACAAGAGATTGATGCTGGGCTTTATGAGTGCCAAATCATTACAGGACCTGCTAGCAAATTGAAAGCTAATGTTTGGGTTTATGTCCGATGTAAGTATGTTTTTTAAATCGATAATTAACATAAAAGATATTGTATTTTTCTAGAACAGAAAAAATGTTTCTATTTTATGATTAATTGTTCACTTTTTTACTGATGCAAGATGTTGAACATTTGCTTGAAGAAATTTTTGATAAATTTATATCATGGTAAAATTTATTCATCCAAAAAGAAAAGAAAATCATTTTTGATTATAATTATGATCATATAAATACAAAAACTTAGGATTTGAATTATTTCACATATGTGTTTTCTGAAACTGAATTTTTTAAATAAAATGTTTTGTATAAAAATATTTACTACTCTTTTAAATTTTATGATAAAAGTTATCAGGTTTCATTTTTTATGATTAAAAAATTTCTTTTGGCCTCAAAAAAATTATTAGTCTGCAATAATTAAGCAAAAATTAGATTGAATTATTTTTATAATATCTAGTCTTTTGACGATAAATTGTGTGTATATATATATATATATATATATATATATATATATATATATATATATATATATATATATTATTTATTAAAAATGTTCAATTTGTAAAGAGAGACAGAATTGAGGCCTTAAAATTTTTCATATTAACTATTTAGTATAGTCGTCCAAACTTTATGAAACTATTTTGTATTCATTGGGGAATGAGGAGATATAATATTAAATCTCATTTCATTTAAGGCAGGCCATATTTTTTACATCCATTAAGATAATTTAGTATTTATACTTGTAACTAGATTATTCATCATATTTGAATTGAATTATTTCAGTTGTTCTGTTATAAAAATTCAAAAAAAAAAAAAAAAAATCTGAAAAACTGTTTTTTTTTTTTTTTTTTTTTTTTTTTTTTTTGCTTATATAAACAGAATGGCTTTATTTTTTTAATTATTACTTTACTGTAGACCTAAAATAAAAAAATACAAAAACATAAGTCAATTTTTAATTGAAATTAAAATATATATTGGTTTTATTAAACAATGGATATGAGGAAGGAGGCTTGTTTTCCAGCTTATGCTCCTGAATAAATTCTTAGCTTGTGCCGGGTTAACAAAAGTCTAAAAAACACGAATATCACAATGGATAATTCAAGTTAAAATGAGATATTAAAAACAATTTCAATAGCTGGGTAATTTTAATATTAAATATTATACATCTTGCATATTCTGAAATCTTTATCTTGTGTATTTTGAAAGTGTGAAAAGTAAATTTTCTATTTGTTTTCTAACAGAAGAAAAAGTTTTCTAATAGATTAAGAATTATAGTCATCTACTGTTAATTCTCACCCAAGATTCAAAGATATTAATAAGCTTGAGTAATTTTGGCAATAAATGAGTTCTGTTTGAATTAATAAAATTAAGTTTCAATTATGAAAAATATTTTAGCATTATTAAGATATTCAAGAGACTAAATGAAGAGGCTCAAGTTATTAATAAATTTAAAGTGAAATTTCAAAACTTAACCTGAGCTCCTAATTAATATATTGATAAAATTGTATCTATATTGCTTCAATTTATCAGTTTTTTTCTTCCTTCAATATTTTTATTTTAGTGCCTCCTGTTATATCCGATAACAGTACTAGGTCTGTCATTACCAGTTCTGGTTCTACAGTAGTGCTGAATTGCTATGCATCAGGATATCCACCTCCAAGAATATCATGGCGAAGAGAAAATAATGAATTATTGCCCACTGGAGGATCTGTCTACATTGGTAGCAAATTTACAATTTTCAACATTACCAAGGATGATAGAGGTACCTACTACTGTGTAGCTGACAATGGAGTTGGTAGAGGCAGTCGTAGAAACATTGGAGTAGAAGTTGAATTCCGTCCATTTGTTACCATTGAGCGACCTCGTTATGGCCAAGCCCTTCAATATGATCAAATTCTTGAATGCCATGTTGAGGCCTTCCCTTCTCCATCTATTATGTGGATAAAAGATGGCATACAATTAAATGATAATCAGCATTATCAAATCTCCATTTTTCCAACTGCTCAAGAGTTTACAGATACTACACTTCGTATCATTACTGCTGAAAAAAGGCAGTATGGGTTCTACACCTGTAAAGCCATAAATAAATTAGGTTCACATGAGAAAGTTATTGAGTTTTTTGGTAAGTTTTACTTTTATCTCTTTATTTTACACAGAAGATAATATTTAATAAACTTCTCTATGAGGAATGGAAATAAAGACACCATTAGAGTATTAAATTTACTTTCAAACTGATACAACTGTTATACCAATAGATTATATCATGGATAAATTTATGTTTTCAATCTCCTTAATAAAATCAGAAAACTGCACTACATAATAAATACACCAGAATGTGTAGTGTCATTAAAAGTTCTTCGGGGAAAAAAAGAAAAAAATTCTTAATGATCTTTATACTAGGACTTGAAAAATATTTTTCTTTCTAAATAATTAACTTTTACAGGGTTATACTTAATCTTTCCAAATATATGACTACATTTATTATTATTATTATTATTTTATTTTTTTACATTGTTTAATGTTTCATATCTTAAAGGGTCTCAATGAATCCAGTCATCTATGCAAAAGATTTTATCTCTGTTAAGAGAAATTCTGATAATACGAAGAAAAAAGTTTATTTTCTTTATTCTTTCTTCAAAATCTATCTGTTTGGGTAGAAAGAAAAATAGTTTATTAGGGTTAATCATACGCATTTATTTCATATTGTGGAAGTTAGGTTTTAACTCATCATTGTGTCTTTTTTGACATTGGTTATTTTTTCACTGAATGTTTGTTAATTATATTTCCATAGTGCTTAAAAAATCACCAATAGTGTTTTATTTAAATTAATTTTTCTGCTGGAAATTTTTGGTAAAAAAAAAAAGTATGGATCATTTTAAAAATTTGTATAAAAAATGTATAATTCACTGTGAATGCTAAAAAACACTCACAGGGTTTTTAAAAATCTTTTTGTATTTATCTTATGGTTTAACATTTTATGGTGTAAAAACTGATTTGGAAGCCACATTATGCTGAAAATGCTTATTTACTTTTGATTAAGATCATTTGAAGACAGTTTTATATATTTTTAAAAAAAATTCTAAGCATTCAAAATCTGAAAGAAAAAGGAGTTAAAATAATTCTAAACAAAGTTGTAATAAAATGATATAAATGGTAAAAGATTATCTTATTAAGAACTAAGAAGTTTTTAAAAGATTTAGTGTATGGGTTTGTACCAGATAAAATCAATAATGTCACTGTTATAAAATCTTATTAATATTACTTATTCTAATTTATGGAAAATTGTATTTTAAAATTTCAATAATATATTTCACTCTCCTTTTAGAAACCCCAAATGTAATTTGTCCTCCTGCTTGTGGAGTTGATCTCTACAGATCTGATGCATCAGTCACTAAACCTTGGCATCTGCATTTCATTTTGATGTCATTAGTTATTGCGATTAGTGTGTTCTTGTAGTCACAGATTGAAATCTTCATGATCATCCAGCCAACTTAATACAAATGTTTGGACCAAAGGAAATTTTGAAATGAATGTGTATATTTTTTATGTTTAATGTAACACTGTACCAACAGAATCTCTTTTATAGATATAAATCATCACTCAGGTGTTCAAGTGCATTATTTAGAGCTCTATTATTGATCAATAGTTTTTGTATATTTTTTATGAATAGTATTTTGTGGTTTGCAGATGTGTAATAATTAAATGGTTGGATTTTTTTTTCATCATTATTTATTGTTATGTAATGGTGCGTGTGTGCTTAGAGTAGAAAAAAGTCATCTATTAACAATTTTAAAATTTCTGGTACTTTTAAAAACTTTTATATTTGTTGGGTTATTTTTTATTTACATGTTATACTTTTTATTCAATTTTGATGAAACTATGTGCAGTATTTTAGTACTTCCATTTTTTAAATTTATTTAAGAATTACTTTATACAAAGAGGAGAGAGAAATGAATTTCCAAACACTTTAAAATATTGATATTTATATATATATAATTAGAGTTTCTACTAAGTGTTTCTGGCAATCATAGCAGTTCAGAATAATATTGAGTATTATCATTGATGGAACATCATTATCAGATGTTTTGAAAAATGATAATCTATCTTGTTAGATCTAATTATATCAGTGGTTCTCAAACTTTTAATTCATTGTGTCTTTGCTGTATCCAGATATTTCTTAACTACTCTATTAAAATTCCTGCATATACTTGGTGCCAGATAGTCAATAATTTTTTACATTAGGTATAATAACATTTTAAATTATAAAAGATAATTGATTTTTTTAAATTCACTACTGAATTCTGTTTATGATTGAAGAATCAGAATAGACTACAAACCTCTATTAGCCATTTACATTTGTTCTCAACCTCTGCTTGTAATGTTTTTTATACCAAGGAATATTGGATATATAAAAATTGAGCAAACTACTATGAGAGAGGTACTTATATATGAAATACAAAGTATATATTGTCGATCAGAGCTTCTTCAAACCAATTACCTATTAATTCTATTCAGATATTCATTCATATGTTGCAACCTATGAAATTCATTTACAATGTCATTAATGAAATTAAATAATGCCTCTTATTGTCCTTGTTGAAAAGTTGATTCAACGAAATTTAAAAAACAACATTTTGGGAACCATTGAATTGAGTGTTTACATTTTTTTGTGTCGTGTAATGTTTCTAATTAAAAATCTCATTAAAAACTTCCTATAATTTTGTTGTGGTTTGCCAAACTTATTTAATTATAGATGACAAAAACTTTAGATAGTTTTTGAGGCAAGTTTATTGATATAACTTTATTGTTGCTAGGCAAATTAGTACTTATAAGAGTTTGTTTTTTTATTTTATATTTCTGGTAGAAGTGGTTCTAAAATATGGAACTTTGAACATTTAAAGGGGGGAGGGGGTCCTATGCTTGTTAAAAACAAATCAATCCAATTTTTACATTAAAAAATGTAATTCATTGAAGAAGTATTTTACTAATACCTGTTTAATCAAGACCTTTTTTTAAATTTAATCAACATAAAGCATTGTCTTTGAAATCAAATGTTTTTAGCTACATTTTCTTGACAATTTTTTTATTTTGTGATAAATTGATGCTTTTAATATTTAAAACTTTTGTCTTTTTTCTCTTAAATGAATATTTTTTTAATTCTTCATTATGTCTGCTTCAGGCTATGCAGTAAATTTATAAGAAATGAAATATTTTTGCATGAATTTGTTATTAATTTTTTAACATCAGAAAATGTTCTTTTATTGTTGTTTTGGTCCACTATAATTGTTTTCATTTATACATTTATTTAAAATTTTATTGAAGGGTATGTGTACTTAAATTATTTTGTTATTTTGCTAATACAATTAAATTAATGTGCAATTAATTATTGATTATTGTATTTATATTTTGTTTGGTTTTTATATGAAATCAGCAAAATGTTAGGAATTTATGTAATTATTTATTTTATATTTAATCAATTATACAGAAAATTGTTTAAAAAATGATAATTGCCTTCTTTTGGCATCCAGCTAATTAGAACAATTTATTTTTCTTTTATAAATTGATGTCTTCAATTTTTAGATATTTTCAGTTATTTACTGTTGTGTACTTTATTTTTTACAACATTCCATTTTACTTTGGCTTTGAGAAAATTTAGTAAAAAAGATTAAAGACTTTTTGAATATATATATATTTTTAAATCAACAGGAACTTCTTTATGAATCTTACATACTTTGTCTTCATGTACATCTTCATATACACTTTCCTCTTATTAGCATGCTTTATTTTAATTTTTTTTTAAAAAAAATTGCTAGTGTTTTTCACTTTTAACCTGTACAATGACTAGATATTTTTTTTAAAAAAATTCAAATAGTATACTATATTAATGAATCTAGATAGAACATTAAGGTAGTCTCACAAATGGCCTTTTTGTTTTATAGGCTCAAGTACATTTATTTACAAAATTTATTGTATTTATAGTATTGCAGTTTTAAGGCCTTTTTTGTTTGTAAATGTTAAGCATTTTTATGTGTATTTTATAAATGTATATAAATATTTGTGTAAGTGGATTTTTTTAGTTTTAGCTTTAAATCTATTGCAGTATTTAGTACTTTTTTTTCTCTTGTCATTGTTCTGTTATTATCAAGACGAATTTATATTTAACCTTATGAGTATTTTTTTTACCTTAAAAAGGTTTTTTTAATTGATCTTAGGGCATGGCATTTTTAATATTCTTGTTATGTTTGCTTTATCTACTTTTGAAGGAATTTGTATTTAAAAAAAAATCTGTAAAAAATGGTGAATATGACCTAATATTTTTTTATTGCCTTTCAGTGCATTTGATCCGAGTTTTATTTCAAACGTAAATTTTATATTATTAATGCAATGTATAACAATCAGGAATTTTAGTGCAATATATAAAATTATTATATGGGGTTGATAAAATCAAAAATGAAGTTCCTGAAAAAATTAAAATATATTCATGAAAACAATTTATGTAATTTATTTCACTATTTATTATACAGATGGAAAAATAATTTGATAATTTTATATTTAGATATCTATTTGTTATATATTTTCATATATTATCATTATTATTATATGTTTTTTGAAGGAAAAAAAAATGAATTTCTTTGTAATTCCAAAAAGTAACAAAAAAATAATAATAGTGGAAAAAAGGGAGTATTCCTAATATTTTTAAGTGTACTTTTTGTAAACTTAATGGTGCATACTTCTGAAAATGCTTCTTATCTGTAATTATATTCTTAGTACAAATATAAAGAATTTGATTTGAAACATTCCTGTCTATTCATATATATGATTTATTATTTCTCTTAAGTTATAAAGGTGTTCTAATAAATGAACATTTACTTTTTTAAATGAAATATTCCTTTCAATACTGATGATTCGTAGATTATAACAACTGCAGTGTGAAAGACGAAACTATAACATTTTATATGCTCTTGTTAGCCGTCCAAGTCTTTCCACTGTTAGTTCGTGTCTTTAAAGCTGGAATATTTTATAAATGAAAATATATATTTTCTATCACATACACTTTTGTATGTCTTTTTTTTTTCCAGTCTTGTATATATAATTAAATATGTGCTCATGATTAATGACTGTTTGTAGAGTTCTTCACTTTTTTATATGATTTCTTTATCTAAGCATAATTTAAAAAAATTTAATATCTTTTTAATTGTGATTTTTCAGATCCTATGATTTAAAATTCTTCATAACTCTGAAAAGGTATTTTATTTGATTATTTTTTTTTAAATTTTAAATCCTTATAAAATTTATTTGTTAAGTTATTTATTCAGAATTTTGTACTTCAATGCACATAAACATAATCTCTGTAGCATTTTGAAAAATCACTTCTAGAATTGCTCAAGTAATGTGATAGATTAAGAATCTCATTGCACTGCAGTCATTTAAACTTTTAGGATTCATTTTATATGAAAGTGCCAGATAGGCCTTGAGAATTATAAAATTGAATCAAGCACGCACTAACATGTATTTTTATCACCATGTATTTTGGATGTGTTCTTTATCAGAAATGTTTGTAATTTTTTTTTTCTAATAGAAAAATAAAAATTTTGTACTATTTATTACTAATTGTTGTTTGTCCTGATGATTGACATAGAATAAAGTATCCAATTCAATGAATTATATTTTTCATTAAGAATATTATGTAAAAAGCAAGTTGTAACAACTAATTTTGTTTTTATTATTATAATGCATTTGACTGTTCAAAATTACAAGGTATGTCCCAAAATAACCAGTGTTTCTTTAAAATGGGCTGTTAATATAACTAACTAAACAAGGCAATTGAAATGCTAGAAACAAGATCATGGGTTGAAAATGATCTCTATTTCTTTCTTTCTTTTTTTAATAATCATAAGAAAAATTAAAGCTCTGCTAATAAAATCGATATTTGAAGAGAGGCGATTAAAAATAGCCTTTTAATGCAAGCTTAAGCATTATACAAAATAGAATTAATGTGTAAAGTGTAAAAGTATAATCAAAAATATACATTGAACTTGAGTGTAACTATATACATTGAAAAAAAAAAGATTGAATGTCTAAAATTGCAATATTAAAAAATATATTTTGCAGATTTTTTTGTTATATTCTTACTGAAAACAGTCATCATATTTCATTTTGAAAAGTATAAAACTAGAACTAATGAAAACAAATATAAATGTAAACAACAAATTTGCCAACCGTGTATAAAGATTTTTTGTGTGCAAGTAGTTTAAAATCATTTTGAACATTATCTTTTTTTAAAGATGTTTCAAATTAGTTTTTTTAAATTCCTTAGAATATAACTTGCATTTTTTTTATTGATTCACCAGTTGCATTCATTAAAGCAGTATGCTCTTTGCTCTTGCCAGTGCAGTAATTAAGATTTCTTGTCCTCAAGTAAAAATTCATGATCATATAGAGATAAAAAATTTATTTGAAATGTATAGATAATTTTATTTAATATTGAAAAGCCTTTTATATAATAAAAATTTTATGCTCCTGGAGGAAAAAACAAGGTATTGAGATTCTTAGCATATGGATGTTCAATAAATACTAATTCAACTATATTAAATTTGTTTATGCTTCATAGAAAAAAAATATCAAGATAATATACAGAGAAATGAAAATAAATTATTATGAGTTTTAATTTGATACATAAAATGTTTTATAAATGAAATTCATAAATATTATTAATTTATTTTTATAATTTTATGAGAAGTACAATTTCTAATTAAAAAGTTTTTAAAATCAAAAGTGCAACTATTTATGCAAATTATAATTTATGTATCAATTATTAAATTAGAGAAAAATGTATTCTGCAAATAGTAAACATGGAAATGCAAGTAGACAAAGTCAAAATAACTAATATTTCGTTTCATAAATTTAAAAAAAAAACTATCTTTATTTTTACATTAAAAGTATGAAAATATATTAAATATTTCTTCACAAAATATATTTTGTGATTTTACCAGTATATGAATGAAAACATGATTCTTTCTTTCCTGCTTTTGTATATCCCTCAAAAATTTCAATAACAATTTCTAAAATGTGAATCCACTATATATTACTAAAATATTCATTATATAAAAACATCTGTGGTGAAATTTCATGCATATACAATATGTACAGCGTAAAAGTTACAGTTATTCATTAGACATTTGAAGCAGGCATGCTTTCAAGAATCTTGTCATTTTTCAAAACCATCTGGAAAAAAAAAAACATTAAAAATTCCATCACCATTCATTGGCACATTAATATAATTTTAAAAGTACTTAAGTGATAAATCATCAGATTCTAAATTGAAGTAAGTTTCTATAAATAAGATATATTTTAGGTTGGACTTGAAATCAGATTGTTGCATCATGTAGTTTTTACAAACCATTGAGTTCTGGTACCAAATGTGGCAAATAATTGCTTTAAAAAATTCAAGTTTGTCAACCATATATCTTAGTCAAATTGGATTTTAGTTTAATCATTTGCAGAAAAAAAATTCACATTAAAAAACATTTATCCTTTGCAATTCAAAAAAAAAAAAAAAAAAAAAAAATTGGGGGGAATTAAATTTTTTTTAGATGTTGACATTTTTCTAAACAAATATAATAAAGCTGGATTACATTAATGTTATTCTTTTATTTTAATTCAATTAAACACACACCCATTCAATGAAACTGTCATTGTTTTGGCTGCAAATAACACCCAAATCTGATGAATTAAGTTCATTTTCACTGTAAACGCTTGTTTAAAAAACATTTAAAAAAATATTAATGCAGATTATAGGCATGATTCCCACAGTCATGTATATCTCTATCCAGAGTCACAAACGTTGGTAGTCACAAACGTTCTATCAGGACAATTGTAAAAAAAGTGAATGTACTGTTCAATATATTTATGCAAAGTATTGTATGTAGTTTGTGTTTCAGAAGAAGTTGAAAAGAAACAATAAAATTATGGATTTGGAAACCCAAATTCTACCTCTTTCATGAGAAACTTCTCCTCTTCAGTGCGGTTCTCCGCCCCATTCAGTAACATGGAGCCAAATAATTTCTCATTGGAATTCATAGGGCACACGAAATCGTCGAGGTCGAATTCATTCTTGTTCTTTTTCCTCCCTAAAGAAAATGGACTTCTTTTCAGTGTCTGGAAAAAGAAAGATATAAAAATTTAGTTTTTCAATAAATTAATACAATAGCAGTAATGGTACACAAACAATTATTTTTATAAAGGGTAGGGGCAATAGTTAACATTGTAAAGGAGGATCAGTTTGATAGGCGTGTGGAAACTCCAACAGCCCTAATAACAACGAAAAGGTTTTATTCTACATAATTATAAACAAAAATTACGATACACAAACAAAATGCACATAAAACAGCACTTGCAGAAATTTGCATAAGCAGCAAATCTCTATTAAACAACAGTAAAGTCACAGAATAGCTCAGAAAGAACTCATTGGATATCAATACTCAAAAGACTTCGCTCAACAATTCACTTCAGCTCAACTCAACTGCCTCGACTCTCTAGCTTCAACTCAGCTGATTGATTCTCTGTATCAGATCTTAATACCACGGACATCGAATGTTATAGAACAAACTCGGTAACTCAGATACATATGGAGTTATTGCCAAATTTCTCGAATATTACAGATACTTGGGTCACTGAATTCGAAACATAAAGTATTTATTTTGTTACATCATCTGATATGTGGGATGGAAAGATACAATTACTGATGTACCCGAATACCAAAAAGTTTCAAATGAAATAAAATTCGAATTGAATAAATCGGTGAAGTGATTTGGAATTGGAGAATCTATTGCGACTTTCTCTCATAGAAAATGTACATGAAAATAGTGTTTTTTGAGCTTTATCTCGAAAATTAGTTGCGTGGTGAAACAAATGATTATGGATTAGATATAAAGGGACCCTAAGCTTCCATATAAAATACAAATTGTAGAAATGGAATACGTTCTTTAGTTTTCCTAATAATTTTAACTATAGAAATAGTCACAAACATAGTTGAAAGATTATATTATTATTTGGCGATATTCAATGAACAATATATTGTATTATTCGTTCAATTTATTTCGGGAATTTGCTGATTTTAAATTATGTAGAAATAGTCACTAGTTGAAAGAATAGTGAGTATTTGGCAATATTCAACAAAAGGTGGTGGTGTAATAACCAAAAAACAAACAAAGGGGGTACAAATACTATAGGCAGTGAAAACACAAAATGTTAGAGGGTTTCCGTTAACTTTTAAAATTGAATAGCGGGAGAAGGCAAAAAAGAATTCTTAATCCTACACGTATAAGACTTGAAAGATAATGGAATTCCGATTATAATGGATTAATGTCCTTTATCATTTATTCTTAGTTAAATTATTTTATTAAATTAATTTTCAAATAAAATTGCATAGAAATGAACAACAGAAATTAATTGTGTTCAGGGGGTACTGTCAAAGTGTTCTACTCTCCCTTGTGATATCAATCGAACCGAAGTCGATCATTAGTGGAATATTCACTGATCATAAAGTTTTCTTGTGAAATAAAAATTGGCGAAATCGGTTCAATAGTTGAAGCTGGAAGATTTTAAGTCATTATTTTAATGTTTTCCTCTATTTGTATTAATACAGCGTCTCAGAGATTTCTCCCGAAAATGGTAGTTTGAGGAATAGATTATCATTGATGGAATATAGAGAAACCATGCGATTTCATGCAGAATAAAAATCGTTGAAATTGGACCAATAGTTGCTCCTGGAAGACCGGGTTTTCGAGTTTTTTTAAAAAATTGTTTTAGATATCTATGTACTACTTTTATATCGTATATTTTATTTCTAGCTGTTATATTTTCATTAGGATTTGAAAGAAATTTTTATGGATATATTCCCAAAAATCTATTTCAAATTAATAATAGACAGAAAGAGTAAAATTATGGAAAATAGATTATAAAATAAAACATGGAAGAGTGGTCTTACTTTCACTTTAGCACTCGGTGAAAGAGGTGTATAATTAGCCTGGGCTTCCCACTCTCTTTTCTTCTGCATAACATCTGGACCAATCAGCTGCTTGAATTGGGTTGAGATGTGACGACGTAGGAGGGTTTTGTTAGATGGGATGTTCAGAAGCGTAGCCATCAAATCCGCATTAAATCGAGGTTCATACATCTGCAAATATTAAAAGAATATTAAACTTTAGAAAAGTTTCACTAATCTAGAAATTGAAAAAGATACCCCTCTTGGTTCGATGTGGAAACAGTATTTTGCGAATATGAATGCTGAACCATGTACTCTTTTTACTTAAATGACATCAATTACTTTGATAATATTTTTTTAAAATAAAGACTTGGGAATTAATCTTACAAAACACGGCGAACATCCAGAATTGTTGCACCATATGGCCCACGAGGTCATTGGTGATATCACCGATCAGGTCTTGAAAATCTACACTGATGGAAGCAAAATAAAGCCTGGGAGTACTGGAAGTGAATATTTTTAAAATCATGTGTAGGAGAATTGAGGCATTGTTTTAGAAGATCAGACAATAACTCATTTTTTCGATCTGAACTTCTTGCTATTAACAGAGTTTTGGATCTGGCCTTAAAGACTGATAATTCCCAAATTTGAACTCTCATAAAAAGCAAGAGCTCAATACAATACTTAAAATTGGCTGAATACAATACTGGCCAAATATTCCTGGCAAGTTGGGTCAAGACATCACAAGAACCGGGTCAGTGAGTATACAGAGGGTCCCTTCTCATGTGGCATCCAAGGAAATGAAACTGCAGTGGTTCTGACCAATGAAAGGAGGCTAGGTCCCCAAAACCTCTGTTATAGATAGCAGACCCGTGTTTTGTTTAAACTAAGAACCAAAACAAAGTTGAATTTCCCAAGAGCATTACTGGTATGCTAGTAGGTATCCAGGCATGCTTCTGGTGCTCACCCGTACAAAGAGAGTTCAAACGCTCTTATCTAGACTAAGGTCAGGCCATATAAAAAGTATTTCCTTCATCAGATGCCAAAAGATGTATAACCCTAACCACTTCTCAGCCGCTCCTCATCATCATATCGTTAATTGTAGTGGCGGTTCTGTGAGGTAGTTGGTGAATGGGATTCAGTTTACAAACTTATCATGAGGTTCGATCTCTTGGACCTGGTTTGAATTAGTGTTCAATCGAAGGGAGATAAGCAACAACAACATAAAAAAATTCTATGCTGAATTAAATTTTTTAAATAAGCACATGCATATCTAAGAAATTTCGAATCACACTTATAAATTGTTGGAGTAAACAGGGCCTGATTATGGCAGGGGAATACGGGGCAGTTGCCCCAGGCCCCCACAGAAATGGGGGCACCAAAATCGAATATAAATTTTATTTTGCGTTTCCTTCTTTAATGAATGTTCTTCGTTACTAAAGTAGTAAAGCAGAGGGGGCCCCAAAGAAATTTTTGCCCCAGGCCCAAATTTTACTAAGTCGGGCCCTGTTAATAATGCAAATAAAAAAATAAACAATTACCTTATATATTGAAGCGTAACTATAATGAAGAGCAACGTAACTTCAAAATAAACAATTGATTTTAAAATCTGATGCACATATCTAATTCTTGTGAAAAACCATAAACTACATTTCATCTATTCTGGTTTATTGAGTTTGTGAGTTATCCAATCCCAAGCAATCGGGAAAACAGGCAGATAAACATCTCGCTGACAGATTTCATTCCAAAATTTGATAGAAATCTACAATTTTAGATTTAAGATCGCATACCAAATTTCAAACATCAAGCTCTTTTTCTTAAGATCCTGAACGTAAAGATTATGACGATTTTTCGAGACGTATTTTTTTATATTTACAGAACTAGAAGAAAAGAGATCTGTCAATAGACTATTACATAAATGGGTAGAGTCTCACCATCAGACCTCCATGGACGCCACTCCCACGCAAATTCGGCGCATACTCGGAGAGGTCAACCGTCCTCAGCCACTCCATGACACGATGATTCGTCCAGCGGCTCACATCCTGTTTGGTTTTCTCCTAAAAGAAACAAAAGATATTCTTTAATATATTGTAATGTGAACTGAAAGAGGTTGGATAATATTAGACAACATATTTATCGTTGAAGATATTATAGAGTTCTTACATAGAAAGGACCATTGTGATGGCGGTCCAATAGCAAATTCCTAAATAATTACAGGTGAGCATACACTTTCAATGTAAAAAGGCTCCAATTGATTTTGTTGTTGTTGTTGTTACTTATGGCACTTGCCATATTGGACAAGCCCCTCGCTGATACAGCTGCAGATTTAAGCCGAAAGGAGCGTCTCTTCTTTTTGAAGTAGCGCCAACTAGGGCCAAGAGTACGCTTTAGCTACACACTCACCCACATTCGCTTGCACAATCCCTTTTTACAGGGGGGGGGGACATTCACACATCTCACACAGAAGAACAGCCATGCCCGAACCCGGGACTCCCAGAACACGAGGAAGACGCGTCTAATTGCTTTAAAATATTAAATTATGTGTGAGTAATTTTAATGCAATCTAATAATTAAAAAAAATTTGTTTGTTCGTATTTTATCTGCTGCTGTGTCGTTCATCCGATTAAGATACTTATTGCTTTGCATTTGTGAAGGTTATATTCATTGAAAATTATTAGCATTGATTTTGAATACAATCAATTTTACAAAAAAATTGTTTTTAAAGTTTCTGTCATTTGATATAAATTTTAAACTAACAATTAACAAGAGACAAACGACACATATCATTGGGAGTTAACAGCACATATATCTAACAAAATAAAATTATTATCATTGATGCCAGTCATTGTGAAAGAAATAAAATCGATTTTTTTTAAAAATTTCTTTTTGTTAATGAACAGTTTTGTCAGTATAGTCATTTCAACTGAGTCAACTGGCACATATTATTAAGTTTATCTCATACATACAAAATAGAATTATTATTATCGATGACAAGCAAGACAAATTATACATATAGCCAAAGCAAAGTAAGTGATATCAAAGCAAATTTCCTATTGCAAACAGCAATTTTTCTGTTTATTTAATGAATCAACAAATGATATTTCGTTTATAAAAGCGTACATCATAATAATTGCTTCGCCAAAAAATATGCTTCCCAAGCATATCGTTTCGCATATCAAGTTTCACGCGCCACGCAGAAATACGCGAGTTCAAGTTTCTCAAATAAACGAGGGAAGACGAGCGAGCAATGAAGCAGATCGTTTACGAATAGCAAATTGACATGCTTCAGAATCTTACGGCAAGAATCGAGGAGCCTATTTTTTAACGGAAAGTAGAATGGAGAAGATGTGCTCATTCTGCGCATGTCCATTACTCCTACCAACCTGCCTTTTGATTTCAAACGACTGCGGTTCCCCATTCGACTTGCAATCTCGACGACCATGAACAATGCTAATGATCAATCACTCCATGTGAGAATTGAACCTAGAGAGTCCATGTTTTTTACACGACCATTTGAGTCTTGGATTCTCAAGAGTCGGAAAGTCAAGAAATTTATTTGCTGAAGACGGAAAAAAAAAAAAAAAAAAAAAAAAAAAAACTTGACTAACCTAAAGCACTTGAATAATGAAGTGAAAAACTTTAGAATAAATATCATTTATGCTTCTCTTTTAAATTTTATTCAATTTTAATGAGATTATTCATTGCCGTCGAGAAAATAAATATTCTTTTTATCATTCCTAATTAAAAATGATACCTCGATATTAGGTTTCAAACGATATATCTAAAATTATTTCCTCTGCGGTGGCAACGCATCGGCTACCAGCTAATTTTCGATAAATTATAATGTTTGCATTTTTATGTATGCGAATCTTCAAATGGGCCACGCGTTTCCCCCATTTTACCCCTCTTGCGATTTTTTAGGTTACTTTGATGCGTGTGGATGCGTTCGAACTTTTCCCGCAAATAGTCGGTAAAGTGTCCAGACATCAAAGGACCCCAAGAAAACACAAGAGGGGTAAAACGGGGGAATGCGTGGCTCACCTGAAGGTTTGCACGTTGTTGGAACTAGGCATTAGATAGCCGGTTACACATCAGTTATCTATTCTGTTCAATAAGCAAGGTTATTGACCTGGACTGATCTATTGGTTTTTCCCGTATATTCAAACACTTTAAATTTTCTATTTGGCGCACTAATCAGAAATCCATACCTTTGCGCAACATTAATAGGTACAGGGATACACAAGAATCAAGTACATTTTTGACACTTTTTTTTTCTAATTTGTTTGTTAAGTTTCTCATTCTTTAGGAAAAAGTAATATAATTTTTAAAACAGGTTTTAAACACTTTCTTAATAACTGAGAAATATTTTTTGTTACGAAATAACCTTTATTTCGTTTAAGAGTTCTTTCATGCGCTATAATCTTTACTGTTTTTCTTCTTTTTCTTCTTTAACGCGCCATTTCATAAACAATATCATTGTCTCAGTTCCTTACAATCCCATAAATAGTTATTAATCTTCAATAAAATTTCGATTTTTATGTCACTTGGCTAGGTGAAAAGACTTAGGTGTCGAAATTGCCCCGGTTTCCCTTTGCGGTGTTTCTCTGCTAATCTCGGTAAATGGTGAACAAATCACTCAGTCATGCAGAAAAAGTCTTAATCTCTGATCTCATTAAAAGTGAACTTTCTCTGCGCAAGAAACATATATAAATAAACCCATGACAACTTGGATCAGTTATCACTTGGTCAGAATTTGCTAGCCCTTCAAACGTAAAATGATCTCTCAGGTAAATATTTCTTTTGTACTTACATCATTGCTTAATTCTTTTATTGAATCTATACATAGTATAAAATGAAGTCTCCTGAAAGCATCTGTATGTTTGAAAGAGAAAAGCGCGAGAAATACTAAACTGATATTGGATATATTTGTACATTTTTAGGGCATTTATTGGAATTTGTTATTGTTATTTTTATTCTTTGATTACAAACAATAAAAAAGTTTTTAATGTAATGTTTATAAGTTGATATACTATCAATCGATTATAGTTATACATATATTATGAACGAATTATTTAAAAGTTTTTGTAAAAGTAGATCGTTGAATAAAAAGAACCAAAGGTGACATTAATTGATAGCAGCATAATAAGCCCTCACCAAGGAACAAAATTCATAACTTTAATTGGATTTTAAATTAAAAATCCATCAAACTTTTGAAGTTTTTATTCAATAACTTCTGAGCACATTGCACAAAAACTATTTCACACCACTTTGAAATTCAGAAAAATAAAATAACTTTTAAAGTAACAATATTTTTTATGCAATTTTTTTTAAGTTTATATAATTTTTAAATTAATTTTTTGTATGTACATTTTATAGATGGTATATAGTTACGAGGGAATTTTAAAAATACAATAAAGACAGAAGAATCGAATTAAAAATATTGTAAATATTCCAGTAAATATTCTTTCTCGGAAATTAAAATGTTTTTACGGCATTCTAATTATTTTTCTTATTTATATTGCTATATTATTTATTATTAAATTTTAGCTACTTTTAACAGAAACATTTTGTGTCCCTTTTTTTTTCATAAAAATTAAAGTTTGAAATAAGATTTAAAAAATATAGTCTATTTTTATTCCTGATTAACTGTATTATTATTGGTAACAATTTTTTTTAAAAAAATTTCTTTCGATTAAATTATAATAATTTATTTGGAATAAAATTGTTCCACTTTAAGAATTGTAGATAAATTGTTGTAACCCCATGTCTAATTTCATTACTCTTTGTAATAACTGCTGTAAAAAATAATTTAAAGGTGAATTTTTAGATAGTAAAAACCATTCAGATCCAATTTTTGGTACTATAATGGTAATAGAGAATACTAAAATGAAAATTTTCATAATTAAATAATTTTTAATAAAACTAGATTTAACAAAAAGAAAACTCGTTGAATAACAGACGAGAATTTATTTAAAGCCACATAAAACATAAAATACAAATTTGCTCGACAGCGTACCTATAAAGGTAATTACTTATAAATTTCTAAATAATTTTCATATTATTGACAGTTATAATATCCATTACATTTAGCGTTCACTGAGAGAGAAAGAAGAAGTTAAGCTTACGAATTCAACTAAACAGAGACTTTTCATCTCTCGCCTTTTATCTGAATTTATAAGCAAAGTAAAAGTTCTGTAAATTTCTAATCTTGTGACTTTCTATCATTTTTCACCAAAAACTCAAGAAAACTCGTTGAGGAGAAACTTTCTTTTAACTCAAGTATCTTCCCAATCTACTATAATATCGTAAAAGGGTGGGGGGCTATGTTTTAATAGGAAATAGTAAAAATATTTTTAAATAGATATCTTGATAATATGTCATATTCTAAATTTTGATTATTCATAAGAAATGGATGAATTTTCTAAGGTTAATTTGATTTTTTTCTCGTTCAACAGATTGTCATTGCTGCTTCTTTGGTGGCTGTTGCCTTAGCATCTGGCCATGACGTAAGTATTCAATATATATATGTAATGATATTTTAAACTCTAATTTTAGTCGCAATAAATTCCCAAAGTTTAATCTTAATTTAGTTCATAGTAACTTCATTATACAATGTTCTATTATTTCCTGGTCCATTCTCCTTTTCCATTTAATAAATCAAATGAAGTATTTTAAAGATAATTCGCCATTGATTACTCCACGTGCCTAGTAGATGAATAATAAATCACTTATATAACCAGATTCCTTTAAAAGAATCTAGTGTTCCCCTTGTCTAAAGATCAACATAAAGTTAATATACGAATAAGAATTCCTTTCGGAAATCTACGCGTGTATAATTTATAAGAATATCATAGAATATAAGACCAGAGTTAGATGTTTCGTTGCTTTTTTATCTCTTGATTGTCCTTTTGCTTATTGTGCCGCGCTGTTGAAATAAAACAAAATTGAAAAGTCACTATGGTTCTCTCCATGATTTGGGCCACAATTCTGCAAACTGCTTTCAATTTTCTCTCTCTCTCTCTCTCTCTCTCTCTCTCTCTCTCTCTCTCTCTCTCTCTCTCTCTCTCTCTCTCTCTCTCTCTCTCTCTCTCTCTCTCTCTCTCTCTCTCTT
>JAOUZG010029841.1:157802-174551 GCA_026289955.1 Argiope argentata | reverse complement strand
ATATATATATATATATATATATATATATATATATATATATATAAATATATATATATATCTATAATTCATGGTTATTTTTAGTAATCATTAATTGCATTAGTTTTAAAGTGTAATCAAAACAAGGTATCTTTCCATTTTTTTTTCAATTTTATTATTTGTAGTTTATATAAAGTTAGTTCAGTTGCTTTTTATAATAATTATCTATATCAGGGGTGGGCATCACGATTAACCGGCGGACAGCAAAGACAGTTTGGTGACTGACATTATCAAGACCTGTTACGCGCATACTAAAAGAAACATATATATATATGGAACACCGACGAAAAATTTCAAAAATATTTCGGAGGAGTTGTTTAAAAACGGAGGCACATTAAAGAAAGAGAAATATTGGGATGAAATAATAAAACTTCACTCCGATTCCATGATGAATAAAATATGAAGAGGAGAAGGAAAAATAGTCTTATCTAGGATGCCATCTACATTTATTAAAACACTGATGATGACTTATGGATAAACAATTATATTATGTTCCAGAACACCTCTTAACCATCGCTATGCCACTGCATCACATGTCTATTTATTTATCCATTCTAGCATTATCACCATGCTCCTCAACCCTACAAATTCGGCTACAGTGTAAAAGATCACCACGGTGAGCAACATCGTGAGGAATCCGGTGATGGTGGACACGCTGTGAGAGGCAGTTACGGATTCACCGACGCCAGAGGCATTCACAGACAGGTCAACTACGTTGCTGACCATGGAGGATTCAGAGCTGAAGTGAAGACCAACGAGCCCGGTACCGCCAACCAAAACCCAGCAGCTGTCCACATGATCTCTGATGCTCCCTATGGGCACGGAGGATACGGGCTTGGATATGGTTACGGTGGACTTGGATATGCTGGTGGATCAGGCTATGGATATGGTGGAAATGGATATGGATATGGTGGAAATGATTATGGATATGTTGGAAATGGTTATGGCTATGGTGGCTTGGGACTTGGAGGATTGGGATATTACAGATATGGATATTAAATAATTTTATCTGTATCATCATTTAAATGTAAATCTAGGAATAAATACTTAAAAAAAAATTATTTGTGTGTCTTTTAATAATTGATTATTATTCTGTAGATTTGATTTAATTAAAATAATTATAAATTAATAATTGTAAACCAGATCATTCTAGGATACAACAATAATAATTCTAGGATATTCAATTATTAATTCTAGGATGAATTAATAATTATAAGACCGGTCATTCAGATCAGTCTAGGCCATACCAATGCAATGGAGGCACCGTTAACAATACTGTAAAAAAATTAATCTACAGCCCTATTAGTATATAACTTATAAAAAAAGTACAATTTTAGCTAAAATCGAAAGAAAAAAAAATAGAACGAATTAACATTTATTTTCATAGCACAGCCATGTCAAATATGTTAGCCCATTTCGAAAGTTATATTTTTTGCAACCTATTTATCTATCATCAAACTGACATTTAAATAAATATTAACCTCCAAAATAAGAATCGAAATTATAGAAGCATTGTCTTATGGGGAAATATTCTTGCAATGTGCTATTCATACTAATACCATTCTACATCTATACCAAAGATAGGTAAGTAACATTGAAAATACCATGGGATTTTAGAATAAAACATAAATTACATCTTGCATCTAGTTATCTTAAAGTTTTGAATCTATTATCATCCTAATTTATGAATGGCTTATTATTTTTATTAATTTGAAGTATCAAATATATTTACATGGATAATAAATAGATGCGAAAAGGAAATACCTTATAATATTTATTATTTATTTATTGTAAAAGAAGAGTACAAACGTGTTCCATTTTATTCTGGTTTAGATATATCTTGAGTTAGTGATTATCAGAGGTGAATTTTTGACTAGACGGTTATACTAGGAGGGGGGGGGGAGTAGATCTTTTTAAAATGCTGTCGTTTTTGTTGTCCTAAATAACTTTACAAAAAAATACAAATTCTTTGAATTATAAGAAATTAGGACTAAAATGTACGTGCACAATGCATAATTCAAACTATTAATATAAACGCCATTAATTGCTACATTCAGCATATTGGAATGTAAACATTCCTTGCTTCTTTATATTGCATTGCTTTAGGCAGCTCTTCAAAATAATTTTTCATGTTACATTTGCTTGAAATTCATTATTTCATTCTAATCGATCATAGAAATTGATTTCATGGTATCCTAGTAGGTCATAGTTCATCAGTTGATTCTACTTGCATGTAAGGAAATAATTAACTTGAAATTAAATTCAGATTTTCAAGAATTTTATCACTTAAGTCATTTTTTTAACCATGATATATGGATTAAAAAATTTACACGGTTGCTAAAACAAAACAACAACAAAAAAATGAAATTAGGTAAACCCTTAAGATGTCAATTAAGTTACAAATGTGTTGAAATGTGAAAATAAATTTACTGGTAATTAAAAATGGAATCCCATTTGGGTTGATTTTTTCATGGTGTTTAATGTGTATAGCCCTAAGGTTACAAAATTCCTAAATGCATCACTGGGCACTATGATATAAATATAATTGCCAATCATATCTCATAAAAAATAGAGAAGATGTAAAAAATAGTAACAGTAGTTTTATATGTTTCATTTTCATTCGCTAAAAATATCCTTAATAGCTAACTGCATAGTGCTGTTTAAATTTTTGCCATAAAAAAGTAATATTATTCAAATGATCCAGAAGATGAGAAAAAGTACAAAGAATTTTATCCAGTAGTTTGCACATATTGTAAATGAAATTGCATCAATCTGTTTTATAATAAGAGATCGACCAAAATATTTTATTCTTTTAAGGGTAATAGAGAATTAAACTTTAGAATTCTTTTAATCTTGGAACTTTAATCTATTTTAATCTTTGTTTTAATGAATTATCGAATTTAAAAACAAAACTCAGAGGCATGACAGCTCATGTATCCAAGACTTACATTGCCCCTATCTGTTTTCTTGATCTAGGGCCCTAGGGTACAAAGCTAAACTCCCGAGGGCTTGACTAAGGCAGGGACAGTTGCCCCGGGCCTCCACATAAGTGGGGGTCCTTAAATAGAATAGAAATTTTATTTTATCCTTCTTTGTTTAATGAATGTTCTTCATTACTAAATTAACAAAGCTAAGGGGCCCCAAAGAAGTTTTAGCCCCAGACTCCAAATAGGCTAAGTTAGGCCCAGTATGTCCAAATTAGGTGGCAAGTCTAACACGGAACCTCCAATTTTCATTTATAAAGCACGCTTAATCTCAGTTTATCGACTCACTGAAGAGATGAAAGGTTGAGAATTACAGAATTTACTATGCTTTTAAAATTTTTTTTAGAACATTGAGAACGTTCTGAACAAACTCTCTTCTTTTGAAAAAATATTTTTTGAAGAATAAAGAATACAATTTTTATTCGAATTTCCTTCCTTTTCAATTAATACTGCAATTTAATTTATTGTTACTGAAATTCTTACAAATAGTAAAATTTTGCACGTTTATATTTTATTTTGTAACAATTTTTTTTCTCATTATCTTTGCTTTTTTCAGGATAAAATATATCAAACCGTTTGTTTTGTCTAAATTATAATAAAGCAGTAGAGTTAAAATAATTCACAACCACACAAAACTCGAAATCCAATTCGTTTAGTTTATTTACACAGCTGCCAATCATAAAAACATAAATTTTCTTTTCCATAACAAAAATCATTTCAATATAAAACTGAGTTGTTTCGCTTAATATTTAAGAACATTTTAATTATTTTAGTTTAAATATATATTTTTTAATTAAGTCTCATAGTAATTATATGAATATTTGTTTGTAGTAGCATCTTTAAATCACTATGTATAAAAGGTTGTCAATATATTTAAAACATATATTAAATAACAGTTCTTCCATTACATGATATAATTCATTTATTTTGATTTTATATGAAAGTTCAAAGCCCCAATAAACGCCGTCAGCTTTTTGGTCCTTCTATCTCCCACAAACCATCTTCCATTTTAGAGTGACACATTTTACCACAAAATGAAATTTTGACAGAATTCCCCAACATCAGAAACAGATTTCAACACATTGCATGTATAACTAACAAGCTCAAATACTCTATGTTAATTGTACTAGATTATTATCTAATACTTAATTTTTTTTTTCCAAATCTCCCATAGTTATTCAAGCAAATCAGTTGTGATAATCAAAGGTAAGTAATGGTAAAGGTATAATAATCAAACGTTAGCAACACATACTGCATGCAGTAAAGTCATATCACTGAATCTTCAACCAGTCCGAAGGCACAAAGATAAATAATATTGAATGACCGAACCGCCGCAACAGTAACACTGGCGAGAACTGTGGTTGAATATTAAAGGCCATCGCCAGCCACGATACAAATCTTCCCTAAGGAAATACGTTCCGTCATCAATGGAAAGTAGCCAGGCCCCTATCTCTCCAGGGTGGTGAAATCCAACCACTATGATGGAAGCATTTTATTTCGAGGTGCCTCTCGGGGGGAGGGGGGAGAGGGCACAGAAAAAAATATTTTTTAAAGCAGTCAATATGAAAATCCTGTAGCATATTTTTTTACTGGCTATGTTTTAATTGGCAATTACAAATATTGATAGAGTTCTATCAAATAAATTTATTGCTAAAGACTTGTCAAAAATAAATTTAAAAAATGATAATATTGCATATATGGCAAAAGAAATTAAAAAAAAATCTTTTAAACACTTACATCGTCAGGAAGAGACCGTCTCTGCAGACAATGGGGGTCGAAATTGTTCCCTCGAAGTACCTGGATACCTGTTTTAATACTGATGTGATGGAGTAAGTTGGTCACTTTCAAATGAGAGAGGTCTTCCTGTACAAAGCAGGAAAAATCAAAAACAGTTTTTGAACAACAACACTTTTATCAGTGTAAAAGAAAAGATTAAAAGATCAGTGTCAAAGAAAAAAAATATTAAAGGTTTATCAGTAATAAAACAAAGATCTTTTTATTTACTCTTAGTAAATAAAAACTATAAAATCTAATTACTACTATTATTATTTTTATTAAAATTTACTGCTAAAGAGTAATATGGGCATGAAATCAAAATACAATTTAATCAGTCGATTCATTAAGAATTATGGTCTAAAAATATTAAAATAAATTATTTTATTGGATAATATACGAGTAAACGAAATTTCAAAATTCTAAGACACCAGGAGCTGTGAAAAAGTTGGGTGATAAAATTTCGTCCCTGCAAGCATGAAAGAAGTTAAATAAAATTGTAAAGTAATAAAATATAATGATAACATGATCAACAATCATATTTACAACTAGAGCAAAAAATCTTTTTTTCTATTGATAAATTTGTTCCACCAAATTTCAATGAATAACTCAGTCATGAAGTACAACCAGATGCATTCCCCAAAGAAGAAAACATTAAGAATAATGAAACTACCAGAGGATAAAACGTAATTTTAATAAAAATTGTTTAAAAAGAACAGCAACAACATTTTAATATTATATAATAATATTATTATTTTCAAGAAAAAAATAATGGCGTCTCCATTAGAATAAATTTTTGAATATTGAATTTTTTTTCCTTTAATTTGAGCATATTGGATGTAATTATATTAATAATGCCGCTATCTCTTCTTACAACAAAACAAAATTCAAAACCTTTAGCATAATTCATTATAAATCATTTACGGCCAAGAGCAATATTTTGCGATATATATGTTCATAATCGGTTAAGTGGTGAATTTTGATGAATAAAATAAAAATTTATATTTCGAAATTACTTCTAAAAAGAATTTCATTACATAAAAATATAAAATCCTAATCAATTAATTTTAGCTGAATTAAACCCTTTTTCAAATAAACACGACAACTATTTTTTGACGTACTAATTTAATTAGGATTATTTTAATTTAATAATGAAACAACGATTATTTAATTTAATTATCAATACGAGATCTATTTTGGGAAGATTTCTATTAATTAGGATTATTTTAAATTAATTATGTTGACGTCCACTTTGGAAACAATATTTAAGGCTTTTCGGGACTCAGTTCTTAATTTTGAACCCCGGTCAATGATGAACTCCAAATACCAGTACTGGAAGTCCACACCAAATTTCCGAATGTATCAATGAATTGACAAGTGGCCCACAACGTCAGATTTAAAGTACATTACGCCCATATGTACGATGTATCTTTTATAAAACCGGGTCTCGAAATTGGGACTCTCCGGCTCTGAAGCCAAGACTTTATCACTGTAAAGAAGTTGTAAAAATGCTTTCCCTTATAAAAGACAAATGTTTGACCGTTATTACATTCTATCAGCCGTGGGATGACTGTATGACACTTTTTCTTTGTGATTGCCCCAAATGGGAGATTCTTTCCCTTAATGGGACCATCTGGGCTTGAATCGAGTCCAAATGAGCCACACGTGCGTTTTCCGACCTTCTAAAGGAATAAATTGTGTCACAAAATTCAAATGCAAGTCTTTCTTTATTGCGAAGGGTGAGCTACGAGGATAGATGATTAGCAAATATTCCCAAGGTTAACTGCTGACCACTGGGCATATTTCTGAAGAATTTTTGTGTGATTGGCATCTTCAGTGCACCAATGCGAAAATGAGAGGCGGAGTTCGACCGAGGATAAAATGGAAGGTTTTGAAACGATGATGATGAGCTGAGGAGCTGGAGAGATACCTCGTGATCTCGAGGTCTACAGGAGATTTTTCTTTTGAGAGAAGCTTCGAGTTTCTGATTAAAGATCTACCCGAGATATATCGGTAGATATCTTGAGCTAACCACTGCAGCAGCCGGATGCATTGACAGCCTTTTAGTTTTCCTTGTGAGGCCTTCGAAATTAGTCGAGGAACTGTTAACCCAGATGTAAATATTTTCCACCATATTAACCTAGGTAAGGACAAGTTGTTGTTTTTATTGTATTTAAGCTTTAAATAACACATTTGTGTTTAAACGCCGCCCGTTTATTTGGTCGGACAGGATCAAATTATTGCATCACTAAGCGATCACTGCCCCCACGTAATTAGGAATGGAGATTAATTAATGAGATCATCACTTCAGCGAGTACCTCTTTCTCGCAATGTTCATACACAGCAAAGAGAAAAACAACAACTTTACAACAGGATTAGTGCTCCCAAGCCTGTTATATACGAAGAATCTCTCGCGCAAGCCGGTCTCAAACACAATCTTTCTCAACCAAAGACGGGATTGTCGCAACCGAATCAATTTTCGAAAACGCATACGTTATAACTAATGGTCCTATAAGAATAAGTATTATTTACTAGAGTCAGTTGGTGCAACATTCGGCCGTCAACACGAGCATCGTAGAAAGCGTCCTTGTACTGCGGCAGGCCAATGTCATCCAACCACCGCACCACCCACTGATGGTCGATCCTCCCGGCTGGCTCCACGGCAGCACCAGTCTGTTCTTTGGCCCCATTGATTGCCAAAAGTAGTTTCTTCCGGTGCAGGGGGTTCTTTATGTTCAGCTCCTAATAAAAAATAATAGACTTCTTATAATATACATTTGAATAATGTACGATGTAATAGTACTGTAGCGCTAGTCTTATAAGAAAGATAACATCTACGATACTGAAATCCACTTTTTGGTATTATGGTCGTATTACTCGGCTGCCAGTCCTGGCGTCGCGGTTTCGTATCGCGACTGTCAATCGGAACACTGGTGACCTAGACAATGCAAACTTCCGGAACAGTCGTGGCGTCATCTACCCGCAGAAAAATCGTCAGACTCACTTGACGTAGGCAAGCAAAAAAATCGTCAGACTCACTTGACGAGCAGAGCAGCAACTCGCGATAACGCTTAGAGCAATACAAAAAATCGTTCGCTTCTTCGCCAACTCAGTGGTGGGGGAGTACTGTAGCGCTAGCATTATAAGCCAGATAACATCTACGATACTGAAGTCGACTTTTGTATAATGGTCATGCTACTCGGCTGCTGGTCCTTGCGTCGCGGGTTCGAATCGCGATCGCCGATCAATACAGTATAATACACAAACATATAGAAATGAGTAGAACAAGTGCATCTAGCCAATAATGGTTGGCAAAATCTTAATATCATCCCAACATATTCCGATAAATAAAATTAGTATTTTTCCCAAATCTATTTATTTGCCAATTAGCTTCTTAATGTTTTTATTTATTTATTTATTTATCAGCATGCGGATCTTCCTCAGGCAGAAGCCTTAAGCAGCTGATTACTATTCTATAGATAAACATAATAGATCTCGTACCCAGAAGTAAAACAAATTATTAAAGTTCGATATAGATATATGTGTAATACATCGCGACACAAAAGCAAAAGAGAGAGAAAAATTTTCCCTTCAGTAATTTTATTATCAGATTTTGATTGGGGGGTTTTCTTTGCACGTCTCTACGCATGAAAGGGAATTTTTAAATGGATATCGTAAGCATTAGAGATTATTATCCTTTCGTTCGGAGTATGAGAAAATGTTGAAATCATCAATCTCTTCGAGAGAGTTAAAAATAATTTTTCAAAAAATTAGAATTCTATTAGGAAATAAGAGAAGATCCGATTACCACCTTTTATTTAATAACATTTTACATGCGCTCTAGAAACTGATGAATTCAGCAGGTCCACACGGTCTAAGTGATGAGATAAAAATTCTTTATGTTTTCAACATTCTTTTGAAAATGCCTTTATTTCCCTTTTTCTAAGTCTTTACGAGCCAAAGAAATCCCTATCAAAATCAGATAGTAAAATCATTCAAGGGAAAAATTTTTGATTTCTTTCGTACTTGTATCGCGATGTAAATATACGTCAGTTTTATCATCGCTTCCAGATCATAAAATGCCTTCCGAATTGAAATGAATCGAAGTTTTAAAATTTCAAAAGTTTCTTTTATTCGGCCAAGCAACTGCTATATATATATATATATATATATATATATATATATATATATATATATTCCCATTTTTCGATTCAACGAAGTTTTAATTCCATATAAAACATATTTACATCACCAGTAAAAGCAAATATAAACATTTGCATTAAGTGTCAGGAAGCTTACTTTTTCAAAATCGCTTGTAGATGCTTTGAGCAGCTGATCTCCATTTTTAACCCACTTTTTGCAGTCAGGAACATACATACTGAGACCAATACTCACTAGCCAATCACATATTAGAGATGAGTCCCATTCCGCAAAAGGCTCACTCACCCTGAGAGAGAAAATAAAGACCAATCATTAGATTAATTTTACTAATAAGAACTAATGCAAGGGTCAATTTGTTAATACACTAATAAGCACATCGTACGGGAATTGATGATTCAAATTTAACACAAACATACTTTGGAGGATGAAAACACTTAAGTATGAATTGGCTTAAAACGTCAAAGAATTTGGTCTTAAATTTGACACAGAGTAACAATTTCTATAACAAAATCATATCTTGCATCTTGTTCATAGCGATTTTATGTTACGGTGTTTTACATGCGCATCAAAACACTTTTCATAAATGAATTTCCTCCAAAATTTGAACGAAATTTACAGTTATTTTTAAAACAAAAATCGCATACCAAATTTCATCAAATTAGTTTTTAGTACTTTTTATACTACGTTATTGAGAGAAATAGTTTTAAAAAAATTAATTAATATTATTATTTAAGATATCCTGGTGACCTAAAACATAGAGTGTTATTCAAAACTCGAAATCAAGATTTCCGACGGTTATAAAACTTTCTCAATACATGCTTCGTATGTTAGAAAGCAAAAATAATAAAAAAAGTGAAACAGTAATAAATCAATGAAATAAATTACTCAATAACATTTAAATAAAAAAATAGAATTTACTTTGCAACAGTATATATATATAATATAGTTCAACACTGTCTACAATTTTAAGTAAAGTTAACAATTGGTCCATTATCAGAAGCACTAATCCCAATTTCTGTTTTGGCGTTAAAGGAATAAGTTTTTTTAATGAGTAAACTGGCATTTCTATATATGTGCTAATAAAGCTAAGATTGAATAAAAATTAAATTATGGTAAAGTTTCCATTTATTTAGATTTTTAATGCTGGATTTTAGAAAAGATTATTGAGCTGAAGTCTGCATTGTTGATTAATTATATTCTTATTTTAAGCCAGTTCGAAGTCATGGCTAATATTTTTTCTTTTCTTTTGTATTTGGAATTGCATTTTTTTCCAGCTAATTGATCCCAATTTGTTTCAATTTGATTTTACAGTTTGTTTATGAAAGCATTATGGATAAAAAAAGTTCGCACTGCAAAGAAAAAAAGTTAGCAATACAAAGAGTTTTTCATGATAGAGGATGAGACAGAAATAACATTTAATCACATCTGAGACATTGTTAACAAATAAACAGAGTAGTATCGTGTTATAAAGCTATAACTTATCACATACCTGAAACTTTCACGTTTTACTTTAAAGTCCTCAGACCAGCCCAGGCGAGGTCCGGCTGTGGCTCGGATTCCACCTCTTTTCAGCTCAGCGGTCGAAGAGTTCAGGTTTTCAGAGCCGGTCCTCTTCACTCTGTTCGGCAACGAAATCAAAGTATAATAAAGATTAAAAAGAAATCTGCTACGCATATTTCAATGTATCATGTCAGAACATCATTTCTTGAACGACCAAGCACCACATGCTCGGGCTAATTAAATTATATTTTTATCCATTATAATTATTTCATTGAATGAGTCTCTTAAGTATCAAAACGATCCAAAAGACTTTGTCTCTTATTGATTGTTTTTAAAAAAAATATCACGCTTCTTATTTATTTCATTTCACGTAATCACGTGCTTAAAAGGCCATTTTTTAATGTTTTATTTGCTGTAGCCATTAACTTTTTTTTTAAATCAGAGCTTTTGTAAATGTAATAGCAACGTGTTATTAAAAGCTGATTTTTTTAGATGCTCGTACAGGTAATAAAATTTCAATTTTTGTTGACCCCACAAACCTCATTTCCAAAATAACATCAAATCCGGACACAATAAAAAAATGACTATTTCGAAATTTAACAACCAGATTTTACTTGAAAAACTTCAAGCGATTTTAATACATTTTTTGAAGGGGGAAGTAAAACTCTAATGGTATTAAATGAGAGTAACTCTATTTATGCAATCATATTTCGATGTCCTGGACACTCCATAAATGAATAACCTTTTTCTCATTTTTGGCGTATCATTTTGTCTGAATTTTCATAAATTTTGGAAGTTATCTGATATAAACTTTTCTTTATTATCAATATTTTTTAATTAAGTACAAAGACATAAATAATGGCACTGTTGAAACTTAACAGCATTGCAAATATTCATATGATGTCAAATAACTTCTGTAATTATAACAGAATAAATTTAAAGGAATACATTATGTAAAAGTAATGTTTCATATATTAAAAAAGTGGTTGGAAGACGTACTTTCCAAATATTTTCCGTAGACCTTTGGGTTTTTCCTTTGTTGGGACAACAGGAAGTGGTGATGACTGCTTCCGATGGGATTGTTCAAATTTTGGTGAGCAGTTACCTTCGTCTAACTTTTCAGGCGCTAAAGAACGTAGGAAAATATGAGCGCATAAATTGAAAATCCAGCATTAAAAAAACGAAATAATATTAAACATGATTGCTTGAACTGCTTAGTTACAAAGTTTATATTTCAGATCTATAAATTACACTTTATTAAATTAACAGCTATGGTAATTTTATAATTTTGTTAGATTTTTATATTAAATAATCAAATTATAAAAAAAAAACTTTTATCAATGTTACTGTTTTCGAAATAAAACGATAAATTTATTATCTAATTTTTTTTATTTATTTATGCATTAAAAAATTTATTGCTAAGAATGCACATGAAATATACATTTCTATACATCATATTGCATAAGAAAATTATGCTCAGTTCTATCAAATTTCTGCTCTGATAGTTCAAATATCAAATCAAAATATAAAAATGAAGTTAAAATATTTTTAAATGAGTATGAATATTTTAAATATTTAATAAATTGTAATTAAAAAGCATTAATAACTAGAATGAAAAAACAAATCATTATATTATTTTAATGCTTATTTGAGGAAAAAAATATTTTCTTTAATTAAGAAATTGATCGAAGAAAACAAAATTAAGCAAATATTCAACCATTCAAACAAATAATTTTTATACTCCCTCTCTTCTTTCTTTTTTAATAATGAATTTAAAGCTGGAAACTAGAAATGTGTGTTATACAGTTTTTTTAATAATAAATCACATATAAAAACTGTTGATAGAATCCAGACAAATATCTGAGATTTTTTTTTTCGGAAAAATTAAATATGATGAGAAGTATGAAAGCAGAATAGTTCATTTTTTCATACATTTACACAGTGCCTTTTTTTAAAAAACCAAATGTGACCAGAAAATCATAAAAAGAAAGAAGGGGAAAAATTCTATGCCTCAAGCAAAATATTTACTTTTATTATACCACTGTATCGGATGAAACATTTCTTTCATCGTTATTCTTGCATTTTAGTCAAAGAAATGAAAATGACAGAAAAAAAAAGATATTGGTATTCAGAAAGTATTAATGTATTGCATTTTTCTCTTAGCAAAATTTGACAAAAAGCAAATGAAATTTGTAAAAAAAATTATTATTTAAATAATTTTTCAGATGAACTAAGTGAAATAACAAAATTGTAAGAAAAAATGTTAGCATGCATTTGGCTGATCATCGGATCTACACATTCTAAATATATTTCATGATGTCTTAAAAACAGTCATACTATTCCCTGTTTACCCCTCTTACAAATTCTTAAGAAACACGTTGAAATTCACTTTTTTCAATATGTGATCACCGTTTACTTTGCCCTCTCGCCATATAGTTATACCCATATAAAGAAAATATTATAAATGCATTCAGTACTAAAAGCATATTAAAATTATTTTAAATTGTACAAATAACTAATGTTGATTTTTCATCAATTACTACTAATAAAATCACTAATTTCTAAAATCATTTTCTAACAGCAGAGAGATACATATATAAGAGAGCAAAAATATATAATTCTACAATGTTTTAAAATCAAAATTGAATTTTTGCTTTTTTCCTTGAAATGTGCCAAGCAAAATGAACAGGATCATATCATAGTCTTATAACTATACTTCAGTAGTTTGGAAATATTGTGCAACACACAAGATTTTGCTCATTACAACAGAATACTTTTATGTATAATTCTTTATTAAGTTAATATGCACAACTCATTATCAATTATTTTAATTTGTCATGAGACTGTTCCACTTAAATTCACTTTTTTAAATGCGGCTCAACTAAAAAAATAAAGCTCTAGAGTATTCCACAAAGAATAGCATGCAAATAATCCAGACATGTGAGCTATTGCCAAATGGTAATTGGCGAATTTCGCATCCATATAAGCATTTTATACAAAGAGATTATTGAACTTCTAAGATAAATATTTTAAAACATTATCTAATATTAGTTGTAAAATAACACTATAAGTCCAGACTTAAACTGAAGATAATATTGTTGTAAAAACTACTTTTTACCGACTAAAGTTAAAAGAAGTTTTTTTAAAAAATGCAAGAAAAGAAAAATTTATTTTTGTCAGATAATTATGGTAGCACAAACATCATTTAATAAGCCAGTACTCTTTTATTATTTAAAAATTGACAGATATAGTATTCGATTAGATCGTTGTTTGAAATTCAATTGAGGAATATACTATTTAACCTTTTATTGGCCAGAAAAATAGAAAATCAAATTTATCTCCAAAACAATACAATTAAAAATAGATCGTGGTAAAATTAGCCTTTTCCTTCTGACTCATAGCATCTGTTTCCCAATACCTGTTTTTCATTTTTGAAAAATATCTAATGACCAGAGATTATTTTTAAATCTGCCATTCAAGGAATGTGAGGAATTACTGATTTGAGAAGAAACTTTCCTTTCATAAGTGAAAATAACTGCTTGTGCCATTCAGTACAACAAATTATGGAAATAATTTCATATACCAGTTGTGGAGTATAATAACTATTATCAATTGTTATGCAAATCATTATTATTTTATTAAATGATTACTACATTTTCTGGAATTTGGTATGTGAATAAAATTGTATGTGTAAATAAATATGAGTATGGGTATAAAATAAATTTGGTATGCATAATGAATTATGGGTAAATACTTCAATAAATTCAGTTCTACGAATGACAGATTAATCTCCTACAGATTAACAAATTATAAACATTTTAAAAAATAAAGATTATATCAAAATATTAGACAGCTTCAATATTTTATCTTGAGAAAGATGGAGAAAATATTAATTATTGAAATCACTTCATTTTTTTCAATTACTACATTATAAGATCATATTTATTCAAGATTTTTTAAAAAAAGCGACAGAATTGGAAAATTTGCTTTTATAATTAATATGCAAACGATTGTAATAGTGAATACATAATCAAGTATATTATATGAATCAAATATAGCTGGTGTTATCAGAAAAATATTCATGTTAGTCAGCTAGATTACAGCAAAAGTATTTGAATGTGGGTTAAACGTTTTTAGATAAAGAAATCGATATCTTAAGTCATAATAAGTAATTAATGTAAAAGTCAAAGGGTCTTTTAAACCATATGCTTCAAAGCCATACTCTTATAGCAACAATATATAAAATTTAATAGATTGTTGCTACTTTTATTATTTGATGGTGGTCAATTTCAGTTATAAAAGTTGCAATTAAGTGTACAGATATGCTATAAATGATTTCAAATGATAATGAATTCAGTTCTATGAATAGCCGTCAACAATAGTGTATTTCCTAAGCAGTTATCTTAGTGAGCTAGGCTAAAGAAGGTCGTAAGCAGATTGATTTAAAAGGTATCAATTACCAATAAATAAAATTGTAAAAATACAAATTCTATGCTAATAAAAGGTAAATATAATTGTGTACGAAAGTGGATAATGCACAGTATTAAGTCATAAAACTAACATTTTTTTATAACAATTAAAAATATTTTTAAAAGCGAAAATAAATGCATCAATTTATTGAACTGAAGGGCTTTATGAGGTGCATCAACCAGGACGATGATATTGTCAAATCTGCTAATGTAGATCACCATCTTAAAGAATTCTAAATATCTTTAAAAAGTAAAGATTGTGTTAAGATAATGAAAAGCAATACTGCTATTTGTATCGAGGCAAACGAAACGCACATTTATTTTCGAACAGTTACCTGTAATTCATATGGTTTGTAATAAAATCACATAATTATATCTAATTAAATATTTTTTAATGATCTCGATCTATTTAATTCTATCACAATCATATAATTTAAATCTAATCTATTCAAAAAATTAAACACAAGAATTTGTGTTTTTCAGTAGGTGGATGAGAATTAATGTACCATTCCGTTAGGTGACAGGAAAGAATTAATTGAAAGTGAGGGTCACATGCAAAAGAAAAGGGAGACCAGAGCCAAGAGAGACCATCACCTAGTTCCGGAGCACTGGAGCTGCGCTTCCCCAGCCTCAGTTTAAAGAATCCTTTACCGAAAGCCATGCCAGAGGAAGGCTTGGAGCGAATCGGGCGGAAAGACTCCGTGGTGGTTTGGTGGAGGTTGTGGAACGATTGAGAAGTCTGACCTAGAACGGCACACTCACGTTATGACATAACAAAAACAACTGATATATTATTTAATTCTACTATCATAAGTAAAAATTTTGTCTTGAAAAGTATCACTGAAATGAAAAATAAAAATTATTAAAAAATGCATAGCTATAACTGTATTAAGAAAGAGAAGGTAATAATTTCCATGCGGAACAAACACTCTAATGTAAAATTTCATTTAATATTGAAGATATTATTTTTAGCTGCCACCTGAAAAATAGCTATGATATCTCACAGATAAAATGAAACAAATTTTGCCCTATAAAATAATTAAAGTCATGTAAGGAAATGGACCAAATATCCTATTTGCCAAAGAGAACATAATATTACATTAATATTTCAATACAATTAAAATTTTAATGTAGACTGCTTCTAAAACAAAGAATAACAAAAGGAAGAGAAAAATCACTATATCAGAAGGTCATTCTCCTTGCACAGCCTAGCTTATATAAATTATATCATTTATTATTATCAATTTCAGAGTTAAGAAAAAGATCCCAATGTAAAATGAGATTCTGAAGCAAATATTTAGAAACTTCATTCCAAAATGTTACCTAGTGACATGCCAGCTTGTGAAGACTGATTCGGAGGTTTGATGTATCGGTTTAGTATTTCTGTTTGGTTCGGACGAGGTAGAGTAGAATAATGGCGTTTCGATGGTGGTGTCTAAAAGAAGAAAAATGTACTTTAAGGACATAAAAGAAAATATATTTACGAATATGCTGTAAAAACCAAATAAATTTGTAGGCAAAATTCAATCAATAGTAATCAATTGATTATATTAAAAAAAATTGGTCCCTTTAATAATAAATAATGAATTTTAAAAAACAACCCATCCAACACTTTTAAATAAATTATTAATGACAAGAATTGAAGCTAATTGAAGATTCTTTGTGTGCAGGGAATAATTTATATTCAGCATTTAACAAATTATTCTTTAATGTATAAAAAAATATTTAAGGATATTTAAAATGCTGGAGACATATTAAAAAAATTACTTTAAACCCTTAATACATAATTTATATATATATATATATATATATATATAAATTATGTA
>JAOUZG010029841.1:131219-157702 GCA_026289955.1 Argiope argentata | reverse complement strand
ATATATATATATATATATATATATATATATATATATATATATATAATCTTAAAAGAGAGTTTTTTTATTAATATGGCAAAGAAGCAGGATTAAGAGATTGTTTTATGGAAAACAAAAGAGGTGCGCAATCAGAAAGATTGAACAACTACATAATGTAAAGCTTATATTTTAATTCATATAATTTAGCCAAATTCAAAGTTCCATTCTATAGTAACGTGAAGTCGATTTAGGAATGGCTTCTCAATTTTGAATCATAAGATGACGAGAAATTTACCCTAACCGATATACTTACTCCAACCTTCCACAACACACCACTGGGAGAGCATAATTGTACATGTACCTAAACATAGTTGCACATGCACAAGGTGCGTGTACACAAGCAGTTCTGCTAAGATGGGATTTGAGAATTGTATGTTCGATCTATAGTAGGATGAACCGCTCAGGAAAATTCTATTGTAGTTCAGGTAATGTATGAAGGGAAAATAATAAACTTAAAATAACAAGATTTGTTAGAATGGTCTAGAAAAGTTCTTAAATATCTTCCTTTATAATTCAAAATAAATTACTTTTTACTACGGAAATATTAGACTTATTTCAATTTTAAGCAATTCATAACAATTGAATCGCAGTAAATATTGTTGACTTAAGTAATTTACTTTTTTAGGCGGTGCGAATTTCGATCAGAATATTGTTGTGATGAGATTGTGGTGATTGCTATACATATAAGCCAGATAACATCCCTCGGACCGAAGTGCACTTTTGGCCCAATTGATAAGTTACTACTAACCATAAGATTGGGAGTTCGGGCCTAGCGCTATTTGCTACCCTCCTAAAAGATGAATAGGCGACCAAATTTGGTGCCAAATACTTGTACGAGAAAATATAAGTTTCCAGACTTGTCGAAATTTGATTCCTTAGAAGAGGCAGGATTTCCCTAAATCGTTATTTATGTCACCAAATTGAAAAGATGTACAAAAGCTCTGGAATTCAGTTTAAAGGTAATTGAATATGGCAACACCTAGTGAGCTTTGTGATTCTTGCTACACATATAATCATGCTTCAATGAGATTCAGTTTTGGACTCGTAAAGTGCATGTTCCCACACATTTAATTTTGTTACTTTTTACAGGAAAAATATTTTTAATTCGAGAAACCAACACCATTTTTTAAACCACCTTCCCATATGCAAGACAATACAAGTATATTTCATAGCATAAAACTGGACGATCAAGATGGCTCTGATCTCTTTACTTGTAATTACGCTTCTTTGAAGCATATCGAACAGACACTATCAGTGGTTTGTAAAAAATAGATGATGCCCTAAGCATAGGAATTTTCCATGATATTTCATAACAAACAACGATACATAAGCACTAATGTTTTGTTCTGATGACCGTCTACAAGATTGCCACCTAAGACACCAATTACTCCACTGCTTCTCCGATATACAAACACAAAGAGTTTTCTTTAAAAGTTATAATAATGCATACAGTACACTTCCATTATTGTTATTATAAACAATTACAAAATCGTTTGCATACACACAATGATCAGCAATTTCCGAATTAAACATTTCTAAGGCTCTGTAAGAGAAACATGCCTTTTGTGGGGTAGGGGGGCTCACATTTTCTGAGCTGCTGTAGCGATGAACGTTGAGACTAGAAAAGGGGCTGGGAGATTCTCCTCTGATGGGGCTGAAGAGGGGGCTTTGTCTCGAAAGGTCTCCGAGTCGAGAGGAGGGACGTTGAAAATCTTCGCAGATGGATAGTAAAGTTGAATTCTGTTGGAATGATCGAGGAGCTAGGGGTGGTTTTTCGGCTAAGTTGTAATCAAATGACAGCTCCTGAAAGGCAATGGTGCAATTCAGATGAAGCTGCATATTATAATTGAAAACTAAATCATAGTAATTAAATATGAACTTTTTAAAATTCAATTTTACTATTGTATAATAATTATATAATATATATTACAGTATTACATAGCAAACACTTTTTTTAAATATTTATCATGTAAAAATGCAGATTGCCCATAAAGTTTGGAGAGAATTAAAATTTCAAAATTTGAAATGTAAGAAATTAGAAGAATGTATAAAATGAAATAGAATGCTTAAAGCGTCTTTTTGTTTGTTTATTTATTTATATTTTTTTAAATTTAAAAACTAATTTTATTTCAAAATACCTATTATATTTTATTTTCATTTCGAGAGAAAGTCAATTATGTTCTTTAACTGCTTTTTTCTTTTGCTCTAATCCTTTTTTTGAATAACAAAGGTATATTTTAACACACGTAACTCACCTGTGCTTTTTACTTAATTATACCAAACCGATTGTTTAATTAGATGCCTCTTTTTCTATTACAGTTAAGAGTTTTAAAAAAGAGATCCTTTAATTAAATAGATGGTCCATATTTCAAGTATGATTCATTGCATTGAATGTGTTAATAAAACGTGTAAATCAAATCAAGGATATTATTTTTTCCTTCTAATAAAGTTATAGATTAACAGCAGTTTTTAAAAATAAGTAAGTTTTATTTTAAAAAATTTGTGACAAAAATAAAAATACTCATTTGTTTTCTTTACAACAGACATATTTAATAATAATATTTTCAGACGCACTATAGGCTTTCTTTATTTTAATTTTTAAAAATTGGTGGGAAAAAATAATTTTTATTGATATTTTCAATCTTAAAGTCTAATATAGCAAAAATGCAATATTTCTTGGATTATTTTTATTATCATGTCAGAACATTGGTTTTGAGATAAGGTTTTTGTTTTCAACAAAAATCCGTAGGCGAAAAATAAAAATTTTCACGAGCATCTCAAAAAAAAAAAATCAGCTTTTGCTCTTAATAATGCATTACCATTGCATTTACCAAAGCTATGATTTTTAAAAAAATAAGTTAATGACTACAGCAAATAAAATCTAGAAAAATGTCACTTTGAGCACGTGTTTATATGAAATGAAATAAATAGGAAATGTGATACTTTTTAAACAACAAATGCGATACAAAGTTTTTTGGATGGTTTGCAGTACTAAATTGATTCATTCAATGAAACAATTAAAATGAATAAAATTATAATTTAAGTACCACGAGCATGTGGTGCTTGGCTGTTCAAGGAATTATGTTCTGATATGATACATTTAAATATGTATAGCAGATTTCATTTTAAACTTTTTATTTTATTTATTTTAATGATAAGATTGCATCAAAGATTGCAATTTACAAATGAATATCTGTTTTACAAGATAAGATAATTTGCTTTGGTATTATATCATGTAATCTTAAACCAAAAGAATTGCAATCAAAAAAATACACGAGCTAAAGTTTGAATTCATTTGCCATTTTTTAACTATCACTTATAAAATTACAAATTAATCAAATTAATAAATGCCAAACAATTTATATATTACTACCGTACCCGACATTGCTCGGGAAATAGAATTATTAGGGGATAGCAGTGCTTGATGCACCTAGTTATGAAAATCCCCTATAATAATTACTTATTACCTATAATTTTTTCTAATATGGGGGGAGGGTCCCGGAGCCTTTGGACTCCTTATATATATGCCCTTGTCCTTAACCGATCCTTAACTGTCCTTAAGGATTCTTTTAAAGCATTGAATTTCTTAGCAAATGCAGACCATCCACATTTTATTGTTATACCTATATTTAAGCAAGAACTTCTTTGCATACAGCAATTTTTTTTGAGGGGGGGGGGTTCTGGTGCAGAAATTATTAAGCTGCTTGATGAATTGACTCAGGAGCAAGCTACATAAAATTGGCAGTGTGAAAAACAGTCTTCTCTTAAATAGATCCCTGCAACTTTTAATGTCTGTACTTGTGACTTATTAACGGTTATTGAAAAGCAAACTTTTACAGGAAACTGTACTCTTCTAAATTCAAAAGGATAGCCAATTTGATGCATGCTTTAACTTCATCTGCACGTGTTCCTCTAGGTACAACCAGTAATGTTATTTCACCAATTACTTCATCAGAATTTCTTAGATCTTTGAGAGTTGCATTAAGTGCCTCGAATCCTGCTTTATGAGCCATAGTACTCTCATCCCAGATAATAAATTTGCAATCTTGTAAAAACCTTAGCCAAATTACTCTGTTTTTTAACACTGCACATTGGATTCTCTGAGTAATTGAGGTTAAGGGGTAATCTAACAGCAGAATGAGCTGTCTTTCTACCCTCCAATAACGTTGCAGCTACTCCAGACGATGCAGTTGCCAGGGTAATGCCTTTATGGCTTCTGATCTTTGAAAGAAGAAAAATTTAAGAGAAATGTTTTTCCAGTGCCACCAGGTGAATCTAAGAAAAATATTGGGCCTGTACCAAACTCGATGCTGTTGATGACCTTTTGATATACGCTGGACTGTTCATCTGTTAGAGAGATTTCAGCAACATGTACTTTTTTCTTCAAATCTTCAAAATCAAGATTTGTTTCTCGCATGTACTCTCTGTTTTGCAAATGTGTCTCAAATCGCTCAGACTGAAGTAAACCATAATCCATTAAGCACTGACCTCCCAGAGTCTGAACAGTGTCTTCTATTAGAATCAAGCATTGGTTGTACGCTTTGTCCTTAGAGCGGAGTTGAAAGAGCGGAGACTTGCAGTTGTCTTTCATGCTGAAACCGGATATCTTCTGAAAAACTGCCCTTGTACTTTTCCCAAAGGCTTTGTGGATCAGAGAGATGAAAAAATACCAAGATCACTGAAAAAAGTTCTCGCAGTTTGAATGATGAGCTGCTTAAAATAGCTTCTTTAATAGTGTATTGCCACTGTTTATCATCTTCGAGCAATCCCATTGCCATGCATGCTGCTTTGAATGTAGGATAATTATTTCATAAGACGCGTAATTTTTGATGGATTGTTTTCAAAATTGATCAGGGTGTGCCAAAGAAATGATAATTTATATTTTAAAAAGTTTAGTCTCATTTTTATTTATCAATGTATTAGATTTGTAATGTTGAAGAGGAAAAGCCAATAAATGCCAAAAAAAAAAAAATTTAAATGCGCAATTTTTTGTCAGATTTTTACAATCTTTCACACGATTTTGAAAAATGTATCACATTTTATGTAAAAAGAATTTGATTAAGTTATCATGAAAAGTTTCGGCGTAATAAAATATTAAAGTGAAATTTCGCATCTTCGTTAAAAAATTCGCGAAAAATTCAGTTTTAGAAATTCGATTTTTTAAAATTGTATTGCAGCATACTACATCGTATTGTCTGTATTTTTCCAGCTAAGCGTCTATTTTACAGAACCGTTCGAGAAATAGACACGTCAACATGGACTTTAAAAAAATCGATATTTAATTTTTGCGTCGATATTTCGTAGAATAAATTATACCTCTTTGGTCTACGATAGAAAGTCCATCCGATTCCCCAGCGATATTGAGTATAAGTTGAATGGACGCGTAACGATGGCAATTTAAAAAAAGGCGGTTTTATGGGACGAAACGGGGCGCATCAGCGATCGCTGTTCCGAAAGGCCGTGTTTCACTCGGAAAGTAACCTTACAGGTTTTAATTTTATAGAAATTAAGGGGTTTTAATTAATTGCGACTCTAAATTGAAATATAAACTATCCTATCTTTTAAGTAGGATCAAACTGCGAGTGGTGTGTAAATTTTATTAAAATCGGTTAAGTAGTTTAGGAGTCCATCGTGGACAAACAACGTGGCTCGTAATTTATATATATTAAGATTATAAAAATAATGATTAGCCTGACGCTTACAAGAAAAATAATGTCACAAAATAAGTTAGTTAAAAAATCTTTAAAAGAATCCATACTTTTACATCATCCAAATCAAAGGATGCCAGATTCTCAAGAGCAGAGAAAATGTTATCTTCTTCTGAAGGCACTTTTTTAGAAAACTCCTCACTATCTAATTTAAGAAAATTTAAAAAAAAATTAAAATAGAATAAAACAAAATAAAACGTAACATTTTATCACACATTCAGAATACCAAACATGAATTACAGAATACTAAACATGTATAAAAGGTTTGTAGGATTACTTCGTAAAAATTTGTCATCTAAAAACATAAACTGTTCTAACATGAACAAAATAATATGCTGAGTTTTAAATACCATGCATTTAGTAGAGAAGACAAAGATACGAATTTAGTGGAGAAGAAAAGATACATTTAATGCACACATTTTACCATATATTTCAAAATTCTAAAAATAGTATTATTTTTTACATTTTATAAATAATAAAAGAAAAAATCGTTATTAAATTTTTTTCACATTTTAGGCCATTACGAGAAAGCAAAAATTTAAATGTAAGAGTGACTCTAAATAAAAAGCATGAAAAATTGTGAATTCTAAAAGTATATACAAAGTTAATTATGAATAAATATTGTTTTTCATTCTTACCAACTTTTTTCATGCTAATTTCATATGAATAACAATAATTAAATAAACGATTATTTTCACAGATTTGCAACATAATATAAAAGGTGGAAAGAAATTAAACTTTCAGAGTTTTGAATCTTCATCAATTGCCTAAACAATCTTAAGATATATTTTACCTTAATCCACAACAAAAAATTGTCAGACTTACTTTTCCTTGTGCGATTAGAAAGAACTAATTCATGCAACTTCTTATACCGATTTAAGGATGTTCTCATTTCTTGGATTTTTCTTTCCTAATAAAAATACAGACAAAACTTACATATAGTAAAAATAATATAATACAAAAGAATTAATAGGCATGACATTATTCTTTATTTCTTCCTATTATTATTTTAGAACAAAAAATATTTACACTAATCCCTACTAAGAACTAATTTTTAAATATAATTTTTAATGATTGTATAGTTTTTATTTTGTTTTATAGCGGTTTACTATCTTTTTTTGCCAACTTTATTAATCCATATTAACTGATATCTTATAACTTATTCCTTATCAGCAAATGAAAAAAAAACCCTAAAACAACTGCAACCTTAATGCATCATCATTGTTAATGTTATTATTAAAAGAGTATTTCAAAAACATAAATCAATAACTTTATAGCACAAAATTAAATCCTCATGATGAATGCAACATCACTTCACAATTAAGGTTCAATAAATATTCCCAGTTGACTAAACTAAGCTCGATCTTTCTTTATGAAGGAGAAACATAATTATAAAGCAATTTGGCAAATGAAATATTTATATATATTTTTTAAATCTAATTTCATCGGTTTTCAACATATATTTAAAATAATAGCCTAGACATTTGGAAACAACTAAAAATATGCAACATTCTGTGAAATTGATGGCATAATCTTCATTTGAAGAATTTTAAATTTGATATAATTTATGCTGCTCTATCATATTTGCTTAAGGATATTTGCAATTGATAGCTAAAGCAATTCTCTTACCATTTTATCTTTTATTTTAAAAATGCATTATTTTTTAATACGGCTGGTGTGTAAAACAAAAATTTGATAAATAGTGTTCATCAAATCACTTTTAATTAGTAAATTAAAAGTGTTTCGAGTGTCTAGTTTTTTAAAACCCTCAATTTGTTACAAATGCCCATACATGGTTTAAAATAAAATTGGAACCTGTTGCGCATCTTATGATTTGAAATATGATGATCTAAATTGGTTATGATCATCGTCAAATAAGCTCATGGAGCGAGACATTGGTCCACTTTTAGTAAAAAAATAAATCAATAAATCAACAGCAACGAATTAGATAAACCAGTTCTGACAAGTAAGAGATATTAATCAGCAACCTCAAAAACTTCTGATTTCCTCCATGATCCTCAACATCTTTCTTCCCTTTTTTGCAACAAAAAATAAAATAAAAATGTGGTGTAATTTTTTTACTCCATATGAAAATCAGCACCATACAAATTGCTTTAGATAAAAATTATACAGAATTTAATTCAACAATGAGGTTAAAGAAATAGATAATTGTTATTAAATGAAAAAAAAATCGTTTGATAGGGCGCAATTATGAAAATGTGATGTTAAAGAATCGGATAAGTAACATCACTTCAAATAAATCGTTGACAGAGTGAAATTATGATAAAAAAGTAGTTTAATTATTTATTTACGAAGATTGCAATTATTTTTGATCAGATAAAATACAATCTGATGATATTTAAAAAAAAATAATCTCGTTTAATTTTTAAAGAAAAAAAGATACTTATAAATGGATGAAGTTTCAAAATTAAGAAACCAAGTGCATAGCAAAACCATGTAGAAAAAAATTTAGATGCTGCACTTTTTTTTCAAAATTAGTTATCGCATTGTAAATTTGTCACTAAATGTATCGTCCGTGATTCTATTTTACATGTCAGATAACATACAACTGGATAAAGTGGTAAACAGTGAATTCCTAAAATAGTAAGATCTGATAAGCTTAAAGTAGATCTTAATAACAAATTTAAAGTTAAGAATAGTTCTTCAAATCACTTAAAAATCAATGATGAAATTAAATTAAAAAGGAGAATTTCAAGTAATAGTTTCTTACCTTTTCATCATTAGCAGCCATGACAGTTGATAATGCACCCTTTAATCTTTCCATTTCAGGACCTTTCAGAAAATTTAATTGAGTTTTTTTCTTTTTTTACAGTTTAATTAAGAATAGACATAATCTTTTCAAGAATAAAAAGAAATAAAAGCTTTATTTTTCCTTAGTTAAAAAAGTACTCACTACAGTCAAATACTGGAGTAACTGTTCCGTTTCGTACAATTTTTGACTTAATTGTAGCTAAATCTGCTTCTTTTTCAGCCAGACAGGCACAGGTTAAAATAAGCTCATTCTAGAAGATATGAAGAAAATAGAACGTTAGAAAACATAAACTAATTTAATATTACAGAAAGGTATTGATTTCATATGGAATAAAATAAAAAGTATTGTAGTATCCATGAAATAAAAACTAACCAATAATTGAATCTTTTAGTGGTGGAGTTTAAAATAAAAAGGAATAAAAGAAATTTTTTTAAATAATAGTTATAAATTATAGCAAATTAAATAATAATTTTATATAAATATATAAAATCTTTATTTAAAATAAGCTATAATTTTAACTTATCTGTTAGTTTAATTCCATCTTTGGATACATTTTATTTATTAAAAAAATGTATAATTATAAAGGCTTGATGCCAACTTGCATTAAAATTGAAATTTCATGTTCAACTTGTACTTTCAAGTTCAAATAATAAAACAAGAATTTTTTTCACTCAACATTGCATACATTTTAATGTATTAAACATGGAATACATCAAGATGCATGTCAAGTTAAAATGATCGATTTCTTCAATATTTCCAAATAAATATTATCTAATTATTTTCTAAGTAATGTTTATTAGCAATATCATTGAACTTAATTCACATGCTTCATACTTGGCTAGCCTATACAGAATAAAGGAGCAGCATTATTTTAATTCTGAAATCATTGCACATTTTGCATAGAAAATACAAAAGTGAAGTTTCGATTTAGACAGCATGCTGATAAATGATGCAAACAGTTAGGTTTATCATGCAAATAGTATGACTCGATTAGTGAGGTTCATATATGCAAGATATACAAGTGTATATTAAAATAAACACATCAAATGCCAATTATAATTTAATGTTTAAAAATAATTTGCATGAAGTCATTGAGGGCCTATTATAACTAAATAACGACAGTTCCAGTAAATGAAAGTCTCCAGAGGAGCTAATTAGTTTGAAATAAAATTGCTTCAAACACTGTAATATTACTTCTAGTTTTCGATTTCGTTCTTCGATTTCTCTCTTCTCCTCTTCTGCAGCTGAAAGCCGAGACCTCAGGGCAGAAATCTGGGACATCAGATCTAATTTACTGCTCTCTACAGATGACCTGGAGGCCATTTCCTACCATTAAAATATATAATTCACCATATGGCAATCAGGAATTTGATACAAAATTTGATTAGCTCAGATAAGTAACAGTTATAACATATTTTCAACATTTGTTACAATTCTAAGAAATTATCTCATGTTTACATGAAAAAAAAATCTAAATTTAAATTCTGCATTTTATTTACAGAAAAAATACTTTATAATTTTTTTTATTATGCACATGATTCTAATAAGAAAAACGCTAGATGATGAGGAATTTATCTATTTAACTTGTTTTTTACTATATAAAGAATATAATTACTTTATAAAATAAAAAGATCTTTAAAGCTCATATAATGAATATTATTATTTCTCATTGTATTGTTGAGATTATCAGTTCCAATAGAAAAGATTACTCCAGATTATTTTGGAAATTCCCAGTTTGACCCCCTTGCTCCTCTTCTAATAATCAAAAAATACTAAATTAACATAGAGAAAAATTGGCAATTTTCTTAATTAATAAATTAAATGCTTCCTGATACCAAATGCTATCAAACAAATTAAAATAAAATACATAAACTATTCCACATTAGATAAATCATACAAGCATATGAAATTTCATTGTAAATTTATTACATGCATACATTTTAGTTTAAGTCATATTTTTTCACTAATTGATTCCCACATTAATGTAAATTAATAGATACAATTTAAAACAACAGAATTAATTTCTCTCATGATACAATGTTTTGAAATAATAAATATGTAATAACGTAAAATATTACTTTATATTATACAATTTACAGTTAATATAAAATATTAACTGCAAAAAAATATAGAACTTTTGCCTTAAACTAAATATTAAGAAAAAAATTTCAATTGAAATCTATACTTTTAAATTCCAACATTAAAGAATGTTAAAAAAAAGAATCTACATAGAAAAATAGAAATTAATATCAGTGATTGATAGTGATCTCCAAAGCGAGTTTTTTATATTATTTATTAATTTAATATTAGTTTTGTGATAAAAAAAATAATCAGTGTTAGTTAGCCATATTATCTATTAGTTCAATACCAAGCAAACTTAATCATTCAAACAAAATATTTAGCATTGCTATATAAATTTCAATAATTTACTTGGTAAATAGTACATTATTGATAAGTTCTGAAAAATTATTGGTAAGTTCTGAAAAAAGAAAATGGATTTAAAGAACATTCTAAGCCAATTCATCAATTTTCTAAAAAAATCTAAAACATCTGAATATAAAAGATAATTCTTAAATTGATAAAAATAAATAACAGTTTTTTATTAGTTTTTTTTAATAAATTGTATAGATTCATCTATATTTTTGTATCAAATACAGAACGAGAAATTAAAGTCAACAATGAGAAATATTCTCTGTATACACAATTGAATCAATGGAAAGAATAATAATATCATTCTGAATTTCTAAATAAGAGAAAAGATATTGAAAGCTAGTACTGTTCTTCAGTGCTTATTCAATTAAATTCAATTAAAAGCAAGTTTAGATCTATATATATCAAATCGCTTCATGAAAAAAGAGTTTGAATTTTTTTCTCCCTTCCTACCCATAACCATAACATCTTTTATATCAATAGATAGTAATTAGTTAATAAAATATGATTTAAAATTCCAAAAGTGAAGCCTTTCTCTGAACTGTGAATAAGAACTTCATGGTTTATTAAGTTTGCTCCATTAAATCAATGAATGAAAGGACCAAGATTTAATTCATGTTCTATTGACTGTGAAAGAAAAAAAATATTTAATGTAGATGATTTCTTGAAGATATATATTGTTTTGTTTTGACAATACAACAATATTGTTCAAATGCAGCCGTCCATATTGCTACAGTTAAATGGTTGAATTATATATGATAAAAATAATTCAAATATATTTTATTCAGGTTTTAAAATTATATGAAAATGTAGCTAATCGCTTCACATTGAAAACACTCATAAAAAGTTGAAAGCAATTCAAGAGAAAGCATAAAATGTTTAACAGAAAGATAGTTAAATGAAATAAATTGTCATAAAGAAAACTGACTGAAAAATATAAAAATATCAATCGTAAAGAATATCTAAACGAATAATTAGAATGGAAACTGAAATAAAAATAATTTATAAATCAAAATAATAAGCGTTGTTTTATGTTAAAAAAAGAAGAAAAAGCTTTTTTTAAAAAAAATTTTAGACGTATTTTTGTTGCCTAATTTCTTAACTTAATAAATTGTATTTATAAATAGCATTTTTAAACTATAGTCAAACTATATATACGTACATCAACTACTTAAACTTGGTTAATTAGCTTATTTAAGTTACTATTTTCACACGGCAATTTTTAAAAGCTGAAATTTCCATAAATTGTATAATGCAATGTTTAGGAAGGAAAAAAAAATCCAAAATGCTTTGAAGATCAGACTGCTGAACTAAGAATCTTAATAATTAATAAATACTTAAAAGCGTGCTTTCAAAATAAGATAGGTGAATCAAGTCTAAAATATTCGTACAATAGATTCGAATTTCCTGTATTATATATATATGAGTTATTTCCATCTCAACCATCACAAGATACATTGGATTGTCCGGCCTTTGACGAGATGAAATTATTTATTAGCTATAATTACCAAAAATTACTAAAACGATATGTAATTTAATCACAATTGATACATCAATCAATTTAGAATTTAATAAATGATACTATACTATTTTAATAAATACTTTTACTTTTGTTAATTAAGTAAAAGTACTTTTACTTAATTAACAAAAGAAATACTTTTTTTATACTTTTATAAATAAAAACTTTTTTTAGTGCTTCGTCTTTCTTTTTATGTATGTATGTGTGTGTGAGAGAGAGTTTATGTGTTTGTGTGTGCGCACGCGAGAGAGAGTGTATGTGTGTGAGATAGAGTGTATGTCTGTGTAAGACAGAGTGTGTGTATGTGAGAGAGAGAGAGTGAGAGAGAGAATGTGTATGTGCTTGAGAGAGAGAGTATGTATATGTGTGAGAGAGAGAAAGCGTATGTGTGAATGAAAGAGAGAAAGAGAATGTGAGTGTGTGTGTGTGTGTGAGAGAGTGTGTATGTGTGTACCTGTAAAAGAGAGAATGTGAGTGTGTGTACGGGAAAGAGAGAATGTGTGTGTGTGTATGAGAAAGAGAGAATGTGTGTGTGTATGAGAGAGAGAGTGTGTGTGTGTGAGAGAGAGAGAGAGAGTGTGTATGTGTGTGTAAGAGAGAGAAAGTGCGTATGTGTGTGTGAGAGAGAGAGAAAGGGAGATTGTGTGAGAGAGAGAGAGAGTGAGAGAGTGAAAGTGCGCGTGTGTGAGAAAGTGTGTGAGTATGTGTACATGAGTGTTATATTAAAATTTTTTATAGATGCTAGCATAGCTGCTCTTTAATTAAAGAAATGATAGATATGGTCATCAAATAAAAGAACGAGGTCTTCACCTTTCTCAAAAGTGCTTCCGAACTGCTGAGTTGCTCTTTGCTGCGCGACAAAGAAGTTTCGAGTTCCATTATCTTTTCGTTCTGTGCCTCCACTTGATCCGACAGCACGTTTACCTAAATAACGTGATTCCAAATCAACAAATACACAAAGTGATTGCAAATACACAGTGGCCCAATAACTAAGTTCAAAATTGTTAGAGATAGGCATATATTTTCATTTGGATAAAAGCCTTTAAATTGACTAAAGAATATGTTAATTGAATCAGTAAATAACAAAATGGAGTCAACAAACTAAATAAAAACAATAAATAATGATTCTGAATAAATTTACTCCTTTAACAAAATATTTTTTACACTTTCACATATTTTTAAAAATATTTTCTTCAACTGAAACTGATGCAGCTTTGAATAATTTCATTATTTTAAGCCAATCAACGGCCTATATGAGTATTTTCTATATGAGACTTTTAAGAGATTAAAAAAAAAAAAATCTAGCTATGAATAATAAGGTATAGGATTGTATAAAAATTTAGATAATATAGTCATTATTGCATTTATAGACCCAAACAACATGAATACGATTCTTTAATCATTTAAATTATTCTCTAATTAGAAAAATTAGTTCATCTCCAATGGTTTAAAAATTAAACACTGGCCCATAATTTGAACCCTGTAAGAAATAAAATCAGAAAAGACAGAATTCATTATACTTAGATAATTATTTCTAGAAAACTTAGTTCACAACTTAATTAACAAAAAATTCGCATTAATGTCCAAATTTACGATATTGTATGACGTTCAAAATATCGAACATCGTGGGGATATAGCACAATATCTAATGTTATTATAAAAAGATGAAAAGTATATTTATTATACAAGGAAACAGGGATGAAACAAAATTTAAAGAATAGCACTAAATTCTAAAGATTTTTGACATTTTACTCAACATTTTTGGAACCAAATAGAATGATAAAGAAAATAAACAAATGTAATTATTGCTATGGGAGAAGACTATCCCTAGAAAAGGATCTGGTGACAAATTTAAAGGACTTATAAAATGTAGGATATTGAAATAAACAATTAAAATAAGGTATGTTTTTTTTAATTAGGATAACGATGCTAAAATAATTATAGGACTGTAGTTGCAAAAGCGAAAAGAGTTTTCCGAGTTTTCCTCTAGTTTTCTTTTTTCAACAGTTTTCCTCTAGTTTATAACTGATAAAAAGTCGTGCTTAATTCAGTTATATCAGCATCTCGTTTTGTAAAATAACACTAGAGCGATTTTGAAACGGATCTCGTAATTTTGAACAACGATCAGAAGACGAGGACGACACCTTAACTGATAAACCCCTCACCAAAATTCCATACCACAATGGCCAATAGATGGGTTTAGAATGTACCAAACCCACTTACTCATTTAAAGCCGATTACTGAAGGAAACGTCAATGGAGTGGAGGCATTTCACAATACTCCATTCTCCTCTCCCCCCTCCTAAACATTTAGACTGGTCGTTGATCAATGAATTTTTTCACTGATCATTAACGAATACGTCGCTTTGATCTTTTTAGAGAACACTTCACTCGAATACATTGTAATCAAATAATAACATCCATCCCAAGGCTCTTTTTATTCACCTGCATTTAATAAAATTTGGTCTGGTTGAATATGCAGTATTCGACTACACTACACTTTCGTATCTACGATTAATTTTTGAATATTATTACCTATACGCACGAGCAAAACTAGTTTCGAATGTTGGACTTAAATTTAAAAGTTAAATCCTTTATGAAATGCAACTGTAAATAAATGTGCCTCCTGAATGTTGAGAATGAGTTAATATACCAAAGACAATAATGAAAATTGCCATTTGACAGAAAACACAAATAACTCTAAAGTTATATAAATGAATATAGAGCTTGTAAAACAATATACAGTTGTTGAGAATGATGGTTATGAGACAATATACATCATGGACAAGGAATCATTAAACAAGACATCCCAATAGAAAAGGAAATTATTAGCCACTTAATGACCACTTTTCAACATCAACAACATACTCCATATATAATGAATCATGGTGGATCCAAAAAGAAGACTGGATTTTAAGTCATTCAATTGCCCTTATTTCAGTATAATCAATACTTTCCATAGATAATAAATCATTAATCGAGAAGGTTGCAATATAGATAATTTTTCTAGAAAGGCAGATACTCACTTTACATAAAACGAAATGCCAGTTCGTGTTCTTATTTTAGCAAATAAATAATTAAGAGGAACTCAGAAGATAATTCAGATATCACAATAAAAAATGTTAAAAAAAATATGCGTTTGTACACTTAAATGCTCAAAGTGTTATATTACCAAATCTACGAGTACGAATTCAATACGAGGGAATTCAAAATTAATATCAAACTTAAACGTGCTATAATATTTTGCATGCGTTAATGCTAATAATGCATAAAAATCTATTCATGAACCTTTATATTCAATTTTCACATAATTCACAAAGCAATACTTGTTAAACAAACCAGAGTTAATAACATGAGCACGTTAATTAAACAGTGATTTAGAATAAAAAGAAAAAGAAAATATTCTTCTGTTCTAAAAAAAAATATTTATTTTAAAAGTGGAAGTACTTTGAAAAAAATGAATGTAATATTTATTTTTTAAAAAACCGTTTTCATTCCTATAAAATAGTATCAATAAACTGATAAATTCTTTAAATGAAGAAAACATATTACCTGCAATGCCAATTGCTCTTTTTCCATTTCAAGTTGACATATCCTTTGTTGCAGGTCTTCACATTCATACGAAGAATCATTACCCTTTAAAATAATATGAAAATCAGTATTTAAAATTATACACACAGTATGCAGTTAATACAAATAGAATATAAAATGGTGAAATTATTAAAATATCCCACATTCAAGATGGCAAAAACAAAAGGTTATTAGAATTCATCAAATAAAAATTATAATTGAATAAAAGAATGATTTTAGACATAAATGTAATTGTTATAAAATAAATCAACATATTGTTTTTTATAATACCATAGATGAATTTACAAACAATTTTGGAATAAAGCTTATAGGAGAATTAATGTAGTTAATATCATTAAATGCAGCATATTACACCTAATGGAATCATGCTTAAGAATTAGTAAGAATGCATCTGAAGCTAATAGATTTAATTCATAAACAAAATTAACTTCGATATTGCTCAGAATTTTTCTTTTTAGTTCTAAGCACAAAATTCCACACTATGCCAGTAAAAAAATTAAATACTGAAAATACAAGAAAATATAAACGGAATTTTATTGCTATACCAATAATTCACTCTAGCACGGTTTAGCTTATAAACAAAATTAACTTCGATATTATTCTGTATTTTTTCCTTTATTTCTCGGTGTAAAGTTCCTCGCTGTGTTTATAAAAGACATTAAAATTGTTAAAATGTAAGAAAATATAAATAGAAAATTTTTGCCATATCAATAGTTCACATTAGCACGGTTTAACTTATAAGCAAAATTAACTTCGATAATACTTAAAAATTTTCCTTCATTTCTTAGCATAAAGTTCCACACTATGTATAAAAGAAATTAAACAACGGAAATGTTAGCAAATATGAATGGAAATTTATTGCTAAACCAATATTTCACATTAAAAGGGAAGGCGTACATGATTTTTCAGCAATTAAAGCTATTTTAATTTGTGATGTGAGGTATATGTTGATTAAAATTCCATTTCGAAGCAAAACAAATGTTGTTTTAGGAAGCAGTTTGTAAGTATAAACCGTTATAATGAGGATGATTCCTGATAAAATGAGTAAAAATATATTAATGAGCAAAATTAAATAAAATGTTAGTGAATAATTATAATTTTGGTTCGTTAAGGAGAATGAAAATCGACATTAGTTTGAACATTAATTCAAGAAAGAAATCTGCGGAAGTAGTCTCTCCAAAACTTAATCACATATTCTCTAATAAACTTGCCATCAAACTTTGCATGACATTAGTATACAATTGTTATAAATTAGTAACTTTTGGATCGAATTCATCACCTTTACTAAATCTATCGTGTCATCTTTGGCGAGTTTTTTTTTTTTGGCGATTAATCCCTGGCATGCGCTAATATTATCCCAAAATCGAAGTTATGCTTTAGGTGAGTTCTTCTCAACCGATTGAAAACAAAAATTTAATACAAAGCTGTACTTATAGTGACAAAAACCTACACCAAATTCGATAGTTTTAAGTAACTGTATTTTTGAACTTTAACGTTTATTTGTTTCTAAAAGTACAGGCTGACAGACAATCGACTCCTAGTTGGATTTGGCTCAAAATCTGAGATATTTGCACTACAGAAGCCAATTCTGAGTATGTTAATGCAATTTTTTCAAATACTAATTCATTAATTTTTTTAATTAAATAAAACCTATTCCCACCAAAAATATTTATTTCCCCATTGCCAAATAAGTAACGAATTTGCCCCCCCCCCAAGACAGTAATGAGGTTAGGCTTAACATGCCTATTTCAAACGATTCTGCTTATTTTCATAATGTTTGATGCATTTAAAACTAAACATTGTTAATTAATCGACTTTTCGGATTCATTCTGAAGTACTTTCGAACTAAAATAATACAGAATAAAGGAAATTAAAAATTTCTAATCTAAAGAAAATTAAAATTTATAATTTCTAAAGACAATTAAATTTTTTAATTTCTTAAGAAAATCGAACATTTCTCAAATTAAAATTTCTTTCTACATCAGTAGGGTATTGCTTTACCCCAACTGGCTTTAAAAGATTCACGCATTCTGCGTTGCCCCAATTGACGTTGAAAATTCAACGCTAGTATAATTTTTCATCAAATATTGAGAGTAATTGTAATTATTACTCCAACATAGCCTGGTTGGTAGGGCATTGGATTCACATCCCTTATGCTGTGAGTTCGAACCTGCCAGCCGAAGACTCTCCATGTGTGGTGGGAGCTACTACATCGGTCGTGGTCACAAAGTCCTCTAGGTCGAGAGTAATAATCCTCTTTCCGTTGTAAAGCGAAGTAAGAGAACAACAATTATAATTATTTAATAAAAAATAACTAATTTTTTTTCTTTGTTAACCTAAGTAGGAATTAATAAAAAAAATTATTTTTTATATTACTCGTTTTAGATTACTATACTTTCTCTATACTACGTATACGAAGAAGGAGGAAAAATATTGTCCACAAATTCGGAATCTGTAAAATGCGCAATTCTGTTGTTCTTTAATTCTTAAGAACGAAAAGAAAAAAAAAATCCTAATTATTTTGACAGCCGCATTTGCGATTCCTACTTTTTCCGGGAGTGGTCCCGGCTTCGTGTTACAAGTGAGAGAGGAGCTCTTGAAGGGTGAAGTGTAGGCTCTGATAACAAGAGAAGAAAGGGGGAATTTTTTTTACTTAAAAGTGAAAGAGAGAGAGAGAGAGAGAGAGTGCCTTGAAACAAAGGCAGAAAGAAAAAACCCGACCTCGAGGTCAAAGAAATAGAAGAAAGTGATTCGAATGACGCAAGCGGTCCGAACACGAGAGCTAAGTGCAGCCATTCATCATCCAGTCTTCCTTGGATTCAGAAAGAGCACTGAAAACATACAGTAGCAGTCAGAAATTGATAAAAAAATGATATGATAACTGAAAACTACATTTAATAAATAATATTATTCTATTATTAAAAAAAAGTCTGAGTGCTTCTGAATTTACGGGTGAGTGTCAGCTATTTATTAGGATGTCACAAATTTTGATGTTCTAAATTTATTGCAATAGATTTATATTTCCCCGCAATTTTCTGATTTTCAATTCTGTTTGCGCATGCGCGCGTGTGTGTGTATTGGAGCTGCACAGGGTAGACCATTTGACCAAAAGCTATCAAACTAAGAACAGTTTACAGGGTTAAAATGTAAAAATTGGGGCAAATTTTTAAAAGATTTAATTACAATGTTAATTAATTAAAAATTAAACGAAATTTCGATATTTTTCCGCGATAATTTCAAAAAAGGTTACAACACAAAAAATTGTTTTTGGACCGTTTTAAAACAGAATAAATAAATAAATCTTTTTAGTGAGTTTTCAATAGTTCTAGTTGCAAGTGAGAACTCAACTTATTAACCCATAACTCAACGAAAACTCAAATTTATTTAACCTATAACTAGAGGCATGAATTTCCTTCAGAAAATAGAGGTCAGAGACATGAAATGAAAATGGCGCCAATGTTATTTTTCTCTTTTAACTTTTGTAAACAACATTTTAATTTATTTTGGAAAGGTAATGCATTCTGGCAATCATATATTACCAAACATATTTAAAATATTAATTTTTACAATATCAAATGTTGGAAAGTTGGTAAAAGAGAAACCTAAATAATCTTTTAATGGGTATTTAATTCATTTAGATGTTACGGAATTACACTAAGGTTAATAACAATTAGAATTTAACAAACAAAAATGAAGAATACAATATTTTAAAATATTATTTTAAAAATATTTCTCTTATTATTTTTGCATTATTCAAATTAAAAGTAGTTTCAGAAACACAGAATCAATAACTGCAAAAGTTAAAAAAAAACTTTGAAAAAGAATGTTATTGTTGTTACTTATGGCACTTGCCATATTATACAAGCCCCCCGCTGATACAGCAGCAGATTCAAGCCGAAAGGTGCGTCTCTTGTTTTTGAAGTAGCGCCAACTATGGCCAAAAGTACGACTTAGCTACACACTCATCACATTCACTTGCACAACCCCTTTTTACAGGGGGGGGACATTCACACATCTCCCAGATAGCACACAGAAGAACAACCATGCCCGAACCGGGACTCGAACCTGGGGCTATCAGAAACCTCTGCGCAAGAAAACCGGCTAAAAAAGAATAACTCGGTTATACGCTCGTGTTCATACTTAAAACTTTTGCCAACATACCGCTGAAAGAACAACATGTAAGCACAAAGAGGATGATTGTATTCGTGGGAAAAATACCACGTGATAATTAAGGATAATGAATAACGTGGAGTTTTTCCGTCCCAGTTATGGGTTACTAAAGATTTAAATTAAATTTATTTAATAAATAATTTAAGTAATTATATTTTATATATGACCTAATTGCAAAAATTTATTTCTATGTAAAATTTCGATTTTCTTTTTCGGGAAACAAAGTCATTTGAATAGCATATTAGTTTTCTTTCATTCGCTATTTCTTACGTTTTTCTTTCCCTTTTTAAAAATATATTTCAAATAACAAAATGTCCATGTGATCCTCCAAAAATACAATAAAAATATGAGCAATGTTAGAGCTCACACTCTTATCCCAAGTTTACAATTTCATGAGGGGAGGGGATGATATCTTTATCAACGAATAACTACGAAAATTATCTGACGCTGGTTTTTTCCCCTCAATTTAAACATCCAGGAAACTAGGGAATAGCTCTCACCCATTCACGGGCCTAAGGCACTGACACACCGGAAATAGAATGTATCCATCTTTTTTTCCTGTCTGCGAATAACCCGAGATTTACGGCAGATAGGAGAGAGGATACAGATACACTTCCGCCTCCAGGAAACGATCTTGACATTAAAAGGCACTGCGATAATTTGAATTCCATTTATAGAAACCTTTATCAAAGCATATAAAATACGCATGATATATAACTGTGTGAAACACGTAGATATCATTTTTTCTAATTCGTAAGTTTGTGTTTGGAAAAGAGATGGAAAAATAAAAATAAGAATAATGAAAGAGCAAACTTTAAAAAAAAGCTAACATCCTCAGGAAATCCATGGTAAATATTACATTAAAATAACAAATAAATCCTTTATTATTCAGCTTCACGTGTTTCTTGCAGGACTCGATTAATGAATGACAAGATTTTATAATTTTATATTTTCTTAACTACTGCATTTAATATAAATAGTGATATATGGAAATAAAAAAACAGGTTTTGAGTTTGAAACATATTTGTATTTTAAATGGTAAATTTGCGTACCAATTTTTATATATCTAGCTATTCACGCTTTGAAGTTATCATGTTCATTTATAATGAGATAGAAAGACAGACGGACTTCCTGTGTTACGCATTTCATTTAAATTTCTCTACATATCAATTTTTATTCGTCTAGTTCAAGGCATTTGTGAGCTATCGTTTTCACAAACAACAGATATAAATGTTTAAAAAATGTATCTTTCGAACTTGAAAAACGGAAGATTACTAAAAATTTCGATTCCAAATTTTATTTTAATGACCAAAATATTTTTTTTCTTTAATATTTCGAGAAAATAGAAATAAAATAAATTTAAATCTAATATCGACATGCAAAAGGTTAAAAAATAATAATAAAATAAGCCCACTTAAAGTTCAAAATCTTCAAGTCTCTGTTCAGGTTTAGTTTAGTTAGCTATATTATTTAGTTAAAGTCCTGTTTTAAAATAACACTAGGGATATTTTGGAATGGATCTCCTACTTTTGTATCACGATCAGATGACGAGTATGAAACCTGCGCTGGCATTCCTTTCCAACCTTCCACACCATATCAGCCTGAGGACTTAGGCCCCGAACGATTTAACATGCAAGAATCACTTATAAAAGGAAACTTCGTTGGTATCGGGTCTAGAAGCAGAAATCCTCCGTTTCCGAAGCTGACACGTTTAATCACATAGCTTGAAAATATAGAACGATTCTTTGGGGGGAGTGATAGTGAGTATAGCGAGAGAAGGGCGCAAATACCAATATTTTACCCCGAAGAGCAGCCAGAGGGAGGGTTTGGCAGTAATTATATTTGCCTAAGACAGTTTCAATGAATGTTCTGTTGTCAGAATCCAAACGTCATGAATTTAAGCTTTGTGAATGAATGAATGAGGCAGAGAGGTGCAGATCATGGAAATGTGCCACGATAACAGATGCAACTGCCAGCTTAGAAAGAATCCTGGACTGGAAGATCTCCACCACAACTGCAGACGATCCGTCTCTGACTTCTTCGAAAGGAAATCCCCGTTCTCAAGGCAAAAGGCGCGCAACTGCTGAGCGAGCTGCACATGCTTCGTGTCACAGGTACTGTCACTCAGGGGGTTAAAAAAATCCCATGATATCTTAATTCTGTCATCTGTCACACGGAATTGATTTGAAGAGGATTTCAAGCACAACCATGAAATTATGTTGTTGCAACACATGCCAGAAGGATTCAAGATAATATTTTAAAGACTTTCATTCTAAAGCCTTAACTGAAAATAGCATCCCTTAAGTATATAATGATGTCACCGAAGCAAACGTTTTCAATGTAATTACGTGTATTGAGCAAAGATAAAAGCTATGAATCTGTTGTGTTTGTTGTTACTTATGGCACTTGCCACATACAAGCCCCCTGCTGATACAGCAACAGATTTAAGCCGAAAGGAGCGTCTCTTGTCTTTTGAAGTAGCGCAAACTAGGGCCAAGACTACGATTTAGCTACACACTCACCGCATTTGCTTGCACAACCCCTTTTTACAGGGGAGCACAGTCACACATCTCACAGACAGCACACAGAAGAACAACCACGTTCAAACCGGGACTCCCAGAACACGAGGAAAACGCGCTACTTCTGTGCCAGAAAGTCAGCCTAAGAATCTATATCACGTATTAAAAAAGGAAATTAATGTATTTTCATATCATTAAACAATAAATTAAAACTAAGACTTCTCAAACGGTTAGTAAAACTTCTTTCATTTTTCACCTCAATTTACAATTTATTAAAATTATTATGAAAACTGGCAAATAGCTTGAATGATTAAATATGTATATCTTTAATTATGTACTAATGTAATGTTGTTTTGAGAAGATGGTCCCTGGCATTTATGAAGCACGCGAGAATAAAAATAATTGAAACGTTTTCAAGCAGGGGATGTGTCGGAATGCTGGCCGTTTTCATTTATTAATAGTTGCATTTGATGACCAACTATATTACCAGAATAAACCGATAGAAGTACTATTTTGTGTGTGTGTGTGTCAATGAACTTAAGAATAAATTCATTTTTGATAGACATAATTTGTATTATTTTAGAAATTTTCCAACCACCCTGTTCATGACATTTAAATGTTCACACTTTGATTATTAACAACGGGGGAAAAATCCAAGTTAAAATAATTGCGGATGAAACAAACTGAATTGCATAAAAATATTTTTAAATATTACTAAAAGAAACGAATAAAACATTTTTATTTTATTAAAATTACTGAAAAAATTGTACTGGAACTAAATAAATATTACTGACATTATTAGGCACATTTTTTGGAATTTTAAGACAAACCAAAAGTAATTTTTAGAGTTAAAATATTTTCAAAAGCTGTCATACAAGCAAGTAAAAAAAATCCAAAATTAATTTTAAATTAATCAGTAATTATAAAAATAAATCTTTCTTAAGAGCATATTTTTACCTTCTAAAATACATTTGTGCAAAATTTGGTAGATTTCTTAAGTTCAATGACCTATAAAATAGACGCCTATATAAAAACACACGCACGTGCAAGATACATTTACTTTTATTATTGTCGTAAATTGAATTAATATTGCATTTTGCAGTATAAGAAAATAGAGAGAAAACTTAAAATATAATAGAAAACAGAATATCAAAAATAAAGGCAACATGACGGCCGAATTGCTGGTAATTTCTCTTTTTTAAAAGTGTATTATGTATTCAGATATACAAGAAACACGGAATCATGGAGTGGCGATGTTTTTTAACTTTTTAAATTCAAGTTAACTAGTATAAAGCATAAATTTCGAATTGAATAGTATAAAAGACGCATGAAGCAAAAGAAGATAAAAAATTTAGTTCAAAATAGTTATCTAATCATTTTTTTTAAAAGTATTAAAATAAAACTTAAATTTTAATTATCGTCGTAAATTAAAATCAAAGAAAAAAAACAATAATAAATCAGCGTGAAGTACAACATCAATCAGTAATACCGAATTACCAATGAATGGTTTTATATGGTGTTTAGAAACACAGTTTTCAAATTATCTTAATAATTTTGAAAATTAAATATATCGGTTTCGGTATATTCGGTATATCAAAGTTAATAAAAGACTCATTATTTAAATTGATCCTTAATAAAATATTTCATTAATTAAAAACTAAATAATATTTATTAGGGTTTATTCAAAAACTGACTTTTTGAAAAACTGGTTTTCGAATTCAACACTTAAAAAAAACGATTTTTAATTTTTTGTAAAAAAAAGGTAAAAAATTATCTTATTCATATAAAATAACAAAAAAAAATCAGTATTAAAGTCTAAATATATATATATTTAAAAATTAAGGATTACATACACATATTACACAAAATAATGAAAATTCAAACAAAAATTTCAATTAAAATTTATAATATTTTCCCTCATTTTAATTTCTCCTAAGAAAATAGGATTAAAAAAAAATATCCTCTAAACGGTTGCTAAATATTGTTCTTATTTGCCTGAAATTGAAAATACTGGTTCGCTCGCGACTGAGCTTGATTTCATAGAATTTTTTTTTTCCTTTTATTCGTTGCCTCAAATAATGAAAATTCAGCTTTCAAAGTTTTTGGATTTGTAATTTTTCTTCAAGGTCTTCAAGAAACTTATGAATCGATTTTTTCACGGCTTCTTTTTAAAAAAAGCATTATTTTGATGAGTAGTTTCTTCAATTTGTTCTTCATCAGACCGGTTTCCTAGTAAGAATTTAGAAATATTCTAGACAATATTCTTTCCAGATAATTTAATAATTTCAGTTTTTTTTAAGCTAAAGTACACTTCTTCACTGAATTAGAAATGTTTTGTGGATTTTTCATATATAGTAAAAGAGTTGCTAATTCTACTTAGCTTCTTTCTTCTAAAGCAAATAATAATAACAAACTTATTTCAGTTCTAAAATTTTTCAGTTATTTATCAGAAATTCAAATATCTCTTCACTTGTTAATAAATTGGTATCTCGTCGCCCTAAGCCTCCAACTGCTAGACTAATCGGTCCCAAGACTTTATGAGGATCTAAAAGTTTATGAGGATATGTTTACAGTTTTCACTTTACAATATTAAGTGAAACTGTTGTGATTCGTGACGGATTGTACATATGTATGTGTAGTAACATAAAATAAATCAATTACGCACTCTTTCCTGCGAGCGCAGGCGGTCAGCGCAATTCGCAACGTTGAAAAACTGTGTTTTCTGCCCATTGAATAGAATGAATTGCAAATCAAATAATTTTAAAATTAATTTGTACATTATAATATAAATTCTTTAAACCGGTTTTCTTAATTTAAAAACTAGTTGTCAACTATGACAAATTTACTTTAAAAAAAACGGTTTTTCTTTTTTAAAAAATCTGGTTTAGAAAAACGTCAAACCCTAATATTTATTATCATGCTTTTCTAAAACTCAAAGACAGGAAAATTTTTTGTTCGATCGCTAGAAACAGTTACAAAACCATGCACAACACCACCATTCGAAAAAATTATGACGAAAAGCGAACCGACATTCTGAAAGAAAAAAAAGAAGAAGAAAAAAAAACCGTTACATTCCTTTCGAAAAATTTTGCTCATTCATCGCATTCAACAAGGGGTAAGCCTCAAAACTACTGGCCCCTGCACCGTTTTCTGCAGGAGAAGGTTTCCTTTGACAGGAAACACGTGTGCAGATCGTTTTCACCCGCGCAACAGCAATGACAGAACGGGGAGGAATAGGGGAGGGAATGTTGTGAAATGAGAGAAGTACGATCTTGGAACTGTTACGGAAATTCTTGGGTTTTAGGAAAGGGAAACTGGGAAGATAAGATGGGAAAGAATTTGTTTTTTAGCAGGGAAGAGTGTAGGTGAAACTTTTTTTCAAAGTTAAAGTTGAATTTTTTCCGAATACTTTTCGAAAGAAATTAGAAATTCAGACGAAAAAAGTATTTTCCACACACACTCACATTTACAAAAAAGTTATATTCATCTCTCACAACTTGAAAGAAAAATCCTCTAGGCAGTCTGTAAAGTAAAGATATATTCATTTCCATTTAAGTTAGTGTTACTATCTGTGCAACATAAATTATTGTTGTTAAATACAGTCAAAATTAGGGCAACTTTTTTGACGTCGAATTTTTTCCAAATATTTTTTAGAGAGGAATTAGAAATTCTGGCGTATAAGAACAATTAAACACACACACACACACACACACACACACACACACACACACACAC